>CM053757.1:18863733-18948149 GCA_028658305.1 Pachyuromys duprasi
GGCAACAAGATTGGCAAACCCCACACCGTTCCCTGCAAGGTGACAGGCCGCTGTGGCTCTGTTTTGGTGCGTCTCATCCCTGCCCCCAGAGGCACTGGCATCGTCTCTGCTCCTGTGCCCAAGAAGCTACTGATGATGGCCGGTATTGATGACTGCTACACGTCAGCCAGGGGCTGCACCGCCACCTTGGGCAACTTTGGTAAGTAGCTCATAGTTGGCTGTGGCCTCTCAGCTCTGCTGGATTACACAGGCCCAGTGTGTGGTTGGCATATTTCTAAGGGAGTGAGAGACAATGGCCCTCCTAATGCATGGCAGACCTGCCCCGAAGTGGCTTCTCTCTGTTCCTAGGAGCGCAACGCCTTTTTTAAAAATGTTAATTTGTTTTTATATCAGAGGTTAGGTACTTTGTATCCCGGCATAGCCACCTCCCTCATTCCCTCCCACTCCCCCATTCCTCCCTCATCTCCCCGCCCACTCCAAGTCCACCTACAGGGGAGGATGTCCTCCCCTTCCATCCCACCCCAGTTCATCTTGTCTCCTCAGGGCTGGCTATAATGTCCTCCCCTGGGATCTAGCCAGGCTGTTACTCCCTGGCGTGTATGGGGGGAGTGCTTTTTATTTTTAAGTCAAGCCCACTAACCCTTTTTACTGTTTTCCAGCCAAGGCCACCTTTGATGCCATCTCCAAGACCTATAGCTACCTGACCCCTGACCTCTGGAAAGAGACTGTGTTCACCAAGTCTCCTTATCAGGTATGCTATTCAGCTTGGTGTGTTGGCTGCCTTTAGTTCTTAGCTAAGAGTTGGGGTACATGTTGTATTAATGTCATGCTTCTCTTTTTAGGAATTCACTGATCATCTTGTGAAAACCCACACCAGAGTCTCTGTTCAGAGGACCCAGGCTCCAGCTGTGGCTACCACATGAGGGTTTTTATACAAGAAAAATAAAGTGAATTAAATCTGTTAATATTTTTTTTGTCTGTATCCCCCAGACTTGGTGAGCACCCCAGTAGACTGCTATTGCTCAAACTCAGATCTCAGCACTAAAAGAGAATAGTCCAATGCATTGCATTCAGTGGACACCAGAAATGCCGGGTGCAGTCTGTCACTTTTATTTCTAGAGTTCTTATGACTGAAATCTTACGCAGCAGCAGTCTCCTTAGTAGTCTTCCTCTCTTGCAGCATCCTCTGCTTCTGCTTTGCCAGGCACTTTCTGGCAGAACAGTAGGCTCCCAGGTCAAAGTCTGGAGAAAGATGGGGCATGGAGAGCTTGTCAGAGGCACAGGAACTTGGGGCAAAAAAGAGCCCTAATGCTGACCCACAGCTATGCACAACTGAATAGCTGGGAGGACACAGGGTTTCAGTAAGGCTGAGTGAGTTACTTACAGCGGTCATGGTAGGCTTTAGCCACTTGAGTGAACTGTTCCATTTCCTTGGCACAATTCTGGGTTGCATTTTCTCCTTCCCTCTGCTGACAAGCCATAAACCTCTCCTGAATGATGCTGAGGATTTCCTGGTCAACTTTGCTGAAAGAATAAGGGACAGAAATGCCTGTTTCAAGAATTTGAAAGGATACAAGCCTGTCTCAGTGCAGGAGTTTGGGTCTTGTCCAGGAGAATGTGCAGGTATACTGGAAAGGCCACCCTGTGGCACTGCCTGCTCTTCACTTACAAGTCCCTTCTCCACTGCATCTCAGCCTCAAAGATACACAAGACATCACCCTCTTTGCATTCTGTGATGTCTGGCACACGACGATACTGTCGGTGGTAGTAGTAGATTCGGTTCTTGGCATGCTGTTTCTCAATAAATTCTGCGGAAACACCAAAAAATCAATGGCCTGTGAATTCATACAGCCTTAGGTGTATATACAGTTCCAAGCTTTTACAGAAACAGGCAGTCAATGAAGGACTGGCTACAGTGGTTGACAGCTACCACCTGCAGTTGCATGACATCTCACCTTGTGTCCCTGTCTTACAGGGTAGGTCTTTATAGAAGAGACATACCCAGCTGAGAATTAATATAGTTGGGCCCAGAGCACCCAGGGTTTGGGTAGACAAGGAGACTCCACACCTTCCTAATCCAAGGCCCACCTGTAAACCAGGGGCAGTGGTGTGTGTAAACCAAGCCACTGAAATCAGCCCCTCAACACTTAGAAGAGAGAAAAATCACTTAAGCATGCTCTGCACCCCAAATGCCGGATAAATGAGCTGCTTAATCGACTGGACAAAGTGTCCAACATGATTCTGGGCTGCTCACCACTCTGGCAAACAGGACCAAGGGTTGAATGGATCATTCTCTGGGAGCAGGGATAAAAAGCATAGCCATTTAAAACACCCCTTTGCACGAATGAAACTGTGTCCCAAAGAGAAGAATGACCACCCTAACCATGCAGATGGATTGCAAATGGCCTATTTGAACACGGGCTAATAGACCGGCTACTGTGCACACCAAGGAAAGCGCCTTGCCTTCCCGACCACTATCAGTTTTTTTGTATTTTACTTTAGAGACAGGGTTTCCCTGAGTAGCCCTGGCTATCATGAAACTTGCTATGTAGACCAGGCTGGCCTCGTACCCAAAGATTCACCTGCCTCTGCCTTTCCAGCGCCACCGCCGGGATTCCGACTACCACCGCTTAAAAGAGCGACCAGGGTCGACAGTAGTCAGGGTTTTGCTGAGAGCATAAAGAATTATGGACAGGGGACAGCCCCCGGAAAAAGTGGGCTATCCCACGGTGCATCAGGGGCGACGGGAGGTCCTGGGAAGTGATCTGGGATGCAGCGGGGAAACAAAACGTGATGATTCCCCAGCGGCAAGAGGTTAACTGTATATCCCTTTTGGATTTACAATCCCTAGACAAATATTTTCCCTTGCCACAGCGGCTGCAAAACCCTTGGGCGTTTCTGGGTGTCTCGGATAAGGCAGAGGGTGTCCTAGGTGCATGGGGGGGGCGGGCTAAGACACGATTTGGACTCGAGGTCTTTGGGTGCGGGACAGCGACGTGTCCAGGGGTGGTAGTCCGGGGGCGGGAACTAGACGTGGGATCCGTAGGGTACCGGAATCTCCACTGAGCGGGCGGAATCCTAGACCCTGTACCTCTCACGAGGGTCACGGGCCGGTCCACGACGAGTTCAAAGGCCTTCGTCAAGTAGGTGATGGGGTTGGGGAGCGAGGTTTGCGGCGACGGGGCCGGTGTGCGGCGCGGGGGCTCGGGGTACACATCCTTGTCCCAAGAGTCCGGCATGGCTTACGCAGGCCCTCCCCGTCGACCTTCCAACTCCGCGTCTGGACCAGCTCGGCCAGCTAAGGACGCAGAGGCCTCTACGCCTGCGCGGAAAGACGGCAGCTGCGTCTGCGCAGCGGGCAGCCGCGAGGCACCACGGGATCGTGCTTCGCCTCTCGGGCGCCCCCTTGTGGTCCCCAAGGCACCGTGGCAATCCGGTTTAGTTGGACAGCGATTACCAGATGCCTTGCTCTGACCTACCAGCAGGGAACAAGGTGAAACGGCTTGTCAAGAGCACACAAGTCAACGACTAGTAGAAACACCAAACGCCCTCACTACTCCAGGAAGCCGTTCTGGTCTGGCCTGCTCTGGGCTCAGCTCAGGTCCCTCATGGGCTTGTGGGTGCCAGTGAACCCGGGGCTTCTCCGAAGAGGCTGAGCTTGTCCCTGTGGTCAATGAGGAAAAAGGGTCTCCTATCCTAGGCACAGAGAGCTTTGCCCTGCTTCTGGGGGTCCTGTTCTGGTCCTGAGCTCTTGTGCTCTGAGTTGTCTACTGTCCAGGACTGTACTGCCCAAACTCTGAGTTTATTTGTTTAGAACCTGGTTTTGCAGCCTGGGAAGTGGAAATCCTCACATCTGCCATCTAGGTGCTGGTCACCTCCTGCTAGAATTGGGGACTAAGAACATAGAACTTATCAGTTGCAGAGACTTACCATAATCTAGTATTACACAAACATCAGCTTAAGACAGCTAACTCAGACCCACAAATCGTAACATGTTGGTAGCATAGAATGTATCTAATGCAAAATCACTATCCCTGAAGAACATCTTGAGCTAAGTGGATTCAGTGATTCTACAACCACAGAACCTTGATTCTGTAACAATAAACTCTTGGGATTGAAAAAATAATGTGCACATTTTAAATCTTGGTACTTGGGAGCAAAGGCAGATGGAACTCTGAGTTCCAGGATAGCAAAGGCTACACTGAGAAGTACTGTCAGAAAGAAAGAAAGAGAAAAAAGAAGAGGGAGAGAGACAAATAAGACATATATCCGGACACAGTGACACAGACCTGTAGCTGGAGCTACACAAGGAACTGCATAGGGATGATCATTTGAATTCAGAAGTTCAAGACCAAAGTTTGCCGTTTTGACTGAGGCAGAAGGAATGTCATGAGTTCAAGGCCAGATGGGCTATAACGTGAGACCTTCTCTCAAAAGAAGAAGAAAGGGCTGGAGAGACGGTTCAGCAGTTGAGAAGTATTCCAGAGGACCTGGGTTTGATGCCCACCACTCACATAGTGGTTCATTACTGTCTATAACTCCAGTTCCAGGGAATCTGAGGTCTAGCCTTCAAGGACACCAGGTATAAGGTGGTGCACAGACATACATACAGGCAAAGCATCCATATACATAAAATAAAATAAACTTTTTTTTTTTTTTAAAGAAAAAGCCTGGTGGTGGTGGCACTCAGGAGGCGGAGGCAGGTGGATATCTGTGAGTTCAAGGCCAGCCTGGTCTACAGAGCTAGTTCCAGGACAGCAAGGCTACACAAAGAAACCCTGTCTCAACCCCTGACCCTGCAACAAAACAAAACCACAAAACAACAACAAAAAGAACAAAAGAAAGAAACTGAAGTAGAGGCCTTGAAAGAAAGCTGCTGACTGGTTTGCTCTTCACAGCTGAGTCGCCCTGCTTTGTCATAGAATCTGGTAACACCCACAGTGGGCTTAATAGGCCAATCTCAGGCTTAATAGGCCAATCTCATGGGAACATTGTCTCAATTGAGGTTCCCTCTTGCCAGATGACCTTGGCTTCTGTCAAGTTGACAAAAAAACAAAACAAAACAAAAAAAACCTAGCCAGAACAGATAGTTGTATGAATTTGTTTTTATGTTTCTTTGCTTCTTTGTTTGTGACAGGGTCTTAGGTATAGCTGAGGATGGCTTTGAATTTCTGATTTTCCTGCCTCCACACCCCAAGTGTAAGTGTTGGGATTATGATTGTATATTGCTGTGCCTGTTTTTTTTATAATTAAAAAATTTTAAATATTAATTACAGTTTATTCACTTTGTATCCCAGCTGTAACCCACTCCCTCATTCTCTCCCAATCCCACCATGGCTCCTTTATCTCCTCCCATGCCCCTCTCCAAGTCCACTGATAGGGAAGGTCCTCCTCCCCTTCCATCTGACCCTAGCCTACCCAGTCTCATCAGGACTGGCTGCATTGTCTTTTTCTGTGGCCTGGTAAGGCTGCTCCCCCGGAGATGATAAAAAAGCTAGCCACTGAGTTCATGTCAGAAACAGTCCCAGTTCCCCTTACGAGGAAAGCCACTTGGTGACCATGGGCTATATCTGTGCAGGGGTCCTAGGTTATCTCCATGCCTGGTCCTTGGTTGGAGTATCAGTTTCAGAAAAGACCTCTGTGCCCAGACTGTGCCTGGTTTTTGCTGTGGTGGAGATTAATCCAAGGGCTTTGTGCATGCCAGGCAAGTACTCTATTAACTGACCTACACTTCTAGCCCTGCTATTTTTCTTTTTCTTCCTTCCTTTCTTTTCCTTCCCTTCCTTCCTTTCTTCTTTTTCTATCTTTCTTTCTTCCTTCTTTCTTTCCAAGACAAGATTTCTCCTGTAGACCAGGCTGTCCTTGAACTCACAGGACTCCACCTACCTCTGCCTCCTAAGTGCTAGAATTTAAAGGCGTGTACCACCAAGCCCATCTTGCCTTCAAGCTTTTGACTTGAGTTCTGCCTTGACTTCCCTCAATGATGGACTGTGATCAGGGTGTATAAGCCAAATAAATTCTTTCCTCTCCAAGTTGCTTTTGATTATGATGTCTTTACATTTTTATTTTATTGGGTTTTTTTTTTTTATGTAGAAGTGTTTGCTTGCACGTTTGTCTTTGCCCCACATATATGGAGGCCAGAAGAAGATGTCAGATTCCCAGAAACTGGAGTTACAGACAGTTGTGAGTCATCATGTGGGTGCTGGGAATTGAGCTGGGTCCTTAGAAAGAGCAGCTAGATGTTTTAACTTCTGAGCTATGACTCCTGAGTCAATCATGGTGTCTTTATTGCAGCAATTGACCTTACAACTCTCAGGTCAGGAGACCTCTTTACCAGACTCAGGTTTTCCTTCTGGTTGTGGCCTAAGAACAGGCCACAGGAGTCCTTAAAGAGTCATCACCCGGTCCCCAGGACCATGGAAGAAAAAATGCTCTCCCTGGTCCCAGGTGATCTCGCCACTGCAGGCTGCCCATCTAATGTCCCTCCCAGGTTTGTTTCTGGCATCAAAAGCCATGCTGGCTACAGAAGCTGGCCAAGGAGCCTGCCAGGTGCTAAATCGGGGATCTGGCAGCTGAATGTTCTGGCCCTGTCATTCGGCCTCTTGGTGCCTGGTGGGGAGGTCCCTTCCTGACCTGCAGGGCTCAGCCATGGTTAGTGGGCTGGGGCTACACCTTGAACAGACCGGCATTTCAGGGGAGGGGGCAGGGACAATCCTGGTGCCTGGAGGAATGGGTCTGAAGAGGCAGCAAAGGGCCAAGGCTATGCTTTGGGGACTAAAAGGGGCAAGAGATGGAATGGAGAGGTCACAGCAGCAACCTGCCCCCACCTTACTGTCTTGGATCCTTCCAGGTCTTGCCAGGCTGAGTTTGCAGGGGCAGGAAGCCCATGGTGGTAGAGACCCCATCCCTAACCCACCATTATTCGTGCTGTGTTCTTTGGTGGATGGATGGACTGACGCTGAGGACTGCGTGACCTCTCCCTCAGGCCTCTAGCCCACCTTACAGGCAGGGTTGGAGTGTAGAGTCTTCTGGATTATCCTGAAGCCACCCCTAGGGAGACCCTAGTTCTGAACTTCTTCTCTCCTATCCCCAGTCCCACCGGAAGTTCTCTGCCCCTCGACACGGACACCTGGGCTTCCTGCCCCACAAAAGGAGCCGGCGGCATCGGGGCAAGGTAAAGAGCTGGCCTCGGGATGACCCCAGCCAGCCTGTGCACCTCACAGCCTTCCTGGGCTACAAGGCTGGCATGACCCACACCCTTCGAGAAGTGCACCGCCCTGGACTGAGTGAGTCCCGAGGGGGTGGGGGAGACACACAAAGAGGGTGGGAAATAGATTCTTCTGGATGCTAGGAGTCAGAAATTGCTCTTGTGGTCCAAGTAGAGCCACAGGCCCAGAAAAGATGGTGTCCTCCTGTGCAGGGGAGCTGCCCTCAGGACAGGCAGGATCCCTGCTGACCTTTGTCAAGCCCTGTTCCTGAGCAGTGCCTGGAGGGAGTGGTTTCTGACAGTGCCTGCAATTTAAGACAAGCATGGAGAAGCTAGGAAAATGGTCCCAGGTAGTTACTAAGTGGAACAACCAGAATTCAAAGGTGGGCACCCTGCAGGACTCAGGACTGTAATCCTAGCTACTTGGGATGCCAAGGCAGGAGCATCACAGACTCAAGGCCTCTGTCTCAAAATCAAGATACAAAAGCTGGGCATGGTGGCACACGTCTTTAATCCTCCCAGCTCTCAGGAGGCAGAGGCAGGTGGATCTCTGAGTTCCAGGCCAGCCTGGTCTACAAATTGAGTGCCAGAACAGCCAGGGCTACACAGAGAAACCTTGTCTCCTAACAAGCAAATAAATAAAAACAAAATGCAAAAACAAACAAACCCCCCAAATAAGTAAATAAAGGTACAAAAAGATTTGGGGATGTGGCTCAGTAACAGAGTGCTTACCTTGTATGCTCAAAGTCCTAGGTTCAATCCCCAAGCATTGCTAAAAATAATAAAACAGAACATTTAAAAGCGGGTTACCTCATCTTCCTTAAAACCTCTCGTGTAGTGTCTATCTATAGAACTTTAGAACATATTTCAGAAGAGCTAGGTTACAGATGTGGATTGCGTGGGACAGTTTCCTTTAGTTTGAAACATTCCATCTTGCAGGGATAACTCAAAATAGCTCCAATAAGTCCCTGAAACTGATCAGATTTACTAGGACCCTCTCTGCCAGAGTAAGCGATAAAAGCTGAGTCCCTCTCAAAGAGGCAGAGCTGAGCTAAGAAGAAGACTGTCAGGCATCGGAAAGAAACAGAAAGCAGCAGAGTCCACTTTCTCTGACTGTTGAGCTGTGTGCAGCCTATATTCCAGGTTCCCAGCTTTGGTGAGCTATCCTCCATGCTGGAGTGGACTCTGAGTCCTTTCTGCTCCCATAAGTAACCCCGGTAAAACTGGCTGATTCACAAACTTGGACTTTGGTGGTGTATGTACTTTGATCTACTCCCCACCTGGATGAGTAGATGTGTGGGTAGGGTCCCCCCAGAAAAGGTTCTGTCACACAATAAGATGCAGTCCAATCCCTTATACTGTTTTCTGTGCTTTGATATTAAAAGACTTTAGTTGAATTACATACACATGTATGTCTGCGTGGGAGGATGTGCACATGAGTGCATGTGTCTGCGGAGATCAAAAGAAGTGTCAGAAACCCTGGACCTAGAGTTGCAGGTGGCTGTGAGCCACTGTGATGTCTAGTTGTATGTCAACATGACACAAGCTGGAGTCACTTGGGAAGAGAAAACCTTAATTGAAAAAAGTGCCCCCCATGGGAATGGACTGTGGTCTTCGGCTTTGTTTTGTTTTTTGAGACAGGGTTTCTCTGTGTAGCCCTGGCTGTCCTGGACTCGCTCTGTAGACCAGGCTGGCCTTGAACCCCCAGAGATCTTCCTTCCTTTGTCTCGAGAGTGCCGGGACTAAAGATGTGAGCCATCATGCCCGATCTGTGTTTTTAAAGTGGGGCTTTGCTACAATACAGGCTTGAGGTGGTCCTTCTGCCCATCTCCTAAGTACTGGATTACCTGCTTGTGCACATTCAGGTTTCCTAAGTTCTGCTGCGTGCGCTCATGCATCCCTTGTGTAAACCTGTAATACTTGCTGCCTGTTGTGTGACAGGCTTTTCCAGGGGAGATGCAATACACAGACACATGCTCACACACTGACACATGCATGAGCACACATGTGCACACGCACACATTTACTCAATCTAGATAGGGAGCCCATGACAGACCAAACACTAACCTGATGAACCAATGAGTTTTACTGGGGTTATTATAGAAATATGAGTGAAGGGGTTACTTATAGGAGCTAAAATGACTCAAAGAGAGTTGCCTTACCAGGGTCCACACCGCCATGGGTAACGGCTTACCAAAGCTGGAATCCGGGAGCACATGTCACACCCCGGGCAGCTCAATAGGTCAAAGGGTGGCCTTTCCAGGCAGCTCAGCCGTTCTCTGCTTCTTCTAGGCTCTGGGGCTAGTGTCTCTGCTTCTTCCAGTTGGCTGGGCCTGTCTGAGGGTTTGCTTTGCAGTTTGGCTTGTCTCAGTGTGATGCTCTGCAGGCTGTAATGTTTATATGCTCTTGGGGAGGGAGGATCCTTCCTGCTTTTACTGTCTTCCTTTCAATATCTCACCTAACAATGTTCTGTAAACATCTTTCCTCCACTTTTTTGAAAATAGATTCTTAACCCAGGATGGTTGTTTAAGCCTTTAATCCCAGCACCCAGGGAGGCAGAGGCAGGTGGATCACTGTGAGTTTGAGGCTAGCTGGGTCTACAAAGTGAGTCCAGGACAGCCAAGGCAACACAGAGAAACCCTGTCTCGAAACTTGGCCCCCCAAATACCAAAGTGAAAGCTATAATCTATATGCAGAGGATCTGGTGTAGACCCTTGTAAGCCCTGTGCTTGCTGCTTCTGTTTCTGTGAGCTCATGGAGCTTTTCTTAGTTAATTTAGAGGGTCCTGTTCTCCTGGTGTCTTCTATTCCTTTTGTCTCTTACACACTTCCCACCTTCTCTTCTGTAGGGTTACCTGAACGCTGAGGGGAGGGATTTGATGGAGACAGCTCGTTTAGAGCTGTGTGTTCCTAGGTCTCTCTGTCTCTGTCTCTGTAATGTCTGCCAGTGGTCTCTGTATTTGTTCCCATTTGCCTCAGAAGAAGATTCCCTGATGATGGCTGAATCTCTATTCACTGAGCTATGAGTATAACAGAATATCATTAGGAGTACTTTTATCATTACTTTTTTTTTTTTTTTGTAAAGACCAGTGTTTTGTTTTTCCTAGGTCTCTTGCTGTCTAGTCTCTGCTTCTTGGTCACCCTTGCAGTGTTTAATATGGGTTCCATCTAGCGGAGTGGGCCTTAAGTAAAATAAAACATTGCCCACAAGCTTCGGGCCACCATTGCCCAGCATATTTTGCAGGCAGGACAGCATTGTAGATCAAAGGTTTTATGGCTTGGTTGGTGGTAAACAAATGGAATGGTTTCTGTTTTTGAGGCATGTTTCTCTGTGTAGCTCTAGTTCTTTTCCTTAAAATCACTCTCTAGTCCAGGCTGGCCTTGAACTCAGAGATCCACTTGCCTCTGAGTGCTGGGATTAAAGGCACGCAACACCCCAGCCAGCTCCTAAAATGGAAGAGTTTAATCTAGGACAGTGGTGGGCCTCAGCCTCTTTGGGAGTTGAACAACCCTTTCCCAAGGGTCACCTAAGACCACCAGAAAACAGATATTTACATTACAATTCATAACAGTAGCAAAATTAGTTATGAAGTAGCAACAAAAATAATTTTATGGCTGGGGTCACCGTAACACGAGAAACCGCATGAAAGGGTCACAGCACTGATCTAGGAGGAAAACAATACACAACACTACCTCAGTCCAGATGCCCAGAATCCCTGCCCTGGTGTGCCCTAGGCTCTTCTCAGATAGACACATCAACTCAGGCCCTCGCCAGCCCTCAGCAATGCTCTGTTCTCTACCCTCCTATGACAGAGGGTAAGAGGAGGTACCCGCTTACTCCTCACTGTGGGGGAGTGCGGTGGTCACCTTTGCTGCCTCCATCCTGTCCACTGTGCCTCATTTCCTTCCCTGCTGTTTCGGGGCTCTCTCCCTCTCTTTCTCTTTTCCTCGTAACTTCCTTTTCTTTCCTCCTATCCTTCTTCCTTCCTGTCTCCCTCCTTTCTTTAATTTATCCATTCCTTCTCTTCCCTCCCTTCCTCTTTTTCTGGAAACCACAGAGTCCCACCTGCCTCTGCTTCCCCAGTGCTGGGCATGGAGGTGTGCACCACCATGCCTAGCATTGCAAGAACCTCTTACTTGGCTGTTTTTCTTTTCCCTTTGGCTTCTAGCACACTCAGGTCAATTCTGAAATTAGCCTCTCTCTCCCCCTGTACCCCTTTCTAATTTTTTCTCCCCTTTTCTTCCACCTTTCTCCTTTTCTTCTTTTTCTTCCTTCCTTTCCTCCTTCCTGTCTCCTTCCTTCCTTCCTTCCTTTTTTCCTGTTTCCTTCCTTCTTTCATTTTTAGAACATCTATTTCAGTTGAGCATGGTGGCTGATGCCCCTAATCCCAACACTTGGGAGGTGGAGGTAGGAGGATCAGGAATTTGAGGCTATCCTCAGCTACTAGCAAGTTCAATGCTAGCCTAGGCTACAGGAGACTCTTCCTCAAACTTGAACGAAACAAAACCCCAGACAACAAACGTACCAAACAAACAAAACCCCATGATGAAACCCATGGCAGCCTAAAGATTATCCATGAAATGGTGGGTTTCTAGGTTTCCCTCGTGTTTATGGAACTATTTTTAGAATTATTAAAAGTAAAATAAAACCCAAAGCTTATGGTGGCCTAACTACAGTCAGCCAGGCAGCAGCTTTCTCGCACCTTTCCTCGTTGGCTGAGAAGGTCCCCTCAAATCCTGTCCCTTGGTTTAAACAGAAGTTTCCAAGCGCGAGGAGGTAGAAGCTGTGACCATTGTGGAGACGCCACCGCTGGTGGTGGTGGGTGTGGTGGGCTATGTAGCCACTCCCCGCGGGCTGCGGAGCTTCAAGACCATCTTTGCTGAACACCTCAGTGACGAGTGCCGACGCCGCTTCTACAGGGATTGGTGAGAGCCTAGCCGCAGCCTGTACTAGAGCTACGGACAGAGAGGGAGCCCGGTCCAGACAGATAGTGTGTGTGGTGCCTTCAGGTCAGCAAGACAGCTATCAGAGAGTTGGAGAGGACATCGGGATCCAGGAAAAGAGAGGAATCAAACATTCAAATCTTCAGGGTTGGGCTGGTGAGATGACTCAGGATAAAAGGTGTTTGCTGTCAAGTCTGCCGGGCTGTGTTAGAGCCACGGGATGGTGGGAGAGGAGAAAACTGGCTCGTGAGTTGTCCTCTGACCACCATGTGCACTATGGTATTTGTACACACCGTATATAAATAAGTCTAAAAAGTTAAAAATCATCAGGTTATTACATTCCTGGGGCTAATTTCATGAAATTTCAGAATTGACCTGAGTGTGCTAGAAGCCAAAGGGGGGGAAAAACCCAGCCAAGTAAGAGGTTCTTACAATGCTGAGCATGATGGTGCACACCCCCATCCCAGCACTGGGGAAACAGAGGCAAGTGGGTCTCTGTAATTTCTAGGACAGCCAGGCTCTTTGTAGAGAGACCCTGTCTCAAACAAACAGAAAGAAGCTCTTTTTTTTTTCTCTTTTTAAAGATTTATTTATTTATTATGTATAGTGTTTTGCCTGCATGTATGCCTGCACGGGCACCGGATCTCATTACATATAATTATGAACCACCATGCGGGTGCTGGGAATTGAACTCGAGTTCAGACCATGCTCTTAACCTCTGAGCCATCTCTCCAGCCCCCAGAAAGAAGCTCTTACACACAGAAAGGCTTTTTTAGGCCTCTGACCTTCTGTGGCACTGTTTTGAAAGGGAAGGCCCGCCTTTCTTCCTGGGGAGCTTTATCCTTCCAATATCTTTTGGAGACATAGGCCTAGCCTAGCCCTGACCCTCTATGGGAATTAATTGATGAATATGAGTCCCAGCATCAGTGCAGGACTGTGTGACCAAGGGCAAGTTGGATGACATCTTGAGGCCCTTACATGCCATGGATGGAAGAAGGGGGCAGAGTGCTGCCCCCCCCTTCCTCCCACCCCCTGCTGTCCCCTTCAAGGCAGTGACTGATGAGCATTGAGGATTCTGTTTTTACTGTTTGTATTATGAATTTGCCGTTCATCCCAGGTTTTAGCCTCTGGGAACCGTGGCTCCTTCATCTCTAGGATGGGGCTCATCATTCTACCTTTTTAGAGCGCCAATGAGGGCCAGGAAGGGTGTCTGCCTGGCCGAGACACAGCATATGCTCATGGTGTGAGGGAAACTTTAGAGTCGTATTATTGCTAGGCACACCCCTGTAATCCTAACACTTCAGAAGGATCTGGAGTATTAGTCCAGCCTGGGTGACATAGTGGAACCCTCCTGAGACACACACAGACATACACATAGGAAGGGGAGGGGTGGAAGAGAGGGAGGAGGAGAGAAAACGATTACGGATGGTCACTGGAAACAGCCCAGGTTCTTAGGGAGCTCCTAGGCCAGGGCTCTTGCTTGGTGGGCTGTAGGTTGGGAAACGTAGGTAGGACAATGCAGAACAAGGCTGGGTCTTAAGCACACTCTGCATATGGATCAGGCACAAGAGTAAGAAGAAAGCCTTTACCAAAGCCTGCAAGAGGTGGCGAGACTCCGCCGGCAAGAAGCAGCTCCAGAAAGACTTTGCTGCCATGAAGAAGTACTGCAAGGTCATTCGGGTCATTGTCCACACCCAGGTCAGCCCAGCCCCCACCTTCAGCCCATTCAACCTTTGGGCGCCTTTTCCCATCCTCCACCTCTGAAATGAAGAGGCCTGACAAATGTCAGCTTAAAAATAGCACCAGCCCTGGGAACAGGTTCAAGATCTGGCTAGCCACTTCACTGGCCACTCTTGTCCCAGAGTTGAGAGGTCACTGGCATGTGATGTTATATGTCAGTGCCATCAGCACCTATAGTGGCCCCATGGACCACTCAGGCCCCCCAAATGTCCTGAAGGGCTTGGGTCTCCAGCCAAAAGTCTAGCACGGAGAACTGGCTGTACTTGGGATCTAGCTTGACGCTGACTGAAATGTAGCCAGAACACTCATTCTGGAATATTTTTAGGCACCTGTCTTCAGGGGAGTGTCCCCCAAGCTCCACAGCAGCACCCTGCTGCCCCCACTCCTCTCTGGTACCTCCTCTGCCCTCTGAACACAGGCTTGTTACCCTCACACTTGCAGCTCATGTGTAAGCAAGTTAGTACTTGATGTTCATCAGTATGACCTCCAGGGGCCATAGAGGCACGGGTCACACTCATCTAATTCCCCGGTGGGCCTCAGGGATTACCACCTGGTATACAGTAGGAGCTCTATTAATACTTGCTGAACACTGCTGTGATCTAACTGGTCTGTTCGCACGCACCTGCTATGCCCTCACGGCACATGCAGCTCATAGCAGCTAGAACCTTGCTGGATGGTCTAGTTAGTCACCTATGCTTGAAAGTTGGAACCTATTCCTACGTCTGCCTGGCTATGACTTCTTCCAGCTCCCATCTGGCCAGACTGGGATCTTCTCCATCCCACCAAATTTCTAAGGTCTTCCCTGACGTGGGGGCTTTTCACATGCGGCTTGTCTCCTCTGTCATAAGCTCACTCAGATCTTTACCTAGTGAGTTTTTTTTCCGCTGTTATTGATCACTTCTTCAGAGAGGCCCTTCTTCACTGGAGGTGCAGCCCATAGTTGATCAGAACACTGAGCCCTCTCCAAGAGTTTGCTTGGCCTTTATGTATCTTCAGAGTAGACGGTGGGGCTCCCTGGGATGCTGTCTGCCTTAACCTGCGCTGTACATACAGCACCTGGCACATGGCAGGAGTATGGTGATGTCTGTTAATAAATGCAAGTGGGAAAAACTTCAGATTGCCAGTGGCCTAGCCATCTGCAGGTGGCGGGGGAGGGGGGGCTGTGGATTGACCTTCCTGCTGTGTCTTGCAGATGAAGCTACTGCCCTTTCGACAGAAGAAGGCCCACATCATGGAGATTCAGCTGAATGGCGGGACTGTGGCTGAGAAGGTAGCCTGGGCGCAGGCACGGCTGGAGAAGCAGGTGCCTGTCCACAGTGTGTTCAGCCAGAGTGAGATTATTGATGTCATTGCTGTCACGAAGGGCCGGGGTGTTAAAGGTAGGGCCTGGTGGAGACAGTGGCTCCAGGCAAGACTGTTTAGTAGGGGCTGGAGTGGCCTCTCAGCCTCCAGCCTTTCCCATTTGCAGGGGTCACTAGTCGCTGGCACACCAAGAAACTGCCAAGGAAGACCCACAAAGGCCTGCGCAAGGTGGCTTGCATTGGTGCCTGGCACCCTGCCCGAGTAGGCTGTTCCATCGCCCGGGCTGGGCAGAAGGGTTACCACCACCGCACAGAGCTGAACAAGAAGGTGTGTCACATCTCTGAGGGGTCTCTAGTGGGATGGTATGACTCAAACACCGATTGTGTTCATGAGATATCATGACTAGTTCCAGAGTCTGAGCATGTGTGCTGAGGGTGGGTATGTGGCCATGCCCCAGAAATCACCTCTGGTCCCTACTGTGCTGTGTCTTCCTGCTAGATCTACCGCATTGGCCGGGGGCTGCACATGGAAGATGGGAAGATGGTCAAAAACAACGCGTCTACCAGCTATGACATCACTGACAAGTCTATCACACCACTGGTGAGGCAAGGTGGCCTGGCTGCCAAACGGGATCTGATGGGGGCTGGGGGACAGGGCCTGTATCCTGCCCCAAGAGCTCTGTAGTATGTTCCACAAGTGGATATCAGCCCACACACAGACTAGGCCAGAGGTCCCGGCAGGAGGGCAGTGACGGGAGGCCTGACAGAACAGTGAGCATGCACTTGGAAGTTGCTCCAATACTTGTTGCTCCTGTGAGGAGCTTGTGCTCTGTGTACTGAAGTATGGTGACCTAGGAACTAGCCCAGAGCTAGAGGGAAACAACCATGGAGCCAGAAGCATGTGTCTGCTGCCCTTTTGTTTGTTTGTTTGTTTGCTTGTTCGTTTTGTTTTTTCAAGACAGGGTTTCTCTGTTTAGCCCTGGATGTCCTGGATCTCACTGTAGACGGCTGTCCTTGAACTCAGAGATTCTCCCGCCTCTGCCTCCTTAGTGCTGGGATTAAAGGCATGCGCTACCACTGCCCAGATCTTTAAATTTTTAAAAAAATTTTTATCTTTCTAATACATACAGCATTTCATGTAGCCCACGTCGGCTTCCAAATTTCTGTATAGCTGACGATGACCTTGAAACTCTGACCCTCCTGTTTCTATCACCTGAGTGCTGAGAGCCTATGGCTATGCCACAACACCCTGTTTGCTTATTTTTATTTTCTTTCCTCTGTGTAGCCCTCACTGACCAAGAACTTGCTTTGTAGACCAGGGTAGCCTCAAACTCAAAAGATCTTCTGGCCCCTGCCACCCAAGTGCTGGAATTAAAGGCATGTGTCACCAGGCCTGGATAACACCCTGTTTTTTAATATGGTGCTCAGGATCCAACATGCATGCTTAGGCTAGCGATCTTCAAACTGAGCTACTAAGGCAGAGCCTTGCTATTACCCATGCTGGCCTTCAACTCAAATCACCCTCTGAAATGCTGGATTTGCAGACATACCACCATGCTCAGCAAACGTCTGAGCATCAGTGTCCCCCACAAAAAGGCATATTGTTAAATGAGACCCAGGAAAAAATAGTATGTGGTTCAGCTGCCACCCACTGCCCCAGTGAGTGATCCAGTGTGAGGGCACGGTCCTTGCACCCTGAGGTCTGGGCATTGGGCCTCTTCCCATCATAGCCCCCTAACTTGTCTGCCCTGAACCTGGCTTGGTCTGATCTGTCTCTCTGTAGGGTGGCTTCCCCCACTATGGGGAAGTGAACAATGACTTCGTCATGTTAAAGGGCTGCATTGCAGGCACCAAGAAGCGAGTGATCACACTGAGAAAAGTGAGTGCAGCAAGGCAGGCTGGGTAGCGAAGTCCAGTAGCCTGTTCTGTCCTGTAGCCAGCTCTGTGGTGAGTGTGTGGGTGGGAGAATAAAGGAAGGGGTCTGGCAGGAGCGAGTGATTGATTTAGCCCTCTTTGGTGTGAACTGGAGGTCACAGGAAGAGTTGGGACTCTCCGTCTTTGACATCTCTTATCTCTCGGATTCCCTAGTCCCTCCTAGTGCACCACAGCCGCCAGGCCCTGGAGAGTATTGAGCTCAAGTTCATTGACACCACGTCCAAGTTCGGCCATGGCCGTTTCCAGACAGCGCAGGAGAAGAGGGCCTTCATGGTGAGTAGTGCCTCTTGTTCTCTGGTCTCAAAGCTTGATATCCTACTTGCTCCAGAGAGGAACTGGAAGGCTGCTTTTAGCAGGCCCTGGGTAGCACGGGTAGCCTAGCATCTCTACCAGACCCCCGCCTGGTCTTAGGCAGTATTTCTTGACTGACTGTTGTGACTAACGCTCCTCCTGTCCTCCCACTTCAACCAGGGACCCCAAAAGAAGCATTTGGAGAAAGAGAAGCCGGAGACCCCAGGAAACATATAGGATGCCTGCAATGGAGCACACTTGGGAATGCTCCTGCTGTCTGTCCTGTCCTTTTTGTTCAATAAAGTCCTGAGGCAACTCTTAGTTTTCTTTCTTTCTTTTTTTTTTTTTTTTTCACACTCTCTGGTAGGCCTGAGGCTCAGGGTTGGGGAGGTCCAAAATGCGGGCCGACTGTCCCAGGGCGCAGGGTTTAGCGCCGGATCAGGGAGGACTACGGATACAGCTGGTGTCTCCACTCCAGTTGCACAACGGTGACAGCAATAGCTCTTACAGCTGGCCTGTGGCCTAGCAGCTCTACTAGAGCTCAGCGTGGGTCTGGACTTCAGCTGAAGGACGTGCCTCTTCCGGCCGGGCCTTCTGGAGGCGGAAGTGAGGACCTAGTCCAGGGAGGGCCTGGTTGGATGGGTGGAGTTTAGGGCCTAGGGGAGGAGAGGCTGGTCGAGGGCGGGGCCCCCAGGAGGCGGTAGGTGGGGAATCCTGACGGGACTGTTCTTCTCTAGGGGCGGGGCTTAGGGCGAACTGGGAAGTGATTGGTCATTGTGAGGGGGTCGGGTTAGAGTTAGATGGGAGGAATTTAGGTGCCGGGCTGGGAACCTTTGCCTGTCCGGTCACAGCCATGTCGTTCTGTAGCTTTTTCGGAGGCGAGGTTTTCCAGAATCACTTCGAGCCAGGTACAGCCTGTGGCATTGAAGCAGGCATCGCCTTCTGGGTGGCGGTGGAGTTCCTGAGCCAGGATTTGGCTAGTGTGATTGCCGTGGAGAAGCGAGCTTAGGAACGAAGGACTAGGAGGAGGGGCTGGCCAGGGCTTTGGGGAGCAGGTGGATTTGAGAAGAGAAGGGACCTTCCAGTAATCTCTGTTCTCGAGGAGGACAGGCCGTGAACTTCAATGGAGATCTCTCTGGGGGATTCTCTGGGCCGGCTGCTTCGGGGTGGTGCCACGGTTGTGGTTAGAGAGTGGTCGGGACGTTGGAGCAGAACAATGGAGATCCGAGGTCTGAGGCCGGCGTTGGAGTTTCCTGGCCGTGTGCCTTCCCGAACTGATTTGGATGAGCGGGCAGGCTCTGCACGTTCCGTTCAGTCCCGAATGTGCCGGCCCAGGCGTCTCCGCCCTCTGGGTTGGGTGTCAGCGGGCTCTTGCCAGTGTAAATGAAGTTTGACCAGTACAGCTTGGGTGCAGTAAGCCCCAGCCTGTGAGAGACGCTGCTGAGACCCCTTCTTGCTGGCTTCTGCTGATACTGGACTAATTTGGTAAAAATTATGGCACTGGTGTCCCTAGGGCGGGAACTGTTGGCTGTCAGTCCTCTGGAGGGCTGGGTTGTGACAGTGGGCATCTGTATAAGCCAGTTGTGGTACAGGGTTGCCGGGCACACGCCTCCCCTGTATCCCTCTTGCCTGTAGCACTCTGGCTGCCTTCAGGCTGCCCTGGCAAGCTGGATGCTCCACTTGGTATTACTTCTTCTCCAGTTCCTGATACAGGCTGAACAGTTAGGGGTCCCGTCCTCAAGCGGCAGGTGATGGATGATTCAGTATTCTGCAAGTTCCCATTTTTAAGATTTTTCAAACAGTTATGTAATTCAGTTTTGCAACTCATGTGATCTTTTGGGGACAGGTTGCAACCTTTCTTCCCAGCTGTTGTTTTTCTGGGTTTCCCTATTTGGCTTGGAAGACTGTTCCCTAGGGCCAGTCAACTCCTGGTCAGAGAGCAGGCCCAGCTGGGTATCCAGTTTAAGACTGTTGACTAGCAGAGATGCCCACTCGAGGGAGGGGACCAAATGGTTACACTGGCAGTATTAGGGATCCTGCTGTGTGGCTCTTGTCCAGGGGTAAAAGAAGGCTATAATCAGATTTTTAGGGTTCTCTCTTGGCCACATACTTTATCGTGTGTCTACAACACCGACTTTTTTACCTTCTTGTCTGTGAATGGAAATGTTAGCCAAGTATCGTGGTTCACATCTGTATTCCCAGGGTGTAGGAGGCTCAGGCAGAGGGACTGCCTTAAATTTGAGGCCGTAGTTTCAGGATAGCCTGAATGACTGTGTGAGACTTGGCCTAGTTTGCTTTTCCATTTTTGTGATAAAACAAAGATCAAAACCCACCTGGGGAGGAAAGAGTTTATTTCAGTTTACAAGTTACTGTTCATCATTCAGGGAAAGCAAGGCAGGAACCTGTAGGGAGGAACTGAGTGGGGACCACAGAGAGATGCTGTTTACTGGGTTGCTAGCCTAGCTTACTTGGCTACCTTTCTTTCTTTCTTCCTTCCTTCCTTCCTTCCTTCCTTCCTTCCTTCCTTCCTTCCTTCCTTCCTTCCTTTCTTTTCTTTTTGAGACAGGGTTTCTCTGTGTAGCCTTGGCTGTCCTGGATTAAAGGCATGTACTACTTCTCCCGACTTTGGCTACTTTTCTTAAACATCCTGAAGCACTTGCTCAGGGATGGCACTGCCCACAGCGAGCTGGGTCCTCCCACATCAATCATCATCCAAGAAAACGTCCCAGTAGGGCAGTGGTGGCGTATGCCTTTAATCCCAGCACTCAGGAGGCAGAGGCAGGCAGATCTCTGTGAGTTTTGAGACCAACCTGGTCTATAAAGCTAGTTCCGGGGCAGCCATACACAAAGAAACCCTGTTTCAAAAAACAAACAAACAAGCTTTCTTAGTTAGAGTTGCTATTCTTGCAATGAAACACCATGACCAAAAAGCAAGTTGGGGAGAAAAGGGTTTATTTGGCTAACAGTTCTTAGGTCACACTCCATCACTGAGGGAAATCAGTATGAGAACTCAAGCAGAGCAGGAGCCTGATGCAGAAGCTGTGGAGGAATGCTGCTTACTGTCTTGCTCCTCATGGCTTGCTCAGTTTTCTTACAGAACCCAGGACCATCAGCCCAGGGAGGAGACCACCCACAATAGGCTGGGCCCTCCCCCATTGATTACTAATTGAGAAAATGACTTACAGTTGGATCTCATGGAGGCATTTCCTTAACTGAGGCTCCTTCCTCTGTTATGACTCTAGCTTGTGTCAAGTTGACACATAAAACCAGCCAGTACACAAACAAACAAGAAAAGAAGAAAAAAAATAACATCCTCATAGACGTGCCCACAGATCAGTTTGATCTAGGCAGGTCATCTCAAAACAAAACAAAAAACCCAAGGGGGCTGGAAATGGCTCAGTGTTAAGAGCGTGCTTTTGTAAGGGTAAAAAATTTTAACTTGGCACTAAACGCCCTTCTTTGTTCCTGGACTGAGAAGTGCAAACAGTCCCTAACCATCCCCTAGTCACCACACCTGGGCACAGCCAATCACTGACTGTCCCATTAGAAAAATCCCTTACCCCTAGACCCCCTCCTGTTTTCGGTTTTTGCCTTTATAAACTCTGTGATTCTGCTGCTCAAGGCTCAGCACCTCCCCCTTGTGTGGGAGCTGTGTGCAGAGCCCTGGCATGCTGGCTACTAAGTAAAACACCTCTTGCTGTTTGCATCAAGCTGTTTTTGTGGGTTATGGGGATCTGGCGTTTATCCTGAGGAACAGAGGGTCTCCCCACCTCGGGAGTCCAACACTTTTCCAGAGGACCAGGGTTTCATTCTCAGCACCCACGCAGTTCACTCCAGTCTCATGGAATCTGGCACCTTTTTCTGAACTCTTCTGGTTTCTGTAGACACTGTATACTTGTGGTACTCAGGCAAAACACCCATACACATAAAAAAAAATAAGCCTTTTAAAAACATCCAAAACTAAATAATTGAATTAAAATGTTAAATATTTCACATCACAGAGCAACTGAGAGTAGCTGAAATGGGCCCAAAGGGTGACTTCTGGTCTCTGTGACGTAGCCAGGCATTGCTAGGTGCTGTCTCTCTCAGAGCCAGTCAATGGGCTATGAGCAGGGGATGGATCTACCAACACAATGGGCTCGGTGCTAGTATGGTCATTCCTGGGAACAAGGTCAAGGCCGCTTGTCCTGGATAGATGGGGTAGATCCATGCCCCCGCGTTTGCTGTTTCTCCACTACAGGTGTCTATGTGTGTGCCAAGTGTGGCTATGAGTTGTTCTCCAGTCGCTCCAAGTATGCACACTCATCCCCATGGCCGGCATTCACTGAAACCATCCATGCAGACAGTGTGACCAAGGACCCTGAGAAGAACCGACCTGGAGCTTTAAAGGTGGGTGTCATAGCCCTGGCGACTGCTGGCTAGGGAGGGGACTGGAACTAGTCACACCTTTCTTCCTTTGTTCCCGAATGAGGCCATTCTAGGTCTCCATCTTCAGCCGAGGCACTGGCACCCCAAGATGATGTTGTTGTTTGACACCAGGTTTCTCTGTGTAGCTCTGGCTGTCCTGGAACCCACTCTGTAAGCCAGGCTGGTCTTGAACCCAGAGATCCACCTGCCTCTGCTTCCCAAGTGCTGGGATTACAGGAGTGAGTTACCATACCCAGCTGCACCCCAAGATTTTGAGAGTGCTTGTATCCTGAGGGAACGTGAGCATTAGGACAGCTTCCCTGCACAGGCCCCACCTCTCAGGGCTGGAGTTAGCTTGGGAAATGGGCAGGAGGCAGGAGATTGATTTGTGTTTGGGTTTTCCTAGGTGTCCTGTGGCAAGTGTGGCAATGGGTTGGGCCACGAATTCCAGAATGATGGCCCCAAGCACGGACAATCCCGATTCTGAATATTTAGCAGCTCACTGAAGTTCATCCCTAAAGGTGAGCACCTTTAGCAGTTGGGGACATCCTGTTGTAACTGAGGAAGGTCCAGCAGGGAGGCAGGCTGTGTGTGCTTACCTATCGGCTTTGGCAAAGTACACCTACCAGTGGCACCTGAACAGAAGGACAGGACCAGGGGGCAAATGTCCAGCGTGTCTCATATGGAAACATGAAGTTTTCTCTGTGGGCTTGGCCTTTCCGTGGGATGGGAGTCCTGTGTTGGGGTAGGGGTGAGTAAAGGCTAAGGACCTGGGCCATGCGACCAGAGGCTTGCACCTGAACCTGAGTGTCTGTCACTCCTCTGCATAGTGGCGGTGGCAGTGTACTTTCTGTCTATGCTGCTGAGGACCACTGAATGTGATGTGCTACCCCTGGGACCTAGCACATAGCAACAACTCAATAAAACGGCTTCAAGGTCAACCTTTTTAGTAGTGGTCAAGGGCTGTGGACAGACTCTTTATCCAGTTTCTTGATCTGTCAGAGAACAGCTGCCATTGCTCTACTGTGGGGTCAGTGAGTAGTCTGGAAGGGCCTGGGGGCACATTGGGCTATGGTTTTGTTCTTTGTGTCCAGTGGAGGAGGAAGAGACTGTAGATCTCAGGAAATGCAGAGCATGCAGACTTCTTGGGGCTGGGTCCCTGGGCTGTTCAGCTGGCTTGGAGTCTCTATCGTATTTTCTTTTAGTACTTTTTAGAAAAAGTATGTTTTTCTTGATTTATTTTTATTTTATGTATGTGAATGTTTTGCCTGCGCATATTTTCTGTGCAGTGCCGGCAGAGCCAGGAGAGGGCACCAGATCCCTGGGACTGGAGTTTCAGGCCACGTGGGTGCTGGGGATGGAACCCGGGTCCTTTGGAAGAGCAGCCCATCTCTCCAGCCTCCCACCAAAAGTGCACTGTAATTTATTTACTTTGTGTACTTGTGGATGCGGCACCACATGTGTAGAGGTCAGAGGACAGTTTATGGGAATTGGTTCTCCTCTTCCACTGGGTGGGTCCTGGGTATCAAATTCAAATTGTTAGGCTTGGATGGCAAGTATGTTTACTCACTGAGCCATCTTGTGATTTTAGTTTTTAAGTTTTTTTTTTTTTTTTTGAGACAGAGTTTTTCTGTATAGCCTTGCTGTCCTGGAACTCACTATGTACAGCAGGCTGACCTCAAACTCAGAGATCCGCCTGCCTCTGCCTCCTGAGTGCTGGGATCACAGGCATGTACCACCACCACCTGGCTGTAGGGCTGCAGTTTTTGTTTTTTGTTGTTTTTCAAGACAGCAAGGCTCTATTCTACAGAGCCTTGGCTGTCCTGGACTCAACTTTGTAGACCAGGTTGGCCTCAAATGCACAGAGATCTGCCTGTCTCTGCCTCATGAGTGCTGGGATTAAAGGCCTGTTCCACCATGCCTAGCTCTTTTATCCTTTGTCTTTTTTGGGGGTGGGGAAGAGTCTTACTATATAGCCCTGGTCACCCTTGAACTCACAGAGCTACCTGCCTCTGTTTCCTAATAGGTTTTAGTACTTTTGAGATAAGGTCTCCCCTGTATCCCAGGGTGGCCTGGAACTTGCCATACAGCCCTTTCTGATCACTCTTCCTCCTCAGCCCCTGGAATGCTGGGCTTACAGATATGAGCATCACGCTCAGCTGAAGCACGACTTAACAGTGATGTCTTTTCTCTCCTCTTTTCCAGGAAAAGAAGCCCCTGCCTCCCAGGGGCACTAGGTGAGCAGCTCTCCTTCCCAGATGGGCATGCCTACTTTTTGGCAGCCCCATGTTAGTATTGGAACTGTAGGCATTCAGACTCGGGGGCTGGGAGGTGGTGGTTGAAGCCCCAGGAAGACTCCAATGCCGTGTCTCTAAATGGAATCACCGTAGATGAAGCATTTTCCCGAAAGTCTCCTCTGTTTTACCGTGATGGCTCTGGGGACAGGGCTAAGACACTGGCTGTTTTGAGTCTGTAGGAGACTCTGGATTGAGGTCATCTCTCAATCTGGATTGTACCTAAGCCTTCTCTTCCCCTCATCCTGCTACCTGCACCTCCTTGGCTGTCCGCACTCACCCCTATGGGGCTCAATGCTGGGCATGGGTGCTGGCCCCCACTAAAGCGTGTACCTCTCTCCTCTGGGTTGTGCAGGAGATGTGAATGGAACCGTCCTGACCAACCGCCCCACCTTGGTCACTGTATGATCTGCTCTGGTTAAATCCTTCTATGCCAGCCAGGGTGGTGATGATCTGTGACCTCCGAGAAGGATTGCAGGCTGTTGCCATGGACTCTTGGACCCTTGTCTTCTGGCAGAGAAGACAGCTCTGTTTCACAATCTGTGGCTTCATCTTGCCTCACGCAGGCTTGGGAAAGAGACTGTTGCCCCATTACCTGGCCAGTGTGGCGGGGCCTGCTCTCTCCACTCCCTCCAGCTGTGCTGCAGGGTGTCCCTCCCAAGAGAAAGCCGCTGCACCTTACTATGTGCTTGGAAGCTCTTGATGTCTGGGAGGGTGATGCTGAGGCCCACCCCACCTTGACTCTTCTCTGATCAAATGGAAATCAATAAATAGCCTGGGCTTGTTGCCACATTTGTTGATTGATTGATTGATTGCAGTGCTAGGGATTGAACAAAGATTACAAGGGCCACCACACCTGACTTGATTTTAACAGTGCCTAACCCTGCCAGAGCCCCAGGGAGAGGTGGGTTTCTTTCATCTGTTTCAAAACCAGGAGGAAGATGGGAAGGCTGGATGGGTCAAGTTTGAAGGTCCTGATGCTTGGGGGAGCCAGGCAGGGGCTGGGCCTGCAGGAGTTTGAAACATTTGCCTGGAGATGCTCTGGGTTCAGGGTTTTCCTGTGAATAAGACTGGCCACACACCTGTCTGGCCCACTGTTGAGATGCCCCCCAGGAATAAGGGGGTGGGACCTTCTCTGGTGATGTTATCTGCTGATGAGTTGGGGCTTGCCATTCTGAATGGCTTCAATGGTCCCAGTCTTGATGTTGGGGGAGACTCATGCTGTGGGATTTCTATACTGAGGGAAGGGTAGACCTTGGCTGCAGGACCTCTGCAGCCCTCTTCAGCCTCTAGCAAACTGACCACATGCACAGGACTCCTCTCCTGGGCACCAGGCAGGTGTTAAGCACTGTTAAAAATCTGTTAAAAACCACTATTAGTTGTCGGGCACAGTGGCACACGCCTGTAATTCCAGCACTTGGGGAGTCAGAGGCAGGTAGATCTCTGTGAGGTTGAGGCCAGCCTGGTCTACAAAGTGAGTCCAGGACAGCCAGGGATACACAAAGAAACACTGTCTTGAGGAATAAAAACCATTGTTAATGTTAACAATCAGTCCTTCTTATTCTAAGTATATCTTCTGATGTTCACATTCCCATCATTTTCCCAACTGACTCCCTAAATGGTGGCTGTTGGACTCTCCCTTGCTATCCTGGCTGCCTTGGGCAAAAGGACTGCCAGACAAATTGCCAACCAGACTGTCCTTACGCCAGCACTGGCTGCCCTGAACATTCTATGGATGTTCGGAGCAAACTACACAATGGTCCAAGCTGATTGCCCCAGGCCCCAGAAGAAACAGCTTCAGCTAAGGCTGTCTGAAGCAGTTCATACCAGGCTTTTTCCTATCACAAACCTCTAAAGTTTAGATGATCTTGCAACCATCTCTGCCCAGGCAGAGAAGGAGCACTTCTTTTGGTGGCCTAGCAGAAGGACTGCTGTGATGAGTGTTGAACAAACAAACAAAACAACAACAACAATAAAATGGAGCTGGAGAGACGGCTCACTGGTTAAGAGCACTAACTCATTTCCCAGAGGATCCAGGTTCAATTCCCAGCACGTACATGACAGCTCACAACTGTCTATTACTCCAGTTTCAGGGGACCTGACACCCTCACACAGGCATAAATGGAGGCAAAACACCAATGCATATAAAAATAAATAAATCTTAAAATAAAAACAAAACAACAACAAAACAAGCTATAGCCAGGCAGTGGGGTGCACATCTTTAATCCCAGCGCCTGGGAGGCAGAGGCAAGTGGATCTCTGAGTTTGAGGCCAGCCTGGTCTACAGAGTGAGTTCCAAGATAGCCAGGCAAAGTTACATAAAGAAACAAAAACCAAACCAAACCAAACCCAAAACAGGCTGTGATTGGTGCAGGAACAAATTGTCATTTGTATGGGAGGTGTGCTATGATTGGTATAAACACTTCTTACGCTATGCAGGGAATTCCACTCACTGAATTAGCTGAAAGACACAATCCTGTGTTGTTTGCCTTAGTGTTGCTCCGTCAGGCCCAAGAAAAGCCTCCTTTTAGTGTTTTTCTCGTTCGCTGTCAGCAGTGCAGGCCGAGCCGGTAACAGGCAGAGAAAATGGCATAGCAGAGCAAAGGTGAGGGAGGAGGCAGCCTGAGCGCCAGAAGCAGGCGGGGCTGGGGCTGCTTGACAACTCTTGGGCTGTGAAAAGGGGGTAAGGCCAGACCTGCAGCCAAAACATCAGAAACAGGAGGGAGGGGTCTAGCGGTCGCTCTCTGTCGAAGGGCGTTGGAAGACTACTGGAAGAAGAGGCGAAAAGGGGCAGTAGGTGGAGGCTGGAAAGAGCAATTGCAGAAAGCTAAGCCTTAGGCCAAGGATTTTAGACACCCCAGGCCTAGCAGCTGTAAGATTGGCCGCTGTCAAAGCAGGAGGAGTAGGCCTACCCAGAAGCTACTACGCTGAGGAATCACAACTTTCCCGGGCCTAACCAAGAGGTAACACTAGAGGGCGCCACGAGTTCACGTAGCCCGCTGCTATCAACCGGTGAGGGACAACAGCCCTTGAAGAGCTCTCTGATTTCTCATATTCTCTGTCCACTTCTCCCCTTAGAGCAAAAGGACCCAAGCCAGGGGATTGGTAACAGGGAGTTATTTTCAGAGCATGGGCTTCTGAGCCTGAAACCAGGTTTCTTTCTCCTGTTGTTGACAGTCACCTTCCAGGCCTTGGGACAACAGTGGGGGATAGTTAGATAATTTGGGCCACAGAGTGGTCAGCTGTGAAGCCTGATGGATATTCTCAGTCTTCCCCATGGTGCTGAAGGGTAACCATCCTACAGACATGGTTGGGATTAAGAAACTGGAGCAGGCAGGGAGAAACTTTTTCTGCAGGCTCTTCCTCTCATCCACCTACCCTAACCCTAACCGCCAGTCTCTCTTTGAGCTGCTACTACAGTCCTGGACTGTTACACATTGAACTGAGTTGGATGTGATGGCACAGGCCTTTAATCTCAGCACTCGGGAAGCAGGCAGACCTCTGAGTACAAGGCCTGCCTGGACTATAAAAGGGCTTTCCAGACCATCCATCGGCTACACAGTGAGACCTTGTCTCAGAAACAAGCAAACAGCAGCAACAAAACCGAGATGATCTGGGCCACATTGCAAGAAGCAATACAGTTTCTTGTTACAGATCGTGAGAACCTGGCTCCTGGTGCTGACGAAGTAGGTACAGTAGCCTTCTGGGCTAGTTCCTCCAAGGTGCAAGCAACAGCCATGAGGGTCCTGGAGGGTGAATGGAACTGTGCATCACGACAGGATCTGGACATCTCTGCATCAAAGTCTCCCAGCCGCCGGCAGGCTCCATACTGACCTGGACCATGCTAGTGACGATTTCTACACAGGAAATGTTTGCTTGTCTCCCTTCCTGACTTGGTCTGTCCTGTGACCTGTCTTTACTTCAGGGCAGTGTCCCTCAGGCACCAGGACTGAGGCTCCAGTCTCTGGCTAGTAGGGGACAGGGAAACCATTCACCTTTGGTCCAGGGAATGTAGAATACGAGGTACTCAGGTTGTCCATGGTAGAAGCAGGTGCCTATCACTGCTGCCATCTTCTGTCCTCTTATTGCTAGATGTCAAGTAAGGCCTGGGATCTCTTTTTGTAAAGTAGGAAAGGAGGGTTCAAGGGGCTGGATCCCTGTCAAGGTCACCTATGAGGAAGGGGCAGGGAAAACTCCTAAATCCCTTTATGCTGTTAGCATTGTCTCATCCTGCCCCAGAGGGGGCTCTTGACTGGCCTCCTTTCCCCTTAGGGTGAACTCAACAGAACTCTCTGGGGCTGGGTGGATGGACTATGTCTCTCTTAAGGGCCCCTCCCCAGGATGGAGCCATATCCGGCCTCCAAAGTGGAAAAACCCCACACAAATCAAGGACATCTGGGCCCACCCTCTGGCCACAGCCCCGCCCCATCATTCCACTCCTAGTCTTGGGCTCTGCAGGCTGCAGGAGTGGGTCTGGGGGTGAAGGGCGTGGTTTTAAGGGAGGAGGTCTTAGGGTTCTCACATATGTTTAATGCCCCCAGCAATCTCCCATGGAGGGAGGAACTGAGCAATGTTATTAATCATCTTCCAGAGAGGGGCAGCCCTCTGCATGCCTGCCCTGCTGCTACGGAGGCCTGGGCTGGGGGTACCCACTGAGAAGAGAGGATGGACTGAAAAAGAGGCAGAAAAGTCAGAAGGAGACAGATGCACACGGTCACACTAAAAACAGTCAGCAGTGTCTGTGCTTAGGTGTGGAGTCCTCAAAGGAGTGAAGACTAAGCCCATTGTTTTCGAAATTGACTATGAGGTCAAGATAAACTGGGGGGGGGGGTGTCAAAATTACCTACCAAAAGAGGGTGGGGTGTAGCTCAATAGCTCCGTGGTAGAATATGGCTAACATGGGCAAAGCTAGGGTTCTATCCCTAGCTCTGAAAAACAAACCACACACAAAGAACTTGTTAGTTTCTGATGTGACAAAGGCAGAGCTAGGTGGCTGACATTTCTATCTGTCTATTCCCGCTCTGGTCAGTGTTCTTCCTCAGGGGCATGTCTAAGGTTCTGCACCCTGGACCTCTCCCTTCCATCCACCACACCAAGGCTAACTACATCCATGCTGGCTGGCCCATGTCTCAGAGGTTACTAATCACGTACCTGGCTGTCTTGCCTTGACAGATTCAGTGAAAATGTGGGTATGTGGTTTTCCTCTGCCCATCCCACTCTTTGAGATTTTTTTTTTTTTGAGATAAGGTCTCATGTAATCCATTATAGTTTTAAATTCACTATGTAGCTGAGGATGACCTTGGACTCCTGGTCCTCCTGCTGTGATTGCTATTTTATCAGGCATGCAGTGCTATGTCCCATTTGTGTGGTGCTGGGAATAGAACCCAGGGCTATTCCTGGGTTCACTAGGCATATTAGGCAAGTGCTTAACTGATTAGCTACATACCCAGTCCCTCCAGGGACTCTTGATGACCCCGCTATATCTGCCTCCTAAGTGCGAAGACTCTGTGTGAGACACTTAGGATGAGGACTCCCGGGAACTCCATGTGTACTGCTGAGCAGAAGAGGCAGAACCAGACAGTAGGAAGCAAGTGACCTTCCCAGGACTGATGGGGACCCACTGTCACTAGGTCACACAGGAGGAAGCTAGCAGGGTCTGGGGCTGGGTCCAGCCAGCAAAGCAGGCCAAGAGCCAGGCAGAGGATAGCCTGGGCATCCCAAGGGAGGGAGGTGGGTAACCCTATTTTTGAGAAACACAGAGGATGCTTCTAGAATCAAGATTTACCTTTAGAGAGGCATTTCTGGGCTGGCAAGATGGCTCATTTGGAAAAGGTGCTGGCTGTGCAAGCCTAATGACCTGAGTTCAATCCCTGGCCCTATGTAAAGGTTGACAGAGAGAAATGATGTCTTTGTCCTTTGACTTCCATATGTGCATATGTGTACCCGCACAATACGTCACACACATGTACACGAAATAATAACAAATAATGTTTCCCCTCCTTCCTTCTTTCCTCTCTTCCTTCCTTCCCTTCTTTCCTCCTCCTCCTCTTTTTAGTTTTTGAGACAGGGTTTCTCTGTGTATCCCTGGCTGTCCTGGAACTCTGTAGACCAGACTGGCCTTGAACTCAGAGATCCATTACCTCTGTTTCCCAAGCACTAGAATTAAAGGCATGTGCCACCATCTCCTGGCATAAATAAAGTTAAAAAAAAAAGAGGTTCTTTGGAGCTGAAGAGATGGCTCATTGGCTGAGAGTGTACAATTACCTTTTCAGAGGATATGAATTCAGGTCCTAATACCTATGTCAGCTAGCTCACAATAGCCTTTAACTTCAGCTCCGGAGGAATGCAATGCCTTTGGTCTTCTTGGGCACTGACCCTCACATGTGTATACTCATATGCAGGTTTACACACACACAAGCACACACATAATCAAAATGATAAATAAAAATAAAGAAAGAATAAGAGGCTCTTCCCAAAGTGTTAAGTAGAGTTGCCTTAAGACCTAGAAGAAACTCCCCTCCTAAGAAAAGTCCCATGAACAGTGAAACCCAACTGCACAAAACCTTGTACACTGATGTTCCTGGCAACACTAAAACTATAACCAGAAAGTGGAAAGCATTCACATGTTCTCCAGTGGTCGAAGGGACACAGGAAATGTGGTCTTTCACATGCAGGAACTAAAAGACGCTAGAAGGCATGGAGCCTTGCTATGCAGTGCCAGGGAGGAGCCTGAAATGGTGATGCTCACTGAGAGAAGCCAGAGGTTAGCTGACAGACACTAAATGAGTCCCCATCTAGGTAATAGGCCAGCAAGTCCAGAGAGATGGAAAATGAATTGGTGGCTTGCCACCAGGCACTCCGGGGGAGAGAAAACAGGGAATGACTGCTAATTGGTCTAGGAGTCTTTTTGAGGGTGATAAAAATGTTCTAAAATGGATAGGTGTGAGAGTTATTTCACTGGCTGCTTTTTCAGAGGAGTTGGGCTCAATTTCCAGCATCCATGTGGCATCTCACAACTGTCTATCTCCAGTCCCAGGGGGCCACACACCCTCTTCTGACATCCTAGAACACGGGACACATGTGGTACACATACATACATGCAGGCAAAAACATAAACTAATACACATACACATAAAACAATAAAACAAAATCTTACGTTTGAATCGATGAGAACCACAATTGTGTAGCATGATGAACATTCTGGAAGTCAATAACCTCCAGCTTTGGATAGCATGTGAATTGTACCTCAAGAAAGCTGTTACACCAAGACTTGGAGGTAGCCAGAGCCTGTGGCCACAGGCTAGAGGAAGAGACTCTAATAAGACCTTCTCTTACCTTCTTGAAGGATGAGCTCACACCCCACTCCCTGTGTCCCGGCTGCCCCTCAGCTGTGCTCTGCTGTGGAGCTTCGGCCCCACTCACTCTCTCTGGACCGCATTTACCTCCTTGCCTGGCCACCACCTCCAGAGGCCTTCCCTAATCTCTCCTTTCTAATCAGCATGTATCGAGCATGTATTCATGCTAGGGTCTATGTTAGGTGCTTGGGAGACCTTGGGAATGCATGTCACCCTGGGTGTTTGCAGATTTGTACCCATTTCCACCAAGACAGCCAGAGGGAAGGTAGAGAAAGGGAGTCAGCGTCCAAACTGTCAGCTCATATTGATGTTCTGGGCCAGTGTCTCCGGATGGAAAAGGCGTCCTGCAGGGGAAAGGAAGAACCAAGGGCAGAAGGTGGGAATTTAGCCAGTGCTAGGGCGATGGAGAATTACTAGGGAAAAAGTGTAGGGATTTGGAATCCCAAGTAGTGACAAGCTCAGACTGTGCAGGTGCAAAAGGGCAGCTTGGGGCCTCCCGTGGGAGTGCTCAGAGGCGAACCAGCATGTCTGAAACAAATTCCATTTACAGCTAGATCTGAAGAAGAACTTCCTGGGACCCTGCATGTACTGACATGCTTCCCAGACAGTGCTGTGCCAAAAAACCCTCCCACAGGACTGCTGGCACCGGCTTGCCCTGACAAGCAAATATTATCCTCGTGTCTCAGGCTGGGTTTGGGTGCTGTATGTCCCCATTGGCCCCAGCTGCTCTTGGGGTGAGTCTGTGAGTCACTGAAGTTCTCTGCAGTGGGAACTAAATGTCTGTGGGTCATTGAAGTTCTCTGTCCCTCCTGCAGTGATGAGATTTGCTCAGATGCCATGAGGCCCAGAGACAGCTGATTGATTAACAGAATAAACAGAACCCCGGGGCAGAGGCTGAGTATCTGTGTGTGGGCAGGGACTGGACTTGGAAAGCTGGATTGGGGCAGAAAGAAGACCTAGGCATAGTTACCTTTATTCCTGGGTCGGGACAGCTTATTCGCCCTCCTGGAGTCTTTCCTTCTCTGCCTTCCCAGCAAGAAGCTCTGTGGACCTGGTGAGCCCGGAACAGGTGACAGGGGTGAGAAGTTCCTGCAGTGTTCCAGGCTGACAGGTTCCACACAGGAAAGGGCCCCGGGAATCTCTCCATGCTCAGAGGAAGCTCCACAGACGGGAGCTGGTTGCCGCCCCTGCCTTCTACTACAGGTCTTTCTAATCCTCTGGGGGAGCCACTTTGCAACTTCCCGAAGGCGTCACTGACATCTTGGGGGGGGGCAGCTCCGTCTCCCACACGGACTCTAAAATGGTCGCCAGACCACCAGACAAGCTCTCTCCACAGAGCAGGGCTCCCACCCTAATGGGCGGCTAGATGGGCTGTTGGCAAGGAATGCACCGAGGCGAGCATTCCGGCCTCAGGTTCAAAGACAAGTGGGGACCCCCTCTGCGCGGGGTGCATGACTGCTTCGTCCTCCCTCACAGGCAGGGAGGACACACAGGTCCTCCGACCCGCCCAGTGATGAGGCTCCCGCTCCCGGAAACAGGGCATGCGGCCTTACACCTGTCGCCCCCGTCACAAAGACAGGTCAGGGGCTCCCACTAGCACAGCCTCGTTGCTGTCTCGTGTCCCTCCCCGCCACCGCCTTCCCGCAGTGTAAGAGAGAAGATTTTGGAGCCAAGTGAGCTGGAGACCAGCTCAGGAGTGTTAAGGTAGTTGGAAGAGCTCCGGGTAGCTCTAGAAATTAGCCAGACTTGCTAGTTCCAGACGTAGTTGGGCTTGGGACAGGGAGGGGCATCTCGGCCCCGCCCCGCCCCGCCCCGCCCCTCCCGGGCTCTCGGGGCGCGAGGCTTGCTGAGCTCAGCCCAGAAGCCGGGCGCTCTCGGGCAGAGCGTGCGACAGCCGGGATGCGCGCCTGTCTGAGGTTCCCGCTCTCGGACCCGGGCGCTGCACGACCCCATGGCAGGTAGCGGCGGCCTGGGCAGCGGGGCCGGGGACCTCCAGGGCGCGGGGCCGGGGCAGGGGACTGTACTGCGTGCTCCCCGTGCTCCGCTGGCGCTCGTAGCTCTGTTGCTAATTGCCTACTGCCTCTTCGCCCTCCCCGGCCGCTGTCCACCTGCCGCCCGCGCCCCTGCGCCGGTTCCCGCGCCCGCCGAGCCGCCCCACGCCTCCCGCCGTCTAGGAGCGCCCGGCCTGCCGGTGGCCAGCGGCCCGGGGCTCCGGCGCTTCCCGCAGGCGCTCATCGTGGGCGTGAAGAAAGGTGGCACGCGCGCGTTGCTGGAGTTCTTGCGGCTGCACCCCGACGTCCGTGCGCTTGGCTCTGAACCCCACTTCTTCGACAGGTGCTATGATCGAGGCCTCGCCTGGTACAGGTGAGTGCCCCTTCTGGTCCGCTCCTTCAGCGGCGTCCGTGTGCGCCTTGGACTGTGCTTTCAGCTCAAGGGTGTGTGGTGCTTTCCCGGAACCCAGGATGAATAGGGTAGAAATCTGGCATTGGGTCTGAAACAAGCCTGTTAGGAAAACAGACCTGATCTCATGGACGAGGCCCCTGAAGGAAAGGTCATTTGTAGCCTAGTGTCGCAGGAATCAGAAAATGGGGAAACTGCTCTTCTGTTGGTGGGCTGAGGGACTCAGCTAGGTGTTATCCTAGTCGGAAGTACTTCCAAGCCAGTGAGATAACTGGGTAGGTAGACTTTTTGGAGGATCGGGTATTGGGGATTGAACATGAAGCTTCATATATTCTAACCAAGTATTCCATCACTAAGCTATTAATAAATACGCATATATTGTTATGGACTATATTAGTATAATCCCGGTGGTACTATTTGTGAGCCTTAGAAATACTCGGAACTCTGTCACTTTATCATCCTTTGGTGTCCGTCAGTTCCCTATTATAACTCTGGGTAAGTACGGGTAATTATTTGACCACTAGTCAAGTATGTTAAGGGAAGGTCTCCGGGTTTCCAGAAGCTTTCCAGAAAGTGTCTTTCCACCCCTAAGCACCTCTTCCCACCCTGCACCAAGGGGAGCCCTTCTTGGCTGCTGGAGTCCGGACAAAGTTAGGTCTGGGCTTTGACGAGGGAGACTGCCCTTCAGTACTGCCCAGGGGTGGGGATTGAAATATGGACTCCTGCAGCTGTCCTCTCCACCCAGGATAGATTTTGGGTGCCTCAGTGGAATGTGGGAGCACCACCCCAGCTGTAGCAGGGGTGCAGGGTCAGACACTAGGCCCTCCTTGCTGAGTTTGGTCTTAGAGGCTGAAGGCAGGTTCTGCCCACCCCAGGGAGCTCTGCAGGCACTGAGGGGTTCATATCCCTGTCCCTTCCTTTGGGGAAATCGGGGTTTATAGACTGGCTTGCCTCATCTGCAAGCCTGTGCCGAGCCAAGATCACCTGGAGAATCAGCAGGGATGGCAGGACCCCCAGGCACACCCGCTTCTGTTTCCTGGGTCCTTCCTTACTCCCATTTACTAACGTTGCCTTTTGCAAAGGCAAAAGGGTTTGGGAGAGAACAAGCTCCCAGGCTCTGAAGGGTTGGTCCCGCCCCGAGGAGAGGCTCTTGGAAACACCCAGCATGGGAGTAGAGAGTGTTCAGGGCAGTATACCAATTTTTAGACTCCATCTGGAAATAGGGCCTAGGGTGCTGGGGAGGGGTGAAGCCCATGGCCTCTCTCCCATTAGTCAGGGTCATCCTCTTCGGCTTGCCATTTGAGATTTGCTCAAATGTACGGAGTGAGCTGAGCAGCCTGGCTGGTTTTCTGGACTGTGTGGTCTTAGTATCTTTACCTGGCTATAGCCGCAAGGGGTGCTGTGCTCGCTGGCAACCACTCCTCAGGTAATGTTGTTTGAAATGGGGTATTTCTCTGTGTAGCCTTGGCTGTTCTAGACTCGCTCTGCAGATCAGGCTGGCCTCAAACTCACGGAGATCCACCTGCCTGTGCCTGTCTGAGTGCTGGGACCACAGGTGTGCACCACCATGCCTGGCTGGTAATGTTCTTTCAACCTATGACATGCATGAACTGAGCCTCTGAAAATTACCATTATCTTCAGTCACAGGACCTGGGCTGAGCCCGCAGTTCCTTTGGAACTCTGTCCCAGTATGGGTTGAGGGAGGGAAGTGGGAGAGGCACAGCCACGGGTGAAGTATTCCTGGTTTTGGGCTATGATCTGCCTCATTCAGGCAGTGATCCCAGTATCTACTGGACACAGCCCTTGGCCCAACCATTCTCCTCACTGGTTCTCCTAAGGGTTCTCCATTAGATCATGGGACAGGGTCTCTTGTAGCTCAGGGTGGCCTCAGATTTCCAATGTGGCCAAGAATAATGCTGAGCTCCTCATCCTCTTGCCTAGACCTCTCTCTAAGAGACAGAGACAGAGAGAGACAGAGTAGAGAATACCCTGACATGAGCATGTAGGCCAGAGAGCTAACTCTTAGGAGTCTTCTCTCACCACTCTGTGGGATCTGGAGACTGAACTCAGTCAACAGATTTGCACAGCAAATGCTTTTACTTGCTGAGCCACGTCACCGACCCCAGGGGACTTTGTTTGTTTTTGTTTATTTGCGGCAGGGTCCCATTTATGCAGTCTGGCTAGCATGGAATTTGCTGTGTAGACCAGGCCAGCCTCAAACTCAAAGAGGTGGAGGCATGTGCTACCACACCCAGCCTATGGCTGGCTTTCATGCAGATCTAGGAGTTGAACTCCGGGCTTGTGCATACTAGTCAAATCCTATGCCAACTGAATTATATCCCAGCTTCTTAGGATTTTAAGGGTCTTCCATCTTGGGGGCCATTTGCCCTTGACCACTCCAAAAATCACTCAGCATTTATTAGCCCAGTCACCCTTACCCACTGTCTGTCAGGCTATATCTTCTGGAGAAGCAAGAAGAGGCAATAAGAGGTAGGGGAACCCCTGTTGCTCCTGGAGTTTAAGATCAGGCCTGTGAGGGGGTGTCAGGGTATGCAGGGGGAGGGTCTGTTCATATTCTTCCCCCCCTGTGGCTGGGGACTTGGTTCCCTAGCACTCTCTGACACTGGGATAAGATCCGTAACCAGTTTCCCCCTGGGCTCCTTGGAGCTGGCCCAAATAAGGTGTAGGATACAGAGGTTGTGGTGGTGTGCTGGAGGGGCAGGGCAAGCAGGGAGCGTGGCCTCAGGTTGGCTGGAAGCCACGGAGAAACGCAGACCAGATGGGGTGGGTGCAACTGGAGAGACGGTTCACGGAGCTGCTTGACAGAGCTCTGCTCTGCTTGTTCTCACCTCCAAACACACCGCTCTCCTCTCTTCCCGCTCACTAGGCAAGGCTTCTGAGGCTCATGGAGGGTAATCGATGCCAAAGACGTCAGGCTGCAGAAGCGCTTGGGGCTGGTTCCCAGACCTTGGGGTTGCATCCTACAGTCTCAAATGAACCCCCCACCCCACACACATTCAATGTCTGGGTGCCATTCCCGTGTGTTTCCTGACTATACAAAATAGAGTATTGGGGGCAGGGGCTTTGGAAACAGAAGTCTCATGGACTCCCCCCTTTCAGGTGGGCCAGAAGGAGGCCTGAGGCCTATCATTTTCCCTCAGCATTTTCTATTCTTTCTCAGTCTTAAGATGCCTGCCTATCAAATGGGGGAGGAAGGTTACTGATTCACTATGCCATCCAGATGGAGGATGGAGACATGTGCCCTTATAACTTCCATAGACCAGCTTTGCCTGGATCCTTGTTCTGCAGTTTCCTACATGTCACTTGCCCTTCTCTGCTTTGGTCATGGGTGATGTCAGGAGCCCGGCACTGCTGGGGGGTGCCTGTCCCTCTCCCTCTGAGACAGCATGGTCTTGTGTGGTTTACCCGTTTTCAAATTCTTCAACATATCTGCCTCAGTCCCCAGAGTCCTGAGGTTATAGACATGTGCCACCGTGTCTGGACTTGATCTCACTGTTGCCTGATCTATGTACATGTACATATCCCCTGTACAGAATGCTGTTCCCGGTACCCTAGGGCCACTAGGGACCTTGGGACAGGCCCCAGATAGAGTATCACTAACTTTCATAAGCACCCCCAAACCAAGCACCCCAGCATGGCCCCTGTGCATTTTTACCTGTCCTGTATTTGTATTCTCTTGGGAGCCTGAGCAGAGAGAAGAGAATGAAGGTCTGTGGGTCAGTAAAACGGGGCTTTGTCTGGTGTGTCAGCTTGGCCAGAGTGGGCCCTGGGGGTTGTCGGGAAGGGGAGAGCAGTATCCCTAAGAGGGTGGGAGTCAGTGCTGGGCAGCTATATCTAAGCCCCACCCCTCTGCCTCTGTTGACCTAGTTCCTGCCTTTTCTTTGGAGCTGTTTGCTCAGCTGACCCACCCTACCCTGCCCTAACTCACTGTGTACCAATTGTCAGGTGCAGCCCAAGGACACCTCTCAGGGTGCCTGGGCCTGCCTGGGCTAGGTGCTCTGTGTGGGCGTCCTCAGCTGACTTTCTCTGAACGTTTGGATTAGGCCAATACTCTCCTTCAGAATGAAGGAAATTTCAGGAATACTGGTTCCTAGTACCCTAGGGCCACTAGGGACCTTGGGACAGGCCCCAGGTAGATCAGAGCCCTATTACTAACTTTCTCAAGGGTGCCGGGCTCTGCTGATGTCTGTTTGATGTTCTTAGCTGGGCCCAGACAGACAACTAAAGGTTAAGAGGAGATGTAATTAAATTTAAGGAAAGGAGGGAGAGGCCAGACATTGGTAGCTGCACTTGTCAGTAATAATTGATGACCTAGTTCATGGTCAGTGATTACAGTAAAGAGGCATGCAGGGTCTGTGCTGGCCAGCCTCAGGGGTGCCTGGTCAAGGCTGGGTGAGGCAGCTTTGGAATGGGTTGGCCTGTGGTGTGGGGCTTGCCAGGTCTCCATGGAGGTGGCACTTCAGGGAAAAGGGTCACAGAACTTGAAGAATGTCTTGGTGGCTGTTCCCCTCCGAGGTTGTCACTTTGTTTACCCTGGAGCCATACTGACTAAGGCAGCCCTGGTTTGGGGCTCTACTGCAGGCCCACAATGGGCAGGGCACCCCTGCACTTTAGGGGAGGTGAACCTAGGTGGGGAGGAGGATAGCCTTCCTTGGCCTGGGCCTTCCTCAGAGGAGGAGGGGTTGGCTCCTGGTCCTGAGGGCCGGTCTAATTGAGGGGCCTTGGAAGAGATGTGTGTTATGATAAGTTACTCCTGCTGCCATTCCACAGGGGTCTGATGCCACGAACCCTGGATGGGCAGATCACCATGGAGAAGACACCCAGCTACTTTGTGACTCAGGAGGCTCCCCGCCGAATCCATGCCATGTCCCCAGACACCAAGCTCATCGTGGTGGTGCGGAACCCCGTCACTCGGGCCATCTCTGATTATGCACAGACACTCTCCAAGACCCCAGGCCTGCCTAGCTTCCGCGCCCTGGCCTTCCGCCATGGCCTGGGTCCTGTGGACACAGCCTGGAGTGCTGTGCGCATTGGTCTCTATGCCCAGCACTTGGACAACTGGCTGCGCTACTTCCCTCTGTCCCACTTCCTGTTCGTCAGCGGCGAGCGCCTGGTCAGTGACCCAGCTGGTGAAATGGGCCGAGTACAGGACTTTTTGGGCCTCAAACGGGTTGTCACTGACAAACACTTCTACTTCAACGCTACCAAGGGCTTCCCCTGCCTCAAAAAGGCCCAGGGCAGTGGTCGCCCCCGCTGCCTGGGTAAATCCAAGGGCCGGCCTCACCCCCGAGTGCCGGAGGCTGTGGTTCGGCGCCTGCAGGCTTTCTACCGGCCGTTCAACCTCAAGTTCTACCAGATGACTGGCCAGGACTTCGGCTGGGACTGATCAGGGCCCAGCTCAGCCTTTCCCTGTAACTTTAATTTATGTTGGTCTGCCTGGCCATTACAGGTGGCTGAATAGAGAGAATTTAGGAAATAAAGCCTGGATCTATCTTCTCCCTCTCGGGATTGAAGATGGGGGTGGGAGTGGGATCATAAAACCTAACTCTGTCAGACCCTGACCGTACCATGGCATGACCTGAGAGGTGATCAGTGACATGGCCACAGGGCACAGGTGAACACGGGAGGCTTAGAGAGCTTGAGCACCTGTGACGCACAGGTGGCCCTGGAGGCTGTCCACAGCCTCTCTTTTCAGCCTTAGGAGGCCGAGCAGGGTTGTCTCTACGTATAGGACAGAAACAGGCTCTTGAGTGGTAGAGCAAGAAAAGCTGAGTGTGCTGTGTCCGCCATCTTGCTTCATCCTCAGTCCAGCCTGAAGCCTGATGGAGGAGCTAGGCAGTGAGTAGTAGGTAGCGGGTTCTCTAACAGCCACTCGGTTCTGGATGGCCCTGCCCACCAGCCATCACCCCCACAATGCCATGCCTGTTCTCCAGATCTCCTGCCTCTCTCCAGTCAGGGCAGAGCAGGGCCTGGTGCCCACCAGCAACCCACCTGCCCATTCCTAGCCAAGAGAGGCCAGACTTGGGCAGGCTAGACACTCTTCCTTGCCCCAGATGCCCCCTGGCTGTTCTGAAAGTGATCTCTGAGGCCGCCTAAGCCCTGTCATACCTGCACTGGCCCAGACCTGAGTAAGGACCTGGCTGTGGCCTTTGCATCCAAGACTCCTTGGGTCTCACGGCCTGTCCTTGGCTGTGATGTGGCTTTTTCCCTCTGAAGTGCTTAGGGCTACTCCTCATTCCTGAGAGTAAGGGAAGATTTATCTGGGATGAGGACAGTCTGTCAGCAGCTGCCTTACCTGGTTGTCAAGTTTCACTGTGAGCCAAAGGTCTCACAGGTCACTGTAGCCTCTGTTTTGGTCACATGACTCCATCAGCAATGTTAACACTCTGCCAGTTAATGTCTGTGCCAAGAAGAGGCTCAGTGAGAGAAGGAAGGACTGAGGGCAGGCTTCGGGGCTCTGCCTTTGCTCAGGGGTGGCTTCTGAGCTCACACTCCTGTCTGGGACTGCCCTGAGGGGCTGGTGCTTTCTCCAGGCCAAGTTGCCCTGGGCCAGGCCAGTGGGGCTGGGGGCTGACATTGGGCTTTCCTTCCAGCACCCACAGAGCAGCTGCCATGGCAATGTGCTGGACAGATGTTCGTCCAGATGCAGAGAAGAGGAGACTCAGACACTGATGTGGGTCAAGGGAGACACATTCCAAACCTGGCCCTGTTAGATGGCACCTAATGGCTTGGTTTAAACCGTCTTTATTCCCTGGGTCAGAGGTGGGAAGGAGGGCAGGAAAGTGCTTGGCTCCTGGGTCAGTTGCCAGACCAGGGCACACACATCTACTCCGTGGACAGTCCCAGGGCCTTGGCTGTCAGCCTGATCCATCATTGTCCTCTACTGGAATGGCGTCTTCAGCACATCCCATTATTTTATTGTTTTGTTTTGAGACAGGGTTTCTCTGTGTAGCCCTTGCTGTGCTGGAACTCACTTTGTAGACCAGGATGGCCTGGAACTCACCTGCCTCTGCCTCCCAAATGCTGCGATTAAAGGCATGTGTCACTATGCCCAGCAGATCCCATTATTTTAAGCTGTTCTCCTTCCCAGCCCTCCCCTCCCCCAGTGCCTCTTGGATGAAGACTAAATGTCAGCCTACAGCTCTTAAAAGCTCTAAAGCTCACCCCTACCATTTTGCCTGCTCCCCTCAGCTCTAAGTTCTGGCTCCTCTGATCCCTGTCATCTCTATGTCACACTTTTTTCTACCTTCACAAGCTTTGCCTCTCTCGGCCCAGATGCCCTTCTCTGCAGGTGAATCAGATGGAAGCAGAAAGACATGAGAGGCAGAGCCACTCTTGAGAAGCAGCTGGTTTTCCTGCTTCTCTTCCTGTGTTCAGAGCCCTTTGTCTGAGGCCACTGGGGTGAGTACTCTGCCTCCCACCATGGAGCTTTCATGGGCACAGTGCCGTGAGGGTGCTGGTTTGCCTGGGCCCAGGCTGTAAGGTCAGTTTCTAGATGCAGCAAGGAGAAACCTGGACTGGTGTATTCTGCTCACACCCACCCAATGGAAACTTAGCCTGAGGGCCAACGCCCTGTTCGAGGTGCCCAGCTGTGCCTCAGAACACATTGTGGGCAGATGTGGTGGGTCCTACAGGCTGTGTGGGGGTGGAGCTCCTTGGGGGAGTCATCAGCCTTTAATTAAAGTCCCTAAATTGCTTCCCCAGCTGCTCTGTGGGTTTTCCATGTTGGAATGTTCCAGATGGAGTGAGAAGTGCTGATTCAATTACCTTCTTCCTGTCTTGACCAGTGGAGAAGCAGCCTGGGATCCTTTCTCCAGCTCTCAGTTAGACAGGGATGGAGTAGGAGAGGACAAGCCTCCTTACCATCCTGGGCCCAGGAAAGGGCTTGGAGAAGCCCTGGGATGAGGCGCTTTTATTTGGAGGACCTCATACCTGGTCCAGGCAGGGGTTGCTAGGTAAGGTCAGTGTTCTTGCTCCTGCTGTGGTAGCTTTGTATACAGTAGACACTAAGATCCTGATCAGACTCTGGCTTGAGTGCCCAAGGTCAAGGGGAGGTAAGAAAAGGCAGCCCCTGGATCTATCCCCTCCATTGCCTGGATATATTCTCTAGTATATCCAGGAAGACTCATCCTAGGATACCTACAAAGTGCTGACACCTTGCCCACCCTTCTTCTCACTTGTCAGTCTCCTGAAAAGGCTATTACCATCTCACCCATTTCAGAGGTCTGCCAGATCTTGGCAAGAAGGTCAAGACAAGTTTCCGAGCGCTGCAGGGCTCTACTTGCTGACCCCTCCCTTCTGTCAGTGAGGTGAGCCTGAGGCCTCCAGTTGTGGGTGGTCTCCCTTGGTAGGGCTGGGCCAGCCTCTGTGGTCAGGGCACAGTTAGAAGATCAGAGGGAGGCAGCCCCTGGCTTGCTTCCACCCAGGGGTGTGTTGGTCAGGGTGGGGCTAGGAGAAGGAAGGAGGAACTGTGTGCAGTACCCTTGGATCACAGGGAATACCTGTGAGTCCCCTGCTTTGGCGACAGGTCATATACTACTGTTTCTCACCGATGTTCTCCGAGAGGTCTATGATGGACAAGTCTGGGTCTAGAGACCATCCTCAGGGGACCTGAGTGACTTTGACCTCCTCACCTGTCCAGGATCCCTACGCCTGAGTCAGCCTACCCTGGGTTCTTTGCTTCTGTTAGGGAACTGCCAGGCTGGTTTCTAAGGAGTGTCCATAGTGCTTCAGTGCTTCTGACGATAGGCCAGGGTTGTGAGAAGGCCTTTGATGGTTTAGTTTTCGAAGCCTCCCTGAAGTTTCAAGCGCAGTTCCTGAAACTCCTTTGGGAGGGACTGGGATGGTGCTGCCATGGTGAATGTCATAGAGTTCAAATCCACTGAGCAAAAGACCACAGGCTCATCCAAATTGTGATTAAATGAATTTATTATCACTGCTAGCAGGACAACAGCCTTAAAGCCAAATCAAAGGTTTGCCACCCAGAAGGGCTGGAGGGAGAATTTTTTAAGGTGGAGACCACAGTTGCCTCATTTTTCTGGAATATGCAGGTGAGTGAGAGACTGCTTCACTTCCCTTAGCTAGTGTGGAGCTGTCCCCCTCACTCCCTATTACTTAAATAAGCAGGGTTATGAAAGCCAGAGCGAGTGTTTTTATAGCTCAGGGGAGGGAGCAAGGAATCAGGGTCGTGGGGAGCTTATCTTTTAGGAATTCAGCACAAAATGACATTTTCCTCAGCCCTCATGATGAACTCACAGGACTCCCCATTTCTAGAAGGTTCAACACAAATTAGATGATGCCAAGTGGGGATTAAGGGGTAAGATTAGCTTTGTTTTTTTGTTTTTGTCTGTTTGTTTGTTTTTTGAGACAAGGTTTCTCTGTATAGCCCTGACTAGCTTGGAACTCCCTCTGTAGACCATGCTGGCCTCTAAATTGGAGATCTGCCTGCCTCTGCTCCCCCCCTCCCCCATCCCAGTGCTGGGATTAAAGGTGCGTGCCAATGCTGTGACCTGTGATGGCTGGTTTTAATGTCACCTTGCCAAAAATTAGAATCTGCTGAGTAGGGAACCCCACCTGAGGAATTGTTCTGATTGCCTTAGTTCAGTCATTCTCATCATGTGAGTCACAACACCTTGGAGGTTGAAAAACCCTTTTACAGGAGCTGCCTAAGACCATCGGAAAACACGGATATTCACATTACAATTCAAAGTAGTAGCAAAATCACAGTTATGAAGTAGCAGCAAAAGTAATTTTATGGGGTCACCACACATGAGGAACTGTATTAAAGGGTCGCAGCACCAGGAGGGTTGAGAACCACTACATTAGTTGATGTGGGAAGACCCACCCTGGATGTGGGCAGCATCTCCTGATAGCAGCCCTGGCTGTCCTGGAGCTCACCAGGCTGGCCTCAAACTCACAGAGGTCCACCTGCTTCTACCTCCAGCTCAGGGCTTCTTTGTGTAGCCTTGGCTGTCCTGCCTTGCCTTGTGGACTAGGCTGCCTCAAACTCACAGAGATCCGCCTGCCTCTGCCTTCCTGAGTGCTGGGATTATGGGCGACAGCTCAGATTTTTTTAAAAGGTCATGGTGGAAGGAAGATTATTTTACCTTTTTGCTCACTCTGATCGTTACTTGCTTCAAGCAGAAAGATCGACCCAGTCCTTGTCAGTCCATCTTGGCCAAAAGTAGAAGCGGAGAGCTTCAGGTGTGAGAGAGAGAAATGAGTCTGTGGTGTCTGAGTGTGTTTGCGAGTGTGTGCATGTGAAGAAGGGAGAGGCAAGGCGGCACTCACCTGTAATCCAGGCACTTGGGTGATAGAGGCAGGAGGATCAAGAGTTCAAAGTCACTCTCAGCTACGTAAACAGTTTGAAGTTAACCTGGGCTACTCAAGACTCAGTCTCAATGGGTGAACAAAGAAAATCAAACCAAGACGAGAACAACGGAAGAGAACCAGAGCACAGGCTTTTCTTCTCAGGCTTGAGCCAGGGCCCTTTCCACTGAAGCCCAGACCCTCCCTTCACAAGCCGGGGAACTACAGCCCTGTCTTGGGGACTTGTCTCAGATGTAACTGTGTTCTGCTTCATTCTGGGTTCCAGCCCGCTGTAGCTCTGTGTTTTCATGCTGCGAGGCTCCACAGCACCTCTGAAAACCGTGGCTTATTCCAGACATCCCACCTCTGAAATTGTCCAGCCTCCTTCTTCAGCAGTGAACTCTCGAGAGATCCAGGGCAAGCTGGGCTGGGTAAAAGCTTTCCTGAAAGCTCTGGTGGATTGAGGATAGAAGGCTAGATAGGGCTCTTGATGGCTCTGGAGGCTAGCCAGTCTGCTGGGGTTCAGAGGCAGGACCCCACCCTCTGTATAGTTTGGCCACATGCTGCATCTCCAGATGGGCTGTGGGCAGGACCTGGCCAGGAGCACAGTTGCAGACCTGGCTTTGGGGTTTTGGGCTGTTTTAGCCACCAGGGAGGTTCAAGGAACAAGGTTTCACAGACCCTCAGGACACGTGCCACCTGCAGATCCTCAAGCCTCAGGTGACATGCCTGCTTTGGAGCCTGCTGTCAGGGGACATTTAGCACAGGCTTTTCAGAAATAGTGAGATCTATCTAAATGTGATGCCCAGCAACGGGGTCTTGCTGAGGCTTCTGGGACATAAGGCAAGGAAGCACCCATCTCCAGTTTAAAGCCAAACTCCTGGCTTTGAGGCCGAGAATTCCTTTCATACTGCCTAATCTGAGCCACATTGTGCGTGCTTTTGGCTGGAAGAGCTGCACAAAAACAGTCAGTCAACCAAAACAGTTAATGCAAAACTGTTGCCAGAAGCATTTCATACACGAGCCTTCTGATTAAGGGGAAAACGAGATCTCCAGTCAGGCAATTGAGAACAATCAGAGATCTTGTTCTCGCTGTCTTTCTGCTCCCAGAGCTCTGCACCGGGCCCCTCATTGGAAGAGAGATCTGGCCAGAGTTGACAGCCTCCCACGGTCAGATCCTATCATCCCTCTTCCGTCTTCTATGAGGGAGGACAGGATATCTGATGGGAAGCTGATCCTGAGACAAAGGCTTTGACTGCCTCAGGGAAAGCCTGTCCCTCACAGAGGAACCTAGCGGCCGCACAGCAGGGGGGATTCTGCCAACCACAACGGTTCTGGGGGAGAAGCATCCGGAGACTGTCTGGCCCCTTGGTCTCACTGTCTGGACTTGAATTGAAAGGGGGTTGGGGGGGAGAGAGAGGGGAAGTGACAGAGGAGGCTCTCCTGCTTCATCGCTAGCTAGTCCTGAATTGGGGTTAACACAGAGAAGACACGGGGCTAGAATATGGTGGGCAAGTCATGGGACCTGAAGTCAGACAACTCTGATCTTGAGTTTACTAGTGCCTCACGGTATCTGCTGAAATGAACTCCAGGGAGTCAGCAAGGAGAGGAAGGAAAAGGCCTATCGGGAGGTGATGATGTTTATTGGTGAAGATAGTGATAGTGATGATGGTGGTGGTGGTGGTGACGGCGATGCTAGTGTTGGTGATGGTGATGACTAAAGCTGGCACTCTTGGGAATATCCTGCTAGTGAGGTTTACACTGAATGTTTTGTTTTTGTTTTTGTTTTAATTTTTAGATGCTACACTGATGTGGACAAATGCTCAATCAGTGTTATTTAATTTATGTCAAATAGCTATGCTAGTACCTGTAATTACAGATGAGTACAGGGAGGGTGAGAAAGGATTATGTTACCAGAAGCTGATATATGTTATATAGGATATATATGTATATGTACACACACACTACATATAAACTCAGGTTCTTCTTGCCATAGCATACATACGTGTGGGTCCTTGTGGCGTAGAGGGAAGGTCGAGCTCTCCAGGGCACAGAGGTAGGAGGTAAAATAACATCAACCTTTGTAAAATACTCCGTCCCCAAATTTGTGGGTGACTGTGCATGTGATAGCTGTCACTCACGTGATTTGATTATTGATCTACAGACTTTGAATTCCTCATAAGGAAGCAGCTCCCAGGCAAGCCTAGCCAGTGAGGTGTGTTTTCTTCAAAGGAAGTCTACATTTTGGAGGGGTGAAGTTTTCCTGGGGCATACAGGAGTAATGGTTGAATGCCAATGCGATTGTACTAAATGCCACTGAGTTGTTCCCCCTTAAATGGTTAATTTTATGTAATATGACTATTGCCTATAAAAATAAATAAAAAGGGGCAGAAGGAGGCAGAGAAAGAGAGAGATCTGCTGGCCCAGCAGGAAGCAATCAGCTGACTGAGGGCTGTGGGGGGCCACCAGGCAGTTTCTAAGAGCTGAAAGGGGCTCAGGACTATCAGTTATCAAGTACAAAGGGACTTTGGGCTTATAATGTGAGGGATCAAATTCTCCCCTCAGCTAAGTGAGTTTTGAAGAGAGCCATAAGCCTCAGAGTCACCATAGCCCTGGCCAACTCCTGGATTCCTGCCTTGTGAAACCCGAGGCAGAGAACATTGCTCAGCCATCCAGAACTCATGACCCCCAGCAACCTGGGAGAATAAATGGGTGCTGTATTGAACTGCTGACTTTTTTTTTGGTCATTTGTTAAGCAGCATAGAAAACTAAAACAATAGGATAAGCCAACCAGGACAAATGTTCTGGAAAAAGGAGCAATTCTTCAGTGATGAGGTGTGGAGAGAAACCTAGAAAGTGTTAGGTGATAAATCCTTTTATACCAGTAGCTTTTGCTCATGGGCCTATATAGAGGACAGTTCTCCCAGATCACCTGCCCCCAAACACCTCCCATGACACAAGGAAAGCTAGCGTTCCACTGGGCAAGACCCCAGATGGAGGTATGATATTTTAATAAATATTGTAGGCTCAATATTACTTCCTGTCAGAAGCCAATGTCTCGTCTCTGTCCTGTTGTAAACATAAATTTTTAAGATGAGAGTTAGTGTACCAGGAGGAGACCTAAAAAGTCCTTCAGAGACCTCCTTCATATTTACCCACACATGGACCCCCTGGTGGAAGGCAAAGTGAAGCAATGTTAGGGATAAGAAAAACCATGCCTCATGTCAGGCATGGAGGCGCACACCTCTAATCCCAGCACTCAGGGAGGCAGAGGCAGGCTGATCACTGTGAGTTTAAGGCTAGCCTGGCCTACAGAGCAAGTCCAGGACAGCCAAGGATACACAGAGAGACCCTCTCAAAAAAAACAAAAAAAAACAAAAAAGAAAAGAAAAACCATGCCTCTGCTCTGAGCTGGGCATGGAGGTGCACGCCTGTAACGTCATCACTTAGAAGCTGAGGTGGACGATCGAGAACTCAGTCAGGGTAGGGATGTAGCTCTATAGTAGAGCTGCTTGACTAGCATGTGTAAAGCCCTGACCTAAGTGCCAGCACTGGGAAAGTAAAGGTTCAAGGGCGGCCTGAGTTATCACAACCACCAACCAACCAGACCAACCCATAGACAGTGCCCTCACTGGTGTGATGGCCCCATGGGCCGGCAGAGGGTGGCACAAAGTATATTCTGCCACCGCGATATTTCTGGGGACATTTCTGCTCCTGTGGTGTACCTGGCGTGATGTCACTCTCTTCCTCCTTTGGGTTGCTGGCGACGGAACTAAGGGCCTTGTATGCACTAGGCAGATGTCCTAGTGTTTCTCTTGCCATGATAAAACATTCTGACCAAAAGCAACTTGGAGAGGAAAAGGTTTATTTTACCTTACAGATCAGTCCTTTATCGAGGGAAATCAGGGCAGGAACTCAGGCAGGAATCTGGGGTCTGGAAGCGAAGCAGAGGCCATGGAGGAGTGCTGCCCGTGGCTTGCTCTTTGTGGCTTACTTAGCCTGTTTTCTTATGCAAACCAGGACCACATGCCCAGAGATGACACTGTGAGCAGCGACAACCGTTATTAGTCAAGAAAATACACTACAGATTTGCCTATAGTCAGATCTGGGGGGGGGGCATTTTTTTTCTTTTAAAATTTTATTTATTTATTATTTATATAGCATTCTACCTGCATTGTGTGCCTGCAGGCCAGAAGAGGGCACCAGATCTTGTTACAGATGGTTGTGAGCCATCATGTGGTTTCTGGACATTGAACTCAGGCCCTTTGGAAGTACAGCCATCTCTCCAGACCAGTGGTCTTTTTTTTTTTAAATTGCTATGCTCTCTTTGCAAGTGAGGGCATATCAGTCGTGTTAAGCTGATATAAACTAACCGGGTCAACACTAAATCTTGCAAAGGGAATAAAATAAACGACCTTAGTTTTACAAGTTTAAGTCTCCAGAGTCTTATCAGGAAGTGAGGACTTTGTTTCCCACATCAGGGGAGCTGTGGAAGGAGTGGACTGGGCGGGGCCCAGCAGCAGAAGGGACCAGCTCTGCTTCTGCTGTGTTAAACCGGACCGTGCAGACATCTGCAATAGAGTGTCTGGTTAGAAGTGCACAAACCTTGAACGCTGAGGAGAGACCATCTCTCTGGAGGTTTTATCTTACCACAAAGTGGCAAGAAGCAAAGCACAGAACTATTGTCACTAATCCAGGGAGAGAAGACGCACATCGGGAGAAAGGCTGTCCGAGGCTGTCCCAAGCTGTGATGGAAATATGCAGTTGGAAGGTACAGTTCATGGTTGCTCAGGGGAGGACCTGAGCTTATCAGCCCAGTGCTCTAGGGCATTGGAGAAAGCATTGACCGAGTCTCCTTGCCAGCCTGTCAGTTGCTGCATAGTCTGTTGTTCTGTCTGTGACAATGCCTATTTGCTGCGCTTGCTCTCTGGCTCCCAGGGGTAGGATCCTTTGAGAGAGCACACGTATGTGGATGTGAGCACACATATATGTGTATGCTGAGGCCACAGGTTGGCGTGGAATATATTTTCCGATTGCTCTCCACTTTACTTTTTTTTTTTAAGTTTTAAAAATTACATTTACTTATTTTGCAGAGCTGGAGCCCATGGGTATGTGCGTGTGTGTGTGTGTGTGTGTGTGTGTGTGTGTGTGTGTGTGTGTGTGTAGACGTTAGAGGGCAACTTTCAGGAGTTGCTTCTCACCTTCCTCCATATGGGTTCAGGGGACAGAACTCAGGCCATCAAGCTTGGTGACAGCACCGTTATTCACAGAGGCATCTTCCTGCCCCATCCACCTTATATTTTGAGGCAGGGTCTCTCACTGAACCTGGAACTTGCCAGTTCAGCTAGACTGGCTCTAGGGATCCTCTTGTCTCTGCCTCTCCGTGTCGGGCTACTGCACCTGGTTTTTATGTGGTTGCTGGTGACCTGACAAAGGTTTTCAGGTTTGCACTGCAAGCACTTCAGCCTCAGAGCCATTCTTTCAGCCACCAAGAAGACCTTTTGGGACTGAAAGGGTTTTTCCCTTTATCTTTCGGTAGCTAAACTGCAATGGAAATGTGCGGTAAAGAGGGACGATTTAGACACCCTTGCTGAGGACAGCAATGCCAAGAGGAGAGCATGGGGCCCAGGGGTGTTTTTTTCAATTCTGAGCCGCAGGGTAGCTTGTCCTTTCGCGCCCTGAGCGGATGGGCAGAAAATCAATGGTTTTGCTCAGCTGATAAAAATGCCCCTGACAACTCTAAAGCAGGAGACCATTAAAATACCACAGACACAATTATTCACTATGAAGATGTAGTTATTGATTTAACAGTTATGGGATGAAATGTGGGGAAGACAAGTGACAGCCAGGGTCTCCAGAGCAGATTCCGGGAGCCTGGCAATCAGCTGTGAGGAGGGGGAGAGTTGAGTTCTTCTTCATTTTATTTTATTTTTTTATTCTTTTAGTTTTCAGGACAGGGTCTCTCTGTGTGTAGTCTTGGCTGTCCTAGAACTCATTCTTTATACCAGGCTGGTCTTGAACTCACGGAGATCTGCCTGCCTCTGACTCCCTGAGTGCTGGGATTACAGGCATGCTCCGTGCCTGGCTGTTCTTGGGTTCTTTATAAAAGCACTATGTACTCTTAACTGCTGAGCCATCTCTCTAGCTCCCCACTTTATATATATTTTTATTTATTTTAGGCCAGGTGTGGTGGTATATCACACCTTTAATCTCAGCCAACAGAGGCAGAGGCAGGCAGGATCTCTGTGAATGTGGCTAGTCTGGTGTTCATAGACAGATACAGGCCAGCCAGGGTTACATAGTGAGCTTCTCTCAAAAACAAAATACAACACAACTTTTCCTTCCTTCCTTCCTTCCTTCCTTCCTTCCTTCCTTCCTTCCTTCCTTCCTTCTTTCTTTTCTTTCTTTTTTCGAGACAGGGTTTCTCTGTGTAACCCAGGCTGTTCTGGAACTTGCTTTGTAGACCATGCTGGCTCCAACCTAGAGATCTGCCTGTCTCTGCCTCCTGAGTGCTGGGATTAAAGGCATGCACCACCTCTACCCAGTTTAACATAACTTTTTCTTTCTTCTTTTCTTTGTTTGTTTGTTTGTTTGTTTTTGTTTTTGAGACAGGGTTTCTCTGTGTAGCCTTGGCTGTCCTGGACTTGTTTGTAGACCAGGCTGGCCTTGAACTGACAAGAGATCTGCCTGCCTCTGGCTCCCTGAGTGCTGGGATTAAAGGCATGTGCCACCTCGCTCAGCTCACTTTTTCTTAAGAAGGACTGTTGTATTCAATCTTAGCCGAAGGCCAGCAGTGACTGCAGGAGAAGGTCAGGTCTGGGGAAGAGTTGTACAGATCCTGCTATGGTTCCTGTAGAACTCACAGCTTTCTTCTCCGAATGTCTCTTGTTTTTCTTTTTCTCTTTCTTAAGCCTAGGCAGACAGGAACCCTCTGCCTCAGCCTCCCAAGTGCTCAGCTCGAAGGCTCCTCACAGAATCTCTCACTAGCTGCTGCTCCCACAACTCGGGGTTTCCCTGTGTGCCTGGGGGAGCACAGTCACCACCTAAAGGCATTGCTTTTTGCTCTGTAATTAGCCACAGCTGGGGCAGATTGTGCTTCCCTGCAGTATACACACTCTGTTTCTCTTTAAACGTTCATTCATGAATTCAGTGCTCACCAATGGGCTGAGGTTTAGGCTTGAATTTTGTAAATTCTTGGAGTGGCCTCAACTGCATGATCAAATCTGCATCACAGAGGATCTCCTCCCTCCCTCCCTCTCTCTCTTTCCCTCCCTCCTTTCTTACCTCCCTTTCTATGCATTGCCAGAGATTTAACATAGGGGCCTTCACTTTCTGGGCAGGAACTACCACTAAGCTACGTACCCGAGTCATCCCCTTAATTTTTATTTTGAGATAGGGTCTTGCTTAGTTTCCCCAGGCCATCTTGAACTTACTCTGCAGTCCAGGTTGCCCCTAAATTTGTATCCTTCCTGCTTTACACTCCCCCATACTGGGATAACAGACCTCTGCCACCAGGCTTGGCTTAGGAAAATCTTTCTAAAGAGACGGTGATGTAGGAGACCCAGGAAATCTAAATGGCCATGTCAAGGTGACACAATGATATATGTAGTTCCAACAAGCCCCTCCCCCATCCAGATATTCCTGGAAGAGAGAGGTGACCTTTGGGCTCTGCTCCCTGTCTGGGGCCTGGTCGCAAATGTGATTTTCAATGGAAAGGTACCCTGGTCTTGAGGCCCACATTGCTGCCACCATTGTGTCACTTTTGTCAAGAGGAATGTATGCAATTAACGGAGGAGGCAGGGCTGGCTGAGAACCAATTATAACAAACATTTCAGATATCTGTCCCATAGCAGAAACATACGTCCCATTGATTGGTGACAATCATTTCTGGTATCTGTGCCCCTCAGGTCTTGTTTTCTACACCTTTGGGGACCTTTGCAAAATGTCAGTCTTTGGTTCTTTGCTGAGCTCATTCCCTGTAGTCTCTGCTCTGTCAAACACCTGGGTCCACCCAGGGCGTATCTTTTGCTGCTAATATTTGCTTTGTTCTGATTCTTCCCCCGTACATAAGCTGTTTTAAGAAAACAGTGCAAACAGAAACAACTCCAGAGGCAGAGCTCAGAGATTAGGCAATGCTGTTCTCTCGTGGCTGGGCTGCGTGTGTGCTGGGAGGCAGGGTCTATGGCCTCGAGGCTTGCTTTTGCCCATCTGTAGCAGCACAGGAGTCCTCCACCTCAGACCTTGAGTAGGTGGGTGACTGAGCTCAATTCCTGGGTTGTTTCTAACAGTCACGTTCAGGCGGTGTCCAATCCTGTAGGGTGAAGTTTGTTGTTCTGCCCTGCTGCCTAAGAGCAGCAACATGAGGCAGTGAGGCAGAGGTCATGAGTCTGTGTCATCTAGAGCCTGTGGCAAGGCCTGACCCAGAATGTAATTGCATGTGTATATGTGCAAGTGCATGTCTGTGCATGTGTATTTGCATGTTTATGTGTAGTCTATATGCGTGTTTTTGTGCCTGTGTTCACGTTCATGTGTTTGTGTGTGTTCACTGGTCAAGGGAAGGGGTTGAGAGTGTGCCTCAGCTTGTGGAAGATAGAGCATGGCTTATAGGAGCTGGTTGTTTTCCTCCATCACGTGAGCCCAGGCATTGAACTCAGGTCTAGTCAGCCGTGACCGTAGACATCTTTACCTGCTAAGCCATCTCATCAGCCCCTCTTTTTTTTTCTCCATCCTTTTTTAATTTTAAACAAAGCAAACATGAAAAATTTATTTTTCTTAACTCAAAAAAACCCCATCACCAAATAGCTAGAGTAAGAAATTAAATATAAACACAAGTTCTACCCCAGCCCTGTTTATTCAAGGCAGTATACCAAACAGATTCTGGCAGGTACCACTCGGTTAACAGGAACCCCCTAATTTTCTTTCCCCCCTTTAAAATAAAGTTTTGTTTTCTTTCTTTTTTGTAATTTTTTAATTTTTATTTTACATGCACTTGGTGTTTTGCCTACATGTATGTCTGGGTGGGGTTGTCAGATCCCCACGCTTCCACTGTTGGAACTGGAGTTACAGACAGTTGTGAACTATCATGTGGGTGCTGGGAATTGAACCCGGGCTCTGTGGAAGAGCAGCCCATGTTCTTAACCACTGAGTCATCTCTCCAGGCCACCCCCTCCACCCCCCCATCTTTTTTCTCTGTGTAGCCCTGGCTGTCCTGGAACTTATTCTGTAGATCGGGCTAGCCTTGACCACCTCAGAGATGCTCTTAACTGCCAAGCCATCTCTCTGGCTCCTTGTTTAATAAATATTTTGCTGTTGTTTGGGCTATTGAAATGGCTTAGAAGTCAAAGACACTGGCTGCCGAGCCTGGCCTGAGTCTGAGCTCCAGGGAACCGGCTCCCATACACACCCATATACACACCCCTCCCACCACACACACATACACATAATACAGAAATGTTTAAAATATGTTTTTTAGACAAAGTCTTCCTATGTAGCCCAAATCGTGACAATTTTCTTGCCTTGGTCTCTCAAGTACTGGAATTGCAGGAGTGAGCCGCTGTGCCTGACTTAACTTTGCTCTTGTATAGGGGAAGGGTTGAGATAGGATTATAATATGTAGGCCAGGCTGGCCTTGAACTTCCATTCTGCGTTAGCCCCCCTGAGTGTTGGGATTACAGGAATAAGCCACTCTGCTTATTATGCTTTCTATGCAATACTGGGCAGCATTCATCATGGTGTACTGTTATATTGGGCTTTACTAGGAGGGTTGCAGGGGTGCCATTTGAAGCTGGCAAAACTTTACAGATATTTTGCATAATACACACCTGTGACCTACTTTTCAAGAAGCCTATACTGGATCCCACCCCAGAAATTCTGGTTTGATTGGTCTAGGGTGTGGGCCTGGCCCTCTCAAGCTTTTAGGTGATTCCCATTGCAGCCTTGGCTGAGGGCCTTTTCTTCTAGCCTGCTCCTGAGAGTCCTGGGAGGATGGAAGGCAGGGGTCAAAGAAGCCACACTGGAGGAGGAGTGGAGAGGAGGCTGATCCAGGAGGAAGAGCAGCAGGGAGGGACACAGGCTCTTGCTCCTCATAGCTGGAATCTTTTAGGTGCAAGGTTGAGAAATCAGCCCAGGGAGACTTGTGTGCAACGAGGGCCTTCTGCTGTTGGCATCTCCCTGGCCTGGAAATTTGTGAGACTTGGGTGACTTCTTGACACATTTGGAGGATGTGCAGCTCAAGCCCCGCACAGGGTGCACACCTGTAACGCAGCACTTTGGGATGGAGGTAGGAGAACAGGGTCATCTTTAGGCAACACTCAGGCTTGGAACATCTCATTGTAACATTCTCATCAACTGATCACTGCATAACATGGTTTTGTAGAAGTTTTGGTTTGTTTGTTTTTTGTGGTTTTACCACACCAGATAGGGTCTCACTATGTAGTTCTGGCTGTCCCGGAACTCACTCTGTAGACTGGGCTGGCCTCAAACTCAGAGATCTGCCTGTCTCTCCTCCCAAGTGCTGGGATTGAAGGCGTGCAATGCTATACCTGACAGTGTGTAAAAGATGTTTAAAGACAAGTTTTACTTTTTTTTTTTTTTTTACTTTTTAAAGATTTATTTATTTATTATATATACAGTGTCCTGTCTGCATGTACGCCTGCTCACCACAGGGGACATCAAGTCTCATTATAGATGGTTGGGAGCCACCATGTAGGTGCTGGGAACTGAACTCAGGACCTCTGAGAGAGCAGCCAGTGCTCTTAACCTCTGAGCTGTCTCTCTCGTGCCTTCATTTCTTTCCCCCTTTTAGTTTTCGTTTTTTCAAGATAGGGTTTCTCTATGTAGATCTACCCGTCCTCCTGCCTCTGCCTTCCAAGCGTTGGGATTAGAGGCATGCACTACCAGCAGCACCTGCTGACAACTTTCACTTTAAAACTTTGTGTATATGTATGTATGTATGTGTGTGTGTGTATGTATGTATGTATGTATTTACTATTTGAGACAAGGCTAGCCTTGAAATCACAGCAATCCTGCTATTTTAGCCTCATAGAGAGCTGGGATTATAGATACGATTTACTACTCCAGACTTAAAAAAAAAAAAACAATCTTATTTAATTTTAGAAGAGACCTCAGCCATAACTGGCCTTGACCTTGCTGTGTAGACAAGGATGACCTTGAACTTCGAATCTTCTTGCTAGAATTGCAGGTGTATACCACAATGTTCAGCTTACATGGTGCTGGGATCAACCTGGGACTTACTGCATGCTAGAAAAGTTCTCAACAAATGAAGCCAATATCCTTAGCCCCTAAAAACAACTTCTGATCTTGTCTTGTAGATTTACTTGTATTGATCTTAAAGGAAGCATAACTATATGTTATGCTTGGATGAATCTTTTTTCACCTCTGTATTTTTCATTTTTATCATTTTTAACACCCAACAATTTCATGCTTAAGCCATACCCTTCTCCTCCTGCTGGGAACATCAGACAACACTTCCGCACTCAAGGACAATTTTTATTTATCTTTATTATTGTTTTGTTTTGTTTTATGAGACAGGGTTTCTCTGTGTAACCATGGCTGTCCTGGACTCACTTTGTAGACCAGGCTGGCCTTGAACTCACAGAGATTCACCTGCCCCTGCTTCCCAGAGTGCTAAGATTATAGGAGTGCTCTACCTCGCCCTGCTATTGTTATTTTTTGAGTCAGGCTCTTACACAGCCCAGCCTGACTTTTCTGCCACTACCTCCCACATGCTGGAATTGCATGCATTTACCACTGTACCAAGCTTCTTCAGTTATTCTGAAATATTTAATAAATAGTTAGAAACTATAGTCACTTTTACTGCACCATAGAATACTAAAACCTATGTTTTCTATCTAACAGAATTTTGGTATCTATTCTGATGTCCATCTCCCTCTCCTAGGCTGTAATGACCATTATCTGTTATTCTGCTCTCTCCTTCAGGGAGAACTTGGGATATTTGTCTTGTGTGTCTGGCTTATTTCATTTACTATAATATGACTGTCTTCTGTGATGGATAAAGCAGGTTGGAACCAGTGTTAGGCCAAGACTTGGTTCTGCTTTAGCACTGCCTAACCAGGAACGAGAAAAACATCTGAAGCTATGGCTACCTCCAGGGGTGGAAGCTTCCCTCTCATCCTATCACAGGTTACCTAAGGCCAGCAGGCACTGGCTCCCGAGATCGGGCAAGCTTGCAAGAGTTTATGAATGTGGAAGGAACACCTGTTTGTAGAGTCATTTTCTAACCATGGGGAAAAAAACTCTAGCAAAACATTTCTTTTTAAGGAATAAAAGGGGAAACTTCCCCAGATTCCTTATCTTGTTGACTCTCTCCAGCACAGTATGGAGTACTGAGGCCTGAGAGGCCCTTCTCTGAAACTCAGGGTTGTCAAAGGAGAGAAAGCTCAATTGTCCTGAAATTTGATGCAGAGCCAGACATTCAAAACAGCACAATCATGTGTATGCCCTCAAAGGGAAGCGCAGGCCAGATGCTCTGGATATGCAGTAATAATCTCATTCTGCAGACCAGACATTAACGTTTTCAAAGGTTGATGGTGAGGAGTGGCCAGTGGTCTGTATTTTGTATTTTAGTGTATTTAATTTTGTATAATTACTTCTACTCTCAATCAGTCACGCAGTAGCTAGGTATTGAACCCAGGGCCTTATGCATGCCAGGCAAATACTCTATTCAGCTACATTCCCCAGCCTCCCTTACCTTAAAGTATCAATATCAAGATCTGCAATAAATATACACACCTCATCAGTATTGGTTACCTCTGGGAACATACTTAGGCATCCAGTTTGTGCTGACTAGCTTTTTTTTTCATTCATTTTCTTTCTTTTTTTATTAAATATATCCTTTTTTTATACAATGTATCCTGACCACAGCCTCCCCTCCCCCCACTTCTTCACCTCCCAGCCCCCTTCACCTCCCCTCTTCCCCAGATCCACTGCTCCTCCATTTCCCTTCAGAAAAGAGCAGGCCCCCCAGAGATGTATCAATGGAACACAGCACAACAAGATTCAGTAAGACTAAGCAATCAGGGCCAGGCAGTAGTGACCCATGCCTTTAATCCCAGCATGTAAGAGGCAGGTGACTCTCTGAGTTCAAGACCACTCTGGTTTACATAGAAGGTTCCAGGGCAGCCAGGACCAGAGAGAAACCCTGCATTGTTTTTTGTTTTTTTTTTTTTTAAGGTAATGAGATTATTCCTATTGATATTCTGCTATACTCCTAGATCAGTGCTTAGTGTGGGCTAGTTTTATGTCAACTTGACCCAAGGAAACCTCAGTTGAGAAAATTTCTCCATAAGATGGGCTGCAGGGCTGACCAGGCAGAGCCCAACCCACCATAGGTGGTACCATCCCTGGGGTGGTGGTCCTGGTACTACGTGAAAGCAGTCTAAGCAATCCAGGAGGAGCAAGCCAGTAAGCAGCTCTCCTCCATGGCCTCTGCATCAGCTCCTGCCTCCAAGCTCCTGCCCTGACTTCCCTCAGCGATCAAAGTCTAAGCTGAAATAAACCCCTGTTGTTTAGTCATGGTATTTCACAGCAGTAGTACCTCAATTAGGACATCATCCATCTCCTTCCTCTCCTGTCATGAAGGCTGGACCAAAAGAGGAAGAGCTGTTTTCTACCCAAGGTGTGTGCGTCTCAGATCAGGAGGAACAAAATTTAACAATTCAGGGTTGGGATTTCTTCAGTTCTGCCCCCTCTACCTGTGGCCCAAATTGAATTCAGTAAGACAGCAGAATTTCTTTATAAAGACCTGTTCAATTAGGCTCATAAGGAAATATCTGCTGAGCTCTGGGTGTACAGCTCAGTGGGTTGAGAACTTGCCTGGCACGCGGGAGGTCCTGGGTTTCATCCCAAGCACCAAATAAACTTGGTGTGATGGTACAGGCTGTAATCTCAACACTCTGCAGGTTGAGGCAGGAGGATCAGGAGTTCAAGGTCATTTTCAGCTACATATGAAGTTCATGGGCATCCCGGACTACGTGAGACTCTGTTTCAAAGGTGGGAGGGGAAAGAAAATATTTGTGGAAGATATCATTCACACTCATGATAAAGTGACTAGAGAGATGGCTTAATAGTTAGGGATATTTGTTACTCTTGCAGAGGACCTGGGTTCAGTTCCCAGCACCCACATGGTGGCTCACAACTCTAGTTGCAGGGCACCTGATGTCCTTCTCTGACCTCCATGTACATCAGGCATGTATGTGGTATACATACATACATTAGGGTAAAACTCTCACACACGTAAAATGGTCCTTGAAGAAAAGACTCACGACAACATCAAACAGTACAACAGATTCTAGTGTCTAAATCGTGACAGGGATATATGACATTGAAAGACAGAGCACAGCTCTCTTGTGGCGCCTGTCCTGAGCATTGCTGAGGGGGTCTAAAGCTGTCTTCTGTTTGTGATGATTTCTCAAAGCATTTGGGGCAAGCCTGTGATATACTCTGAGTGTATTACCAGCTGCCCTCTCTTCTTCTCTCCAGGTCCTCTTGTCAGATCTCTGAGAAGAAGGAAGTGCTGGGACCAGAAAATTGGAAATATGATGTAAAGAAAACAAACAAACAAAACCTCAAGCCCTGAGCTATTTGTGAGCTTTTTTTTTGTCATGCTGGAGATTGAACTAAAGGCCTTGCACAGGCTAGCCAAGCACTCTGCCACTGAGCTATATCCTCAGTCGAAATCAATTAATTAATTTTTTTTTTGAGACAGAGTTTCTCTGTGTAGCCCTGGCTGTCCTGAAACTCACTCTGTATACCAGGCTAGCCTTAGACTCAGAGATCTGCCTGCTCTGCCTACTGAAAGCTGGGATTAAAGGTGTGCACCACCACCAACCTGCTAAGATATTCTTTTGTTTGAGATAGGACCTCACTATAGAACTGGCTGTGTAGACCAGGCTTCCCTTGAACTCACAGAAATCCAACTGCCTTTGCTTCCTTAGGTCTGGGATTAAAGGCTTGTGCCACAATGGCTGGCAAAGATTGGGCTTTTTAAAGGAATAATAAATGCTTTTTTGTTTGTCTTGAGATAGGGTTTCTCTGTGTAGTCCTGGATATCCTGGAACTCACTCTGTATACCAGGCTGGCCACAAACTCAGAGATCTGCCTGCCTCTGTGCCTCCTCCACCCATGGGACTAAAGGCACACACCACCATGCTTGGCAATAAACCATATTTCTAAAAGCCTCAAACAAATGGAATTCTATACATCTCATGCAAACCATATCCAAACAGTGCAAGACCACATTGCACATGAGGGTCTCCAGTTTTATACCCCTACAGGGAGACCACAGGAATTTCAGATTCCAAATGTCATCTCTGATTTCACCAGATGACCTCTTTGGTTATCTGTGGTGTTCATAGTACCCCGACTTTTATGTAATGAAGAGAAGCCCTTTCCCTGCAAAGCCTCTCACTCAGAATCTGTGTAGAGAACTTCCAGGAGAGGTCTGTGTATTTTTAGCTAACAGTGTGATTGGCAGTGAAGCCTTTACAAAGAAGTGGATTTGCCAGAAATGATACTGAGGTGTTTCCCTTACCAGACATCCATTGTGGAAGGTTCTGAACGCCTAGGAAAATATAATTAGAACTCGATTTAATTTTTTTTTTTTTTAGCAATTCATCGTGTTGTTTAATTACACCTCCAACATGTCACATAGGAGGGCTATAGCAAGAGTAAATCTCAGACATGTCTAGCACAATTCAGGATCCTGTGAGCAAAGCTTGGCTTTGCATACTGGGGACAGAAAATGAGTAAGTTCCAGAAGCTCATGGCACAAAGGTCCTTGGAGGAGGCGGTGGCCTTGATCTTTGGTGGCGTCTCGGACAGGGTCATGGTCACACAGCAGTGTTGTGCCATTAACTAGTAAGTGGCGCTAACTTGGGCTTCCTCAGTGCTGGGATCACAGCAGTGTCCCACACCACTGAACTTCACTTGCCTTTTTGTTTGTTTTTAATTAGCGCAAGGCTGACAGATGGGACAGTTGGCTCAGCGGTCCAGAGCACTTGTTGCCCTAGCAGAGGACCCAAGTTCAATTCCTCATACCCACATGATGGCTCACAACCATCCATAACTCCAGTCTCAGGGAATCTGATGTTCTTTCACAGGCCTACATGTAGGCAAAACACTCATGCATATAAAATGATGAAATAAATAAGTCTTTTTAAAAAAAGTTCAAGGTCATCGTGGGCTATGTAGTACATTCAAGGCCAGCCTGGGCTACATGAGACTAAGACCCTGTTGGGTTTTTTTGCCTGGGGGGGGGATTAAGTATGGAAAGCAAAATAATTAGGCACTATTGCTATTCAAACAGATTGTAGCAGATAAATACATGAATTAAAAATCAATAACCCAAATTATTATGAGTATGATCAAAGTCACAGGAGAAATTGATTAACACACAGAATCATGGGAGGTGGAAGCTGCTTCAGAGTCACATTTTTTTTTAATATAGAAAGATTGTTTATTTTTATTTTATGTGAATCAATGTTTTGCCTTCATGTATATAAGTGTTCGATGTACCTGGTGCCCACGGAGGTCAGAAGAGGGTGGGAGTTACAGAGGATTTTGAGCCACCCTCTGGGGCTGGGAGCCAAACCTGGGTCCTCTGTAACAGCAGCAAGTGCTTGTAATTTCTAAGCCATCTCTCCAGACCCCAGGAAAGAGTTTTCTAAGGAGACTCATAAACAGAGACTTTGTGGATGAGAGGGAGCCAGGCATGGGGGTGGTGGTGGGAAGCCATGTGCAAAGGCCCTGGGGTAGGAAAGAACTTGAATTGTTCCTAGTTTCTGAGAGGAAATCTGAAATGCTGGGCTTGGTCAGTCTAGAGGAAAGTGAATCGAGAGCTAGGAGAAGAGGTGGGGTCAGAGGGCCTCAAGCTGTGTTGGGGGACCCTGAGCTTGGGTGACTGGTAATACCTAAGACTCCCAAATAAACTTCAGACAAGAAGAAATAAAATATCATGGCTAGGGATGTAGCTCAGGTGGTAGAGGGCTTGCTCAGCATGTTCGAGGCCCCGGGCTCACTCTCTGGCATCACAGGAAAGGAACCAGGATGTGATAGCTCACACCTGTGACCTGCCCCTCACTGAGGAGGTGGAGGGAGGGGGATCCAGCCTGGCTGTATGAGGACCTGTCTCAAAAACAACTTCCAGTGTATGTTTCCTGAAATATGTTTCTAAGAATATGCTAAAAATGACTATTTTTCTGAAATTAAAATTTCACTGGACATCCTGTTACCAGTAGAGATTTGGGCAGGGAATTTCCAGGTTCTTGGCTTCTTGTTCAAAAGACTTAAACAGACTCACCCAGATTTGATAAAGTAGCAAAGAAACGTTATTCAAAGCCAATTGATAAAACAGGTCAGGCCAAGAGTGGTGGGGGGCAAACCCAAGGTCACTGCAATTTACTCCCTGTTCTTTTCTATTTATTTATTTATTTGAGACATACTCCCATGTAGCCCGGGATGGCCTTGAACTCATTATATAGCTGAATAACCTTGAACTTTTGATTCTGTTTCCCAAGTGCTGGGATTACAGGCAAGTTCCACTATGCCCAACACGTATCTGTATGTCTGTCTATCTATTTATCTATCTATCTATCTATCTATCTATCTATCTATCTATCTATCTATCTATCATGTGTGCTCTCAGGTCTGCTAATGTAAGCCATAGCATGCATGAAAGGTCAGAGGGCAACTTGCAAGAGTTGTTTTTCTAACTTCCGCTATGTGTTTCCCAGGGATTGAATTCAGGTGGTTAGGCTTGGGGGAAAGTGTCTTTACACTCTGCCATCTTGCTGGCCCATTTCAAAAATGAAATAAGGTTGATCTGGGCATAGTGGCCCATGCCTTTAATCCCAGCACTTAGGAAACAGAGACAGGTAGATCACTGTGAGTTCAAGGCCATCCTGGTCTACATAGTGAATTCCAGGACAGCCAGGGCTATGCAGAGAGATCCTGTCTTTAAAATAAAATAGAGGTGAAATTCACATCACATAACATCAAATATTAACCATTTTATTGTGAACAGTGCTGTAGTGAGAATTCTGGAATTTTGGTTTCTTCAAAAAACACAGAAATAGAGCTGGGTGGTAGCACACACCTGTAATCCCAGCAATTCAGGGAGGCAGAGACAGGCAGCTCTCTGTGAGTTCGAGGCCAGCCTGGTCTACAGAGCAAGTTCAGGAAAGCCAAGGCTACACAGAGAAACACTGTTTTGGAAAACAAAACAAAACAAAAACACAGAAATAGTATAAGAATATGTTTTTGTTTAACTCCCAGGTGTAGGGATGTGGGACTGCAGCAGACTCTCCACAGCAGCTGATTTGTGATTTGCCTCGTGCTCTAGCAGAAGAATAGCTTTGCCAGCTGCAGATAGTTTCTGTGATTGCGTGATGTTTAGAATTCTGGGAACTCTTCGGAGGGTATATAAATGCTAGGGCAGTGAGCGGTGGGGTGGTGGTTGTGGTTTGTTAGCAGTAGTGTTCAAAGAAGAAATAGGAAGAAAACTGTTAGATTCAGATTCTCTCTCCCTCCCTCCCCCTCCCTCCCTCCCTCCCTCCCTCCCCCTCCCTCCCTCCCTCCTTCCCCCCCCTCTCTCTTCTATCCTTCTTTCTCCTATCTAGTGATCGGGAGTGAAACTGGGGAGGGTGGGCAGATAAAGGGTGGGAAAGAGAAGGAAGAACTCACAAAGAAGCTAAATCCAGCTACACAGTGCATTGGCAATTAACAACAGAGAAGATAACCCGGAAGCATGTCAGCACTGCCTACAGAAGTCAGCCACTTCCCAGACCTTCTGGCCGCTAGGGGTCTGGCTGCCCTCCTCTATCACCATTGTCCCCGTTCCTTTCCTTTGCCTGGTCTTTGTTTTCACTCCATCCTTGTAATATTTAGAGTTTTAATGAGCAGCTAATCAAAACTAAGGAGGCAAGTTTTTAAAAAATTATTTTTTATTTATGTGTATGTTTGCTTGCTTGTGTGTAGATGCATGCATGCACGCAATGCCTCCAGATGCCAGAAGAGGGCACCAGACATGCATGAACTGGAGTTACAGCCAGTTGTATATCTCCTTATGGGTACTAGGAACGGAACTTGGATGCCCTGCAAGGCCCCATAGCCCGGATACACTTCAGTTTCACGCAAGACCTAAAACTAGAAAGTCAGTGAAGAATCCAATAGTAACTGTGAAGTGTCAGAGTGAGAGTTAAACATGGTTGAGCATAGTTATGTTTCTATTCGTCAAACTTTGAAGCCATTATTGCCAGACTTGGTGGCACACACCTTTGGTTTCTCTCTTTTCTCTTTTCCTTCAACAGAGCTCTGGCTGTCCCGGACATGCTTTGCAGACCAGGCTGGCATCGAACTCACAGAGATCCACCTGCTTCAGCCTCTAAGCGCTGGGCTTAAAGGCACACACCACCATGCCCAGCAGGCTGAACTCTCTGAGTTCCCGGCCAGCCAGAGCTACATAGTGAGACTCTATTTAAAACCAAAAACCAAAATGAAAAAAATATCATTATTGCTCATAGTTAATTTCTAGGAAGTGTAGCTGTTAGATGAGGGAAATAATAATTTATACCTTAATTTATTCATTTGCTTTCTTTTTGTTTTTAAAATAAGAATATTCAGTTGTTCTTTTATTCATTCTTGAGAATTTGCTTGCTAAAGCTTTAGCCATAACCCACTCTCTCTCTCCCTCCATGGTCTCTCTACATATCCCTGGCTGTCCTGGAATTCACCATGTAAACCAGGTTGGCCTCAGACTCACAGAGATCCACTTCCCTCTACCTCCCAAGTGCCAAGATTAAAGGCATGAGCCTCCATGCCTGGACCCAAGTTTATTTATTATGTGTATGAGTATATTACCTGCATGCACGTTTGTGAACTTCATGTGTACAGAGCCAGAGGAGGCCAAAAGAGAATATCAGATCCCCTGGTACTGGGGATACAGTTCTGACATACCATGCAGGTGCTGGGGTTCAGGTAATCTGAAGAGCAGCCTGTGCTCTTGGCCACTGAAACATCTCTCTAGCCTCTGCTTTTGTTTTTGTATTTTACACTCTACAATTTCTTGCTTTTCTTGCTACCACCTAAAAATGTTAAATGACAGGCCCTCTCATTTCACTTAATGCAATCTTTTTTTTATTGTTTTGTTTTGTTCTTTTGAAACAGGGTTTCTCTGCATAGCCCTGGCCATCCTGAAACTAGCTCTGTAGACCAGGCTGGCCTCAAATTCAGAGATTGCTTCTGTCTTTTGAGTGATAGGATTAAAGGTGTGTGGCACTGCTACCTGGCCTAGGAATTATATTCTTTGCTAGTTCCTTTTTGCAATTTTTATCTGTTCCTTCATTTTCCCCGCTGAGGATTCTCTTAGGATATGAATTAGTGAGCAGGCCTGGGTTTGAATCAAATGCTTCAGAGCATCGATCCTTCAAAAATTGAGCTAAATTTGGCTGGTAATGTAGTTGGGTTGGTAGAGTGCTTGCATGGCACGCACAGGCCGTGGGTTTGATTCCCAGCATCACTCATGCTGGGTGTGGTTGTCCATGTCTGAAATGTCAGCCCTCTACAGGGGGAGGCCAGATGGTCAGAAGTCAGTGTCATCTGCTTCATTGCAAGTTCAATCCCCAGTGATGAGTAAGTTTCAGGGGTACACACCTGTAATCCCAGCACTCCCCAAGTGGAGGTAGGAGGGTTGGGTGTTCATGGTCATCCTGGGTACATAGGGAGTTTAACTGGTTCTGTGAGACCCTGCTCCCCCCTCCCCCCCCAAAAAAAGGAAGAAGAGAGTGGATTTGTGAGTGAATTGCTTTACTATGTTCACAACTTTTTCCTCTAGAGCATTGTTTTGTTTTTAATTTTTAAGTTTCTCCACTGACTTACAGATGCAAGGAGAATGATGCAACAAATATATCTTACTTACTTGAGATCTGGCAAAACATGAATGAAAATGTGACATTCGAGGTCTTTATTAGCCAGTGGCCGAAAGCCTTTGAAACCATTTCATCTGTCATTGGCTTTCTGTGAGCGGGTGACCTAAAAATATCTGTTGGCTCCCCAGCAGGCCATTTGTCAACAGCATGGTGTAATTATAATGAGCTTTATTGACATCATAAAAATGGGATGCCAGGTGGTGTCCATTTCCACTTGTTTAATTGAAGAAATGAAAGATCTTGTAATGTGGAGTGAACTCAGCCATCTGTCAAGCAGCAATAAAATTTTGTCATAGCTGTGACCTTGACTCCTAAGAGCCATTGAAGAGGAAAAGAATTTTATGAAGTGAATGATTCAACTGACTTATTTTATTCTCAGCTCTAATGCCAACAGAGAGAATAGACCGCTTTATCATCTCTTCAGCACTGCCTATGCTAAGGCTGGGTGATTGTGTGAGTAAATCAATCAGAGTGCCATCTAAAATCGTAAGCTAGGATACTGAAGAAAGTAAAGAGTCATGAAACTCTACGGCCCTTTGTTAGTTTGTTTTTGAGACAGGGTTTCTCTGTGTAGCTCCGGCTGTCCTGGAACTTGCTCTGTAGACCACCATCTTGAAACAGTTTTTTGAAGTTGGAATCAGTATATGTAAACACTCACATCTTAAGAAAAAAAAAATCAGAGGTTTTTTTTTTCTATAAAACTGTAAATGGTGTCATGCTACAGAGCATTTTCTAGCCATATGACTCAAGATTCATGTATCAAAATAACACTTAATTTTAAAAATTATGTGTGTGTGCATGTGGAGAGAGACATATGTAAATGTATACCTGTCAAATCCAGAAGAGGCGTCAGGTCCGCTGTGTTTGGAGTTACAGTCAGTTTTACAAGGCACCTGCCAAGGGTTCTAGGAACTGAACTTGGGTCTTCAAGAGCATCAAGAACTCTAACACCGAGCCATCTCTATCTCCCTCAATCTCTAATTTTAAGCATGAACGGAGAAGCCTATTTCTGTATTTTATATACAAAACTTGGAATACTGGCGAGGTACTTTTTCATAGTGAATTTTGTTTCTATAAAAGTGAATGCGTTCTAGTAGCTTACTCAAGGGACATAAGAAAAATTATTTGCAAAAACAAGATTGGTTTTCCCGTAATTTTTAATTTAGCTCTTTAACCAGGACCTGCCCACAGAGACCATCTTCCCACCAAAGCTATGAGGAAGGTAGCCGGGCCACCAGGCTTAAGTGACAACTTCCACAGCAACTGTGCGAGCAGGAGGCTCCCCAAGATGGCAGGCTTTGTCACATGTCTGACGATGTGGATTCTGAGAGGCCCCATGAAAGGTGTTTCCATCAAAGTCGCAGGAGGAGGAAGGGGGGGATTATGTTCCCGGGGTCTCAGCTGTAGATTGGATGATCACTGAGGTGATCTAGCTGCGCATCCCTCAGACCTACAGTTGGGGATGAATTTTAAAACATCACATGGAATGAATTGAATCTTTTCTGCCATTTTATAGTATTTTCAAGAAACCCGGACACAAATTGTATTTCTTATATTGTTATTGTGTGTGTGTCAGAGGAGCTACCGGAGTCATCTCTCTCTTTCCTCCGTAGGTTTTGAGGATTTCCCGGGTTGTGAGGTTGACTTGCTGGCGCGGCAACGACCTTACCCGCTGACTCATCTCGCTGGCCCTGTCCTGTCTTTTTAGTTCTCCTTAGACTAAACAGACATGACCAACTTTATGCCTGCCCGTCAGTTTATAGCAAACTGTAGACGATTCCTGGCTCTCAGCAATTTGGAGACTCTGCTGAGAATGTCTGACACAGTGGAGTGTAAAAGAATGGCATTTTCTCACATCTGCAAGCTCTTGGGAAGTGTTGAGAAACCTTAGGGACGAGAATAGCAGTGTCTACTAAAATGTCATGTGAAGTAGTCTATGATTCATGTATATGGAGTTCCAAAACAGGGGGAATGATGACCTGGCATTAATTGGGGTTATGGTTAAACCTGGTAGAGGAAAGGGATAAAGAAGAGGCACAAGGGAATTCTGGGGTGCTGACTGTTCCTTGCTGAGTGACGGAAATGCTCCCCTTTGGGAGGATTCATTGTGTTATATCTAATATTTGCAGCAGCCCTCCTCCCTCAGTCATGAATGTCCTGGACTAGTATATTGTCTGTTTTACATTTTCCTCTTTTTAAAATTATTATTATTTATTACAATTTTGTATTCACTTTGTAACCCTGCTGTGGCCCCCTCCCTCATCTCCTCCCAATCCCATCCTCCCTCCCTCTTCGCCCCCTATGTCCCTCTCCAAGTCCACTAATAGAGGAGGACCTCCTCCCCTTCTATCTGACCCTAGCCTATCAGGTCTCATCAGGACTGGCTGCATTGTCTTCCTCTGTGGCCTGGTAAGGCTGCACCAGCCGCCCCCCCCCCCCCCCGCCCAGGGGGAGGTGATCAGAGAGCCTGCCACTGAGTTCATGTCAGAGACAGCCCCTGCTCCCCTTACTAGGGAACCCACTTGGAGACCGAGTCTGTGGGCTACATCTGAGCAGGGGTTTTAGGTCCTCTCCATGCATGGGCCTTGCTTGGGGTATCAGTCTCTGCAGGGCCCCCAGGGCTCAGTTTTTTGGGGCTCTGTTCTCCTGTGAAGCTTTTGTCCCCTTCAAGTCATTCTATTCCCCCTCCTTCTTTCATAAAATTCCATGCATTCTGCCCAAAGTTTGGCTATGAGTCTCAGCCTCTGCTTTGATGCCTCAATCATTGGAGTCTTTCATGAAAAAATGTAGGATAGAAGAATTTTTCTAGCCTTATGCCTGTAGTTCCTATAAGAATCACCTAATAGAATATTTAAAACTAGAAGCTATTTTAAAGTCAAATTGAGATGGTACCTCAGAGCTTCCATATACCTCGATCCCTGCCTCCCAGCTACCAATGTCTTACATTAATACTATGGGATGTATTATGATTAACAACAGAGGACCCATGTTCTGTTCCCAGCACCCAAATCAGTCAGCTCACTGTACTTCATGGCTAATATCCACTTATAAGTGAGTACATACCAGGCGTGTCCTTTGGGTTTGGGTTACCTCACTCAGGATGATTTTTCTAGTTCTATCCATTCTAAGAAGAGTGGTCAGATGCTCCAAAGTAGGTGGCAATGCCTTAACTGTATACATGTTGTTAGGCCCAAGGGCCTCGTCCCTCCTTGTCAAGGAGGGTGCTAACCTTCTCTTTTTTTCATACAGCACAACTTTCTGGTTTTTAATAGACAACTGAGAACAAAATAATGGAGCAAGGTAAAGAGAGAAAGATGACATTTAAGGTGTCAGGAAAAGGCTGGGTATGGTGGCATCTATCTGACAACTCAGTTCTCAGGAGGCCAGAGGATCATGAAGTCAAGGCCAGCTTAGGTTGCACAGCAAGATTCCCCCTAACACCAAAAGGGTCATAAAATCAATGCAAAAATTCAAAAAACCTAAAAATTGGTTAGTGTCTCCTGAGTGGAAGTTAGGAACGCTCACAGACTGTCACTCAGGCTGTGGGGCGCTGCACCATCTCTGTGGGAAGATAAGGTGGAAACATGGATTGACACTCTTTCCCCAGGGGAACCTTGTCTGTCCTCAGCGACAGTTCCCTGCGTCTTCTGTGTAACAGAACCTCTAATTTAGGGAAAATGTTCTTTGAAAGGTAAGAATGCTAAAGCCATGTCAACAGGTATGGTATCATGTGACGTTTCAGGTACTCTTGTCACGAGGATGTAGCTTTTCCTATTTTTCCAGAACACAAATGACTCTGCTCATCTACATTTTACATGTCATTACAAGGCTCGAAAAAAATTAAATGGATCTGCTAAGATCGTACAACAAATTAAAGGCTAGCAAGCCAAGCCGTGGAACACGTTTCTGCCCAGCTCCTCACAGCTCACAGTATCCCGAACACGCTCCAGCTATGAGTGTCCTTGCCTTCTTTGCACAACTTGGTCATGTGCTACAAGGTCCAAAATTGTTGGCAATTTGTTGCTTTAATGTTTCTTGGAGATACAGGAGCAAGAGTTCACTCTATAAGGCAGCAACAACAGGCTGTCACAATTCCATCTAATTCCAGCTTTGTGAGCCGGAGTTTGTTGAGCAGCTTATAGGAACATGGGTGAGTGGTCACCTACAGGAGCATGGGTGACCTCGGAACAGCTGTGTCATGGGAAAGTCCCATCCCAGCATGGGGAATCACCTCCTGAAAGCTGCAGAAATGAAGCCTGCACTTCCTTTAACTTCCATTTAGTATACTCTCCAGCATTCCCAAGCTCGTGTGCAGCTGCGGCAGAATTGCAGACAGCTGGGAGGAGGTGAAGAGGTAGAGGCTGAGCTCCAGAGTGAGGGTTTGACAGCCTTCCCCCACTCCTGCTAGGGAAGGCAAAGTGCCTCATCTTGTGAGGGGCTCAAGAGTGCAGGCAATCAAAGCTGTTCTGAGTAAAATGCCTAGCGGACAGCATTCCACAATGCAATTGTTAACTGATTTGCCTAGCAGACTCCAGCTAGGCACATGTTACCACATTAATAATGGGGGTTCTGGGATGAACAAGATTCAAAGGCTTCCAGTCTAGGCAGAGGGACGATGAAGATAGAAGCAAGTACATATTCTATAATTCCCACAGGGTGTGCACTTTTGGACTAATTTTCATTCCACTGGGTTTGCCCAAACCTTTCGTTTGACAGGTGAGGAAGATAAAGTTCAGAGTCCTGAGTGACACTACTAATTAGTGGCAAAGCTGTGCTTTTGAACAAACAACCTGACTTTCCATTTTCACCATAAGGATCGCTCCCCAAATCCCCATTTATTCTCTCGTCTCAGAAGTAGAAATCTGTTGGATAGAACAGTTAAGATATAAGAGTCCTGATTAACGCACACGCAATTAAGCATCTTGAGAAATAATCCATTGTCCTTTTCTCAGCAATAGTTTAAGATGAAATAAGTCCTTCATGCTTAAAGTCTTCCCTCTCTTCCTTCAGTATTTGCCATGAGTGTGAAGGATACAGACAGTACCTCAGGGAGACCCTGAAGAGCTCTAACAGGCCCAGGCATGACAAACATGGTGCCAACGGGTTTTGCCTTTTCCCCCCTCGCTAAAATCCAAGGTCCATTCTCTTATTTGGCTACTGACTCATTCCTGAGACTAAATACCAAGATCCAACAATCAGAATTCATTGGTTGGCTAATTATCAGGACTTACCAACTTGCTCTAGCACAGACTCTTCCCTTTCTCCTTAAAAACCCATTCCTGCAAAACAAGACAAAACTAAACAAAACGTACTGCAGAACTGCTAGCTTGCCTTGCTGCTGCTGCTGCTTACTCTCTGCCTTTCCGGCCCCACCCCAAGCACTTAACCATCCGTGCTGAGAATTTGGTGTCAGGGTGTGTTTTGTTCTGACCCAGGGGGCCCTCCTCCCTTGCAGTTCCCTAGCATCTGTCTTCTTGCAGTCCTAGGGAGAAAACCCTGGGTCTTGTGCGTGCCAGACAAGGGCTCTATCACTGAGCCGAATGCCAGACTACAAACATGCTTATTTCTTACCTGAAGTCACTTTGGATTCCCAGATCAAACAATGTTTCCTGTTATTCATCCTGACACATTGACTTCCTTCAATACAGCACTTATAAAGCTTGCTAGAAGTAAGAACTATGTCACAAGTATCATGCAACATCATAGTGGTGCATTTCCATATGCTGTTTAAACTTGGTGAAAGCGGACTTGGTTTGGGAAACCCTTTCTTTTCTTAAACTCAGGCGACTAAGGTCTCCTCCAAAAATGTTTGGGGCTGGTAATACTGTTCAGAGATTAAAGGAGCTTGCTGCCAAGCTTCATGATCTGAGTTCTATCCCCAGGACCCGTACAGTAGAAGAAGAAAAACAACCCCCACAAGCTGTGCCATGATGTCCACATATATGCCATGATGCCTGCACACAGAGACACACACACACCTTACAAAAAAATCTATATTTAAGCTTTTTGTTTATTTATTTTGCAATGTTTTGGGTCAGACCCAGGCTCTTACCAATGCTAGGCAAGCTATCACTGAGCTACATCTTCAACCTGTACCACCATACCTGCCTTGAGGAGATTTTTTTTTCTTTTGCTATCCCCTAGCTGGATACAGTCTCTATGAGGCAAAGGCATCAAACATTTAGGGGCAAAACCAGATCACTATAATCTATGGTAGTCCCACAGCCCAGGCTATTGCCACTAGAATATTCAAAGCCTAGATGGTTACTTAACTTTATCTCTTTTTAAAAACAAATTTATTTTAAGCCGGGCGCAGTGGCGCATGCCTGTGATCTCAGCACTCAGGGAAGAAGAGGCAGGTGGATCTTTGTGAGTTCGAGGCCAGCCTGGTCTACAAAGTGAGTCCAGAACAGCCAAGGCTACACAGAGAAACCCTGTCTTGTGGTGGTGGGGGGGGAGTTTTCCTGGTTTGGTAAGAATTCTTCCTTAAAATTCCAGACAAGATACTGGAAAACTTGTCTTTTTTTTTTTTTTTTTTTTGAGACAGTGTCTCTCCATGCAGCCCTGGCTGGCTGTTGTCCTAGTCCTTACTGTGTAGACCAGGCTGGCCTCAAACTTACTGGATCTGCCTGCCTCTGCCTCCCAAGTACTAGGATCAAAGGTGTAGGCTACCACGACTGGCTCCTTTTTAGCTAGAGCTATTTGGATTTGGATGGGATGGGGCTCCTCTTTCTTCTACACACCCTGAAACCCTGGTTTGGCAGTCTGTAGAGCTTTGCAGAACTTTTATTCATAGTCTTTTCTTATTTCTGAAGTCAGGATTTAGTGTTACCCAGATAATGTCCTGCTCAAACTAGATACCGTACCCGTACTTGCTGGGTTTGTTTCTGTCAATTTGACACAATCTAGAGACATCTGGGAAGAGGGAACCTCCTTCAGTTGAGACCTAGTACAATGGAAGCTTCATGGAACCTATGAGAGAAAATGCCATCTGACTGTCTCATACGACAGCCTGTGGGCATTTTCTTGATGGGTGGAAGGGCCCAGCCCGCTATGGGTGGTTCTCTCCCTGGGCAGGTGGTTCTGGGTGTGTGAGAGAGGAAAATGAACAAGCCCAGGGGCACAAACCACGTCCTGCCTCATTTCCAGACTTCAGGTTTTTGTCCCGAGTTCCTGCCCTGACTTCCTCTGATGATAGAAGTAATGTGGAAATGTAAGCAAACAAAACAAAACTTTTTTTCTCCAAGTTGCTTTTGGTTTGCGTGTTTCTGACAGCAACAGAAAGCAAGTACCCAGGATGACCTTGAACTTCAGACCCTTCTGCCTTTGACTCCCAGTGCTGTGATTACAGGTGCACATTACTGTAGGGAAAGCCACCTACAGTGGTTTCATTTTTTAAAACTCTACTTAAGTAGGAGAGAGAAAAGGTTAGTGGGGAGAGGGGGCGCTGACCCCTTTACTTCCCCCAGCTATTTAGGGTCTAAGGGTTCTTTTAGGGCTCTCTACCAATCTCTGTCAACCGCAGAGGCAGCCAGCAGGCTCCTCCATGCCGCTGCGCCCTGAGCGTCTCTCCCCGTCTGTCTGCTCCAAACTGTCATACAGTTTCTATTCTCTCCATAGTGCTACCCACCAACACCAAACTCCACACCGAACTCCACACCGAACGCCACACCGAACGCCACTGACCACCTCCCAGTCTCTTTCTCAGCCTCATATTTAAACTTTCAGAGTCCTAGACCACGCCCCCCTCTCCGTGGGGCAAGTAGAAGGCCTCTACCAGCTGGCAAAGAGCACACCCCACACGTGACAACTAAAAAGTGTGGACAAACTATAGCCCAACTAAAATCCCACATTTGGGATTAAGACAAAAGCATATTTACATAACAGACAAAGAAACTAAAGCTTCCATTACACGTTACCATCCCGGAGCTTTACGGGATTTTCTAGAATGTTCCTGGGCCCCTCATTCTCAGTCTTCTGTTGCTACTTTCTTTCTCAGGAACTCCCTTCTAAGTGCTTAAGGCAGCCTTGAATCCACTGTCCCCAAAGTGCCCTTTTCACTCGCTCCTCTTTAGCTCCTAAATTGCTTCAATTTGCCTCTAAACTTGACCTCCATAGCCAATTCTTGCAAACTTCCTGACAGGTTACATTGTTCCTTTTCTCAGACAAATATTTGTAAAGCTTTATTAAAAAAATATATCTGTGTCAACACACCTACAATCAAATTAAAAGTTGACTAGTCCCTGAAGGAGTGAGGATTGGTGAGTGAGACTTAACTATGCCAGTAATTGAGCTATTAATTGTAATTGCGTGTAGATGTAGGATCAACAGAAAAAAATCTGTAACTATAAGGCTGTCTTGCAATTCATTAAATAACTGTTCACTTTTTTCTACTGGTAAGTGTGTGTAAAGTTTATCATACATGTCTGCACACACATGTGTATTATATTTTCCTGTCTTCCTTCTGTGACAAGCTCCTTGATGTTTTGACAGCTCTTGTGCTCTAGGGAGGTGATAACAGAGCCACCTACCATTTCTTTAGCTAGACATGCAAGCTATTTCAGCTCTGACCTTTGCTTACTCACCCTTGACTTCTACAGTAAGTGGCATAAGCTTTCTTTGCTCCTATTTTTGCTCATGTACATCCAAAATATATTGACAGGTCAATTCTTTTGTTAAGAACAAGACAATTACACAAAATTTCTGAAGGAAATAGAGGAAAACAATTCTTTGTGTAAAAATGTAAACAATGCCAGGGGGTCTTGGTTTGTATTCTGAAACATCATATCTTAAGAAAAGCCTGTTGTGTCCAGATGAAACTGATTCTGCTGGCTTAATAGAATCTAGCTTTCAACAAAAGTTAATTGTCTAAAATACCACAAAATACAAGCAAAAATTTGAAATATTCCCTCATTGAGACTCCTTAAAATGTAAAAAGATGTCTTCACATTTTTAACCTTTTAAAAATTATCTTAAAATGCCAGTTTATTCTTTGGGAAAGATCAATATTTTATGTCATTTTAAAGACAAAGACTTGGGCCAGCAAAATGGCTCAGCAGGGAAAGGTGCTTGTCGCCAAGCCTGATGACCTATGTTCTAACCCTGGGACGAGAGAGGGGGTTCCTGAACATTGTCTTCTGACCTGTGACACACACACACACAAACACACACACACACACACTCACTAAAAAGAAAAGAAAAAAAGAAAACATTAAAAAAAAAAAAGAAGAAGACATTGAAGTTGACATGTGCAGACCAGCACTGATTAGGTGGAAAGAAGACCGAAGTTCAAGGTTATTCTAGGTTGCATAGTGAATTTGAGGCCAGTCTGGGCTATATGAGATTCTGTCTCAAAGTCAAAACAAAGCAATAAATGAATAATAAGAGAGACTGAAAAGGGATATGGAAAGACAGATTTTCATTTATTTATTTTGTTTATGTTTGTACATATTAGGACACCACACACATGTGTATGGAAGCCAGAGGACAACTTGTGAAATACAGTTCTTGCCTTCTTTATTTTTTATTTTAGTTTTTCAGTTTTGGCTTTTTCGAATCAGGGTTTCTCTGTGTAGCCCTGGCTGTCCTGGACTCAATTTGAAGACCAGGCTGGCCTCAAACTCAGAGATCCACCTGCCTCTGCCTCCCCAAGTGCTGGGATTACAGGCGTGTGCCACCCGGCTCAGTTCCTGACTTCTACCATGTGGGCTCTAGTAACTGACATACTTACAGAATAAACGCCTTCACACACTGAGATATTTTACTTCTTAAAGCTCTTTTTCCTATCAAATTTGAAGTGGTGACAAGTGCTTCATTCTGCTTTCCATTATCATTTGGAATTTGTGCTTGTCTGTTTGTTTTTCAAGATAGCGTTTCTCTGCATAGTTTTGGCTGTCCTGGAACTCACTTTATAAGCCAGGCTGGCCTCGAACTCACAAAGAGTAAATGCATGTGCCACTGAACACGGCAGGAATTTTTTTTTTAATGAAGAAAAATTAAAATTAGATTTTGATGATGATGGGAAAGCTGCCTCTAATCGTGTTTTTGTATTATTTATTTTTTAAGCACCACACGCATGTCTGGTGCCTGCAGAAGTCAGAAGAGGGCTTGGAGTCTCTGGAACTAGAGTTACAGATGGCTGTGAGCCACCATATGGGTGCTTGGTACCGAACCTGGGTCTTCTGTAAAAGCAACATGTGCTCTTAACTGCTGAGCCATCTTTCCAGCTGCTAATGTTTTTAAATTTGAATTTTATTTTCTTTTAGACAGGGTCTCACTGTGTAGCCTGGCTGGCCTGGAAATCTCTATGTAGACCAGACTGGCCTTGAACTCAAGAGATCTTCTTGCCTCTGCCTTCCTAGAACTGGAATTGAAGGCATTCACCACCATGCCTGGCTTTAAATGCATTTTTTTTTTTTTGTAATATATGTAACATGGCTCCTTAATATTTGGCAGAGAAATTTAAAAATTTAAATAATACTAAATGTTGACAAATTTAATAAATTTATAGGACCTTAACCTACTTAACCCAATAAGTACTCTGTTAACAGAAGTTAGTTTAATGAGACGTTAGAGGAAGATTTTTACATAGTGGTAATTTTGTTTGAGACAGGGTCTGGGTAGTCCAACTTGCCCTCCTAGACCAAGTTTGTTTTTTTTAAGTCTCCATGAGCAGCCCAGGCTGGCCTGAAACATATGATCCTCCTACCTCAACCTCTGAAGTGCCGGGATTGCTAGCATGGGCCACCATTCTGACCTCCATATTATATTCATTTAAAATACAAAGAGGTGAAGGCTAGAGAGACGCTCTGTGGTTAAGAGCGCTGACTCTTCCAGAAAACCCAGGCTCAATTTTCAGCACCTACATGGCAGCTCACAATTACCTATAACTCCAGTTCTAGACCTGACACCTTCACAAAGACATACAGGCAGGCAAAACACCAACACACATAAATTATTTTTAAGAAGCACAAAGAAGTAACAAATCTTTGGTTAGTTTCTCTTAAGTTCACTTCTGAGCACAATTACTTTTGTATACATTTCTATACATATGTATTATATACATATATAGGCTACGGGATGATATACAGCTTGTGAGATGACTGTAAGAATATTATTTATTTTAGCCGGGTGGTGATGGCACCATGCCTTTAATCCCAGCACGCAGGAGGCAGAGGCAGTCTGTGAGTTCGGGGTCAGCCTGGTCTACAGAGTGAGTTCCGGAACGGGCAGAACTGCACAGTGAGACCCTGTCTCGACATCCTCCCCCCGTCGAATAGTATTATCTATTTTTATATAATACTGTGGTATTTTCAATTACTAGTCTTCTACGCAATATTACATGTGCATCTCCTGACGTAGGCGGTACCACCAAGAGAAACTCCCTCCATAACAGCATTTGGCCATCTCCTCTTCCACAACCCTATCGGTTTTTATATCCCTGTGTTCCTTCGGTTCGCTTTCTGTTTTAAGTTGAGAACAGTTCACTTAAGGTAACTTAGTGCCTGCACGGAGACGCCGGCGATTAGAAGACATTTAGGAAGGTAGCTCAGTCGGGACAGCCTGAGACACCGTTCCGGATCACAGACCTGAGGCCGACGCCCCGCTGGCTCGCTCGGCGACTTCCCCTTTCACCTGCACCAGCGTGTGGGAGCCGCTCCTGTCTTACAGTGGCCGCGAGCCGGCTTTTCTCGCTCCGTGCCTGAGGCGGGCTTGCGCGCCACCACCTCCCGGGGAACGAAGTTCTCCAGGCCCAGGAAGGGGACTGCGCCCCTGGCCGAACCTGGAATCTGTGCCCTGGACTCACAGGGGCGGAGTCAGGCAGCTCCGGGGGCGGAGCCAGCGAGCTCCGGGGCGGAGTCAGTGCGCGCCGGGGGGGAGTATGTGATCGCCGGGGGCGGAGTCTGAGATCGCCAGGGCGGAGTCAGCGCACGCCGGGGGCGGAGTCTGAGATCGCCAGGGCGGAGTCAGTGCGTGCCGGGGGCGGAGTCTGAGATCGCCAGGGCGGAGTCTGAGAGCGCCAGGGCGGAGTCCGCGCGCGCCGGGGGCGGGGCCTCGTGCCAACGGTCGCGGACTCGCGGTGGTTCGCCCAGCCCGCTGTGGTGAGGTCGGAGAGCGTGCCCCGCGAGGGGTGGAACCCTGTGGAGCAGCTGGAGAATCCGGGCGGCCTGCCGGGACATCCGTCGGGCGGCGTGGGCCCGCGCTCCGGCCCTGCGAGCTGACAGGGAACCCGCGCGGGCTCGCACGCGCCTAGGTTCGGAAGGGTCACCGCGGAACGCCCAGGCCTTGGCCTGTCAGGCCCGTTCCGCTCGGGACTCATTCAAGTCTCTCCCACCCCTTTCCCCCCGCCCCCGCCGCGTTCCTCCCTGTCGCTTCTCTAGTCAGGTTCTACTCTGCCTGTTCCTTCCAGTCAGGTCCCCCCGCCCCGAGCCAGTCCATTTCCTGTTAGGTCTCTCGCTGTCAGGGTCCCAGGATGTCAGTGTCCCAAGCCACCATGTCCCTCGAGGTCTGGTCCGTACTGTCAGGTTCCATCCCGTCAGGTTCCTCACATGGAGCTGCTTTCTCTGCAGGCCCTCCTCTTGTCAGGTCTGTCAGGTCTCCCAGGTCAAGAATGGACCCCACAGCCGGACGGTGGTGTTTACGCCTTTAGTCCCGGGAGGCAGAGGCAGGCGGATCTCTCTTCCAGGGCAGCCTGGGCTACACAGAGAAGCCCTGTCTCGAAACACAAAAACAAAAACAAAACAAAAGCCCCAGAGACAGACAGGCCTTTTTAGTTTTTGTTGTTTTGAGACAGGATCTCCCGAAGTAGCCCAGGCTGGACATGAACTTGTAATTCTCCTGCCTCTGCCTCCTGCATTTTGAATTACAAGCCGGCACTGCCTCAAGCATTGGAGGAAACGGAGATGTTCCCTTTCTCCTTTTCTTCTTCCTTTCCTTTCTCTCTCTCTTCTATCTTTTTCTTTTTCATCTTCTCAGAACTGGCTGGTTCCATCCAAATCTTTCTTCTCTCTCTCTTCCTTCTTGAGACAGGGTCTTTTGTAGACCAAGCTGCCTGCAAAATTCACTGTGTAGCTGAAGCTAGCCATGAACCCTCGGTTCTCCTACCTCCACTTCCCAAATGCTGAGATTGCAGGTATATGCCACCATATCTAGCTGGGATGGAGGTTTTAAGGAGGAAGAGAGACTGGCAGGTTCTCAAGGATGGGACAGGATATATGCAAGAAGCCTATGGAACAATCATATGTATGTGATAAAGGATCCCAGAGAAAATATTTGTATCAGGATAGAGTATACATATTACGAGTAAAACATGTATTATGAGTAAAAAACACACATATGTATTATATAATATATACATTATATATATATACATATACATATATATATGTACAAAGATTTCTTTCCCTGGCCTAGATAACCCTAGATAACCCACTTGATTTCCTTACTGTTACCTATACCACCCCCTGGTTATCACTGATCTTTTCATTATATACAGGATTTTGCTTTTTCCAGAATAACAGTTGGAATAATTAAAATACATGTTAAAATACTGAGTGGGAGCGGGCATGGTGGTGCATGCCTTTAATCCCAGAACTTGGGAGACAAAGGCGGGCAGATCTCTGAGTTTAAGGCCAGCCTGGGATATAGAACGAGTTCCAGCACAGCCAGGACTACACAGAGAAACCTTGTCTCAAAAAAAAAAAAAAAAAAAAAAACCAGAGAGAGAGAGATCACTGGTGTTTGCTAGCCTTCAGTCAGCATGGCTTCCGTTTCAGTGAGAGACTGCTTCAAAGGAAGAAGACAAAGAGAAATAGAGCTAGGCTTTTTCCTCTGGCCTTTGTACATACTTGTACATGTATATGCACACACAATATATATGTACCAGACACAATAGTAGTAGTAGTATTTATTTTGTATGTGTGTGGGCATGCAGATGCCACTATGAATGTATGGAAGTCAGAGAACAAGTTTTGGGAGCTGATTTGTGCCTTCTATCATGTGATTTCTGGTGACCAAACTCAAGTTGCCAGTCTTGATAGCAAGAGCCCTTACTCATTGAGTCATTTTACTGGATCCCTACTATTTTTTTGTTTTGTTTTTCAAGACAGGTTTTCTCTGTGTAGCCTTGGTTATCCTGGATTTCGATCTGTAGACCTTGAACCCACAGAATTCTGCCTCCGAAGTACTGGGATCAGAGGTATGCACCACCATCACTGGACTAGACCCCTACATTTTTATATTTAATTTTTTTTAGCAGTATTAGAAAATTTGAAACGATCTTAGGATGTTACTAACACTTTCTTTTGTCTCCACACTGTTTTTGTTTTTTTTTTTTCTTTCCCAGTGTGGTGACCAGTAGGCCAACTTTCTAATGGACAACTCAAGAGTGTTTGAAAGAAATGAAACTTTTCCTGCAATAAGAAAAACAAATCCTACTCTTATAAAACATTGTTACAAAATTTGTGGTTTGTGGTGAGAGGTTACAAAGATATTCTGTATAGAAGTAACCTCATGGAGAAAGCTTCTTAGCATCATCAATCTTTAGAATAAAAGAATAATCATAGGAAAGTCATTTCCAAGTTTTCTGGAAGCTTCCTTTGCTTAGAATTGCAAGCTTTAAACCACACTTGTTTCTATAACTTAAATGCTGTAAACATAGTATTAGGTATCAACTAGAATTCTTATTTATCCAGAAAGTTAGCTGTAACAATATTATTCTCAAATTACAAACTGATTTTTTTAAGACTTGGTCTACATATACTTAGTAGCAACTATGTGTGAGACCTTGAAGTACTAGTCCCTTATGGTTACAATAGACAAGCACAAGGCAGAGCTCTGATCTTATGGCTCAGCCTTGTAGTGAGAAGACAGAAGCAGAGGATGGATAGTAGGAAAGACTTCTAATTGAGACTAATGTAGAGGAGCCTATCCTGAGAAGATTGGAAGTTGGCTGTTGGGGTTGGGTGGATGGGGCCAGTGAGAGGATCACTTGTGGAAGCATAGCCTCATAACAGTTACTGGTGACATTATCTCCACTGTGACCTTAAACCAGCAGAGTTCCACCACCATAACTTCTTTCTTTCCATCCTCACTAAGGATGTAGCTCGGTGGACCTGGCTCAATGGTCCTGAGGCTGTGCTCATAAGATGTCACTTCTGGCCCTATACTTTTATTGCTTCTTCCTGAGGTGCCTGAGTTATAGATGACTATGAACTGTCTTGTAGTTGTTGGGAACTAAATACAGGTTATCTGTAAGAGTGGCAAGTGGCCTGTCACACCCATTCCAATCAAGATTCATTCATTCATGTCTATCCCACCCCTTCCCCTCTGCCCCCGGGTTCCTCCCTATCAGTTCTCTAGTTAGGTTCTACTCTGCCTGTTCCTTCCAGTCAGGTCCCTTCCAGCCAGTCCATTTCCTGTTAGGTCTCTCGCTTTCAGGATCCCGGGATGTTAGTGTCCCAAGCCACCTACTGAGCCGTTTCTTCAGCCTCAGATCTCCTTTCACACAAATACACACACACACACACACACACACACACACACACACACACGGTGAGTGTCTCATTATGTACCTTAGGTTAATCTCCAATTCTTGATCTTCCTGTCTGAGCCTGGGGGCTGAAATTACATGAGTGCCACCATGCTTTTGATGGATTCCTTAATAACTTTTTTTGAGGGGACCAATGAGATGTCCCAGCAGGTAAAAATACCTGAAGTCAAGCCTGATAACCTAAGTTCAATTCTATATCAATATCCATGTGATAGGAGAGAACCAACTCTCACAAGTTGTTCTGTGACCTCCACATGTGCATCATAGCATGTATACAACTCAACCAGGAAAAACCAACAAACAAATGTAATAACTGCTGAATGGATGGATAAATGAGTGTTTGGCAAGAATTTCAGAAAGTAAAACTGTATAATAAATTAGATCAGACCAGGTAAAATGTAAGAAATTTTAACACTTTTTAATTTCCAATTGTTTCTTCTGGGTCTGGAAGGCCTGGAATGCAAAAACCTGCTACACTGGATTTTTTTATTTCAAGACAGGGTTCTCTGTATAGCCTTGTCTGTCCTAGACTGGCTTTGTAGATGAGGCTGGCCTTGAGCTCACAGAGAACCACCTGCCTCTGCTTCCCAAGTTCTGGGATCAAAGGCATGCACCACCACATCTGGCTTGATATTATTGAAAAGAGATGATGTCATTTCTTGGAGAACCTGTGAACATTCAGGTACATGTGCACAGTTTCTTATTCTTTCTGCAAGGTAGATTATAGTGAGAATTTTGGAATTTTGGTTTCTTTAAAAACACAGAAATAAGCCAGGTTTGGTGGCACATGACTCCAGCATTTGGGAGGCAGAGGTAGTTGGAGCTCTGTGACTTCCAAGGCTAGCCTGGTCTACAAAGCAAGTTCTGGGACATCCAGGGCTGTTATACAGAACTTAAACAAACCCTGTGTCAAAAACCAAAATAAACAACCCTCCCTAAACAAACAAACAAACAACCCCCCAAAAACCAAAATATACCCACCGAAATATAGGAGAATATTTTAATTTTAATCTCAGGTATGGGAGTGGGGTTGGTTGTGGTTTGTTAGTAGTTGTGTTCAAAGAAGAAACAAGAAGAAAGAAATTAGATTCAAGGAACTCTATCTGTCTCTCCTCTATCCTTCTTTCTCTTTTATCTAGTGATATGGGGTGAAATGGGATGGAGGATAATGGGTGGGAAATAAAGAATCCACAAAGTAGCAAAGATTGGCTAAGTAGATAGTAATCACACACACACATATATTTTTTTGAGGCAGAGTTTCTCTGTGTAGCTTTGACTGTCCTGGACTCTCTTTATAGATCAGGCTGGCCTTGAACTCACAGCTATCTGCCTGCCTCTCCCTTCTGAGTGCTGGGATTATAGGCATGTGCCACTGTGCTCAGCTAGTCATCACATCTTAATGATTAGAAAATTAATGTCAAAATAAATGACCAAAAAATCGTGGTGATAGGATGCAAAGTAATTTTTTTTTCTAAGTCTAAAAGCCCTCTGAAACACAAAATCCCAACAAGTGTTGGGGCCAGTCCTGGTACTGAGTGAAGCCTGGGCATGAGGGCATTCATAGAGTTAAAGCTTCTGTATCAGTAACTGTTCTGTTGCTGTGATATAATATCTTACCAAAATGAAACTTAAGGAAGAAAGAGTTTATTTTGGTTAATGGTTTCAAAGAGATACGCAATACATCATGGCAAGGAAGGCATGGTAAGGCAGTAGGAGCAGGAACATTTTTAACATCTAGGAGAGCAGGGAAGGGAAAGTGAGAGGGGGAGGGAAGTATGTGGATGGATGGATAGACAGACAGAGAGATGAGAGACTATGAAGTAAGATGAGGCTATAAAATTCCACCTTGGTGCTGTGCTTCTTCCGGTAAGGCTCCACTCTAGGGGATCAAGTGTTGAACACATAAACCTATGGGACACATTTTCCATATAAACCACCACAAAGGCTCTATTTTTAAAAGTGAAATCATCTCAAACCAAAACAAAAAAGTGAAATCAAGACAGTCAGTTTGGTTGCATCTTCCAATTTTTACTAAAACAAAAACCTGTGGGCTAAAGAGATGGCTCAGCGGGTCAACCTGACAACAGCCAGGGCCCCTGATAGTCCTGCTTCCACTTTAGACGGGTATGCACCATGACCAACTTTTACTTATTTATTTTTTAAGATTTATTTTTCTTTTATGTGTATGGGTGTCTGTCTTGTGTGTCTTGTGTGTCACCTGTGTACAGTGCCTGTAGAGGCCAGAAGAAGGTATCTGATACTCTGGAACTGAAGTTATAGTTGGTTGTTAGTGGCCATGTGGGTGATAGAACCAAACTTGGGTCCTTTGGAAGAGCAGCAAGTGCTCTTAACTGCTGACCCATCATCTTTCTAGTCCCCATGCCCAGGATTTTGTGCTTGCTTTGTTTTTGAGACAGGGTCTTATATAGGCTGGCCTGGACTGTAGGCCAGTAATCCTCCCATCCTAGGCTTTTTAAGTGGTGGGGTTAAAGATATGAACCACCATACCTTTTCTTTTTAAAAATTAAAATGACATTTAAAAGTTTGTTTTATGTAGTAAGGTAGGGGTATGTTCTCTATAGCACAGATGTTGAGGTCAGAGGAAAACCTACTGCAATTGGCTTTCTCCTCCCACCATATGCAGTCCTGAGGATGAATTCAGGCTACCAGGCTGCAGAGCAAACTCTGTCACCATCACCATTACCTTTGTGTGTGGGTGTCTCAGATGTGTGCAGGGGAGCAGGGCGCATAGTGGAGGTCAGCTGATGACTTTGGAGAGTCAGTTCTCTCCTTCCACCTTGTGGAAGTAGGATTTCTCTTGTTTCTGCCTAGCTCACTACTCCAGGGCAGTCTGGGAGCGTCTAGGCGGTTCTCCTGCCTCAGGCTCCCGTCTTGCCGCAGGACTGTCGGGACTGCAGATGTGAATCACTGTAGCTTTTTTTTTTTTTTTTTTTAACATGGTTCTAGAAACCTAACTCAGGCTGTCAGGCTTGTGCAGTGCCAATGAGCCAATGAGGGACATATTTTCTACAGGTTAAATCTGAATTAGTTACATTTTACCATTATAGAAAATTTCCAGGAGATAATATCCAATGCTTCCTTGATTAATTTTAAGTTTTGGATTTTTTAAATTATCTAACAATTTGTTTTCAATACTTAATTTATATGCACAAATTATATTTTCTAAAACACAGATTTAAAGCATGGCAAGCTCCTTTGCATTGAAGAACTTCACTGCGCTTTCAGATCTACATCCAAATATGGCTAATCTGGTAGGTTTCCACAACTATTATACTAATATTCAAGTATTTGCTCATGAAACTTCATGTGGCAACATTACATCATATCACCATTACTGATTCACTGGACACATTGTGTTACAAAGCAGATGGAGAGGTATCCTGGCAGTCAGGAGCCAAGGAATACCACAAAGTCACACTGCATAACAAACCTTATTGGAGGGGAAAACCCAGGAGGACGGCTGAATCTACTGAGGAGAGAAGCAGGAAAGAACTGAATGAAGTCAGTCTTTATATAGTCTTTCCTGGGGAGATCAGGCAGGGTGGGAGTGGAGGTGGGGGCAATCAGAGCTTTTCAGGGTGGCCTGGCTTTGGAGGTTTATGTGACCTGATCTTGAGGCAAGCTCAGGGACTGGTGGCCTTTTTTTTTTTTTTTTTTTTTTTTTTTTTTTTTTTTTTTTT
>CM053757.1:18948249-18970245 GCA_028658305.1 Pachyuromys duprasi
TTACAACGGGAGTCCCCTCCATCCATGTTGGCATGAAGAGCCAACCCACATGCCTGTATAATTGACAAGGACACAGATACTCATTGAATTAGTATAATTGTTAGAAATTAAATACTCTTAATCTTTGTTTTTATATCGGCTAAATACAAATTACATTTATAGAGTAGCAGATATAAGATTATAGATATGATTAGGAATTGTTTAAAATGATGGCTCAGTGGGCAAATGTGCTTATGTTAAGCCTGAGTACTTGAGTTTGATCCCTAGGACACACAAGGTGAAAAGAGAAAACTGACTTCTACAGGTTGTCCTTTGACCTACACAAGTTCACATGGCATGCATGTGGACAGTTAGTCACTTACATACATACATACTATGCAAATAAATGTAATAAAGTCTTTTATTTTAGTAATGAAATAACAAACTTAATAAATGTTCAAATTTGTCGTTATAAAATTAAAACAGTAGCAATTCTCTAAGAAAATTATCAAAATTTGTTATCTTAAGTACTTGCAAACATACTGCTTTGGCACTTTTTTTCTTTAAGACAGGATCTCATCAGGCATCCCTAGCTAACATGGAATTTACTATGCACACCCAGCTAGCCTCGTAGATATCTGCCTGCCTGTGCGTCCAGAGTGTTGGAACTAAAGGTGCACCACCATACCCAGCTGTTTTTATGACTTTTGATGTAGAATTTTGGAGTAATGATTTCTAGTCTACTTAGCCTACTAAGTAAAATCTGGATTGATAAAATGAAATACTTATTGTAAAACAATTACCATATTCTCTTACATTCTCTATTCTTGAGCAGCTGTTTGTGTGTAGACCACCAGACCGGCCCTAAAAAGCCTTTCTGCTGTTCTTGCGTCACCATCTGAGAATGCTGAGTTTACAGATCTGAACTGCCAGCTCTGACTTCCAATCCGGCTGCTATTTATCTGGCTTTGCAAATCAATTTTTTTTGTTTCGTTTTGTTTTTGTTTTTCAAGATAGGACTTCTTTATATAGCCCTGGCTGTCCTGGAACTTACTCTGTAGACCAGGCTGGCCTCAAACTCACAGAGATCAGCCTGCCTCTGCCTCTGAGTGCTGGGATTAAAAGTGTGCACCACCAGTGATTTTATTTATTATTGCCCAGCATAAATAAAATCAGATTTCTTAAAATTAAAAAACTTACAGTAACATGAATACTTTACAATGCAAAGTTTATTGATGTAAAAATGTATTGTTAGGTAATTGCCTTTTCAGTTACGAAGTTTTAAAATTTAAAATTTATTTTTATGTGTATGGATGTTTTGCCTGCATGTATGTCTGTGTAACACTTGAGTGCCTAGTGCCTGCATAAGCCAGAAGACATTGGATGTTCTGGGACTGGAGTTACACATGGTTAAAGCATGAAATTTAAAGTTGGCAGTTTTTATCTAACTCAGCTGGCCCCAAAGAATCAAGACAGAAACTTTAGTTATATTCAGCATTTTTCTATACACAATAACTGAACAATACCAGTCTAAATTTATCCTCTAAGCTTACCTAGCCTCTTCCCACCCAAAATCCCTGAGATACTTGCATTTTATGGCTTTCTCTGCTCCAATTGTTTTTTTCATTCTCTCTCCTGGATCTCTCCTCATGGCAGAATCCCTTAACTCTTTCCCTTGCTGGAATTGGAAGTCTAGCCCTGTATGTTTACTGATCAGTTACTGGCTGATCAGTTTTATTGACAAATCAGGGAATAAATGGGGAACAATGTTTGCATAAACTTGAGACAGGAGATTCTTAGAAAAAGCATTACAGTACCATGTCTGGATTGCAACCAGGTTTGAGGGCAGAGAATTAGCATTTGAATAATACAAGAATAATCTTTACACAGTGCACAATAAAATAACATTCTGCCAACAGATGGTTGTAAGACACAATGTGGGTGATGAGAATTGAACCCAGGTCCTCTAGAAATATATCTAGTGCTCTTAAGTACCGAGCCAACTCTTCAGCCTTAACTAGAAAGTTTTACTCAGGTTTTCCATTAGTATGTTTCTCCAACAAAATTCAGTAAGGTGTGCATATATATGGAATTTAAGAAATAATAGCAATGTATATATATATATGTGATAAGATGACCAACAGTTCAGCTGGAATGTGATAATCTTAAAGTTTGAGTGTATTTGACTTACTTTTATTTTATGTCTGTGGATATTTTGCTTGAATATATGTCTGTGCACCATATGTATGCAGTGCCCATGAAGGCCAGAAGAAGGGATCAGATCCTCTAGAACTGGAGTTACAGACCATTGTTAGCTGCCATGTGGATGCTGGGGACAGAACTCATATCTTCTAAAGAGCAGCACATGCTCTTCATGGCTGAGCATCTCCCCAGTCCCCCGACTATATTTTAAGTGTCACAAATTATTGTAAGGTTGAAAACAGTCGCTAGGATTCTTCATTAAAATTTAATTTTTTTCCTTTCAGAAAGATGCTTTTATTTCTTGTTTGTTTTTTTAGGATACTTTTACTTCTTAAAGCATATCTTTAATATTTTTTCTTTGGCAGTCACAAAGAGAACATTACAACTTTGGAAGAGATGTTAGTATATCCAAGATTTAAGGTGTAGAACTTTAAGATTTAAGTTTGTTACAGTCTATATTATTGCCCAACATATTTGGATTAAGAAGCTAAGCAGTTTTGTGTTAGAAAGCCCGATGTAAAGGAAAGTTTTGAAGACTATGGCAAATTAAATTTTGTTGTACATGTGTTTTGGATGAATTCAGTAAGGTTTGATAGCTCCCTCTAGTGATTGAAAATAAAGTAAAAACATACAAAGTAAATGATTGTATTTGTAATAGCAGTTAACTATCTTATTACTTTGTACTATTCCTTGGAGAACTGAATATTTATGAAGATTGTTAGAGGTTTGTCTGGAATAAATGCATTTAAATATTTCCTAGTCAAAAATGTTTGTTAAAGCTAGTAAAATATAACAAGTCCATGAAATTAAACTTACCATTTACATCTGTGTTTAATATTGGTCTTCTATTACTCTTTTGTTTTTCAGAAAATAATCGGACTAGTTATTTGGAAAACAGATGTCAAAGGCTTTCCAGACAGAAAAAGCTGAGTTCTATTTAACTCTTTTTTAATTTTTCATTAAGTGTGGCTTATGACTGCACAAAATATGTTTAACTGACTAAAATTTCTAGTGTGTTTAATACCTTAAGAGCAATGGCCAGGCCTTATACATGTATGGTCATATTTAATTCAAGACTGTATGTATAAAGACAGATAATATTTTCAATGATTTAATGTAATGTTCTCCAACTGCATTTTAAAGACTTTGGCAAAATAGTTAATTACATTTACCAATTAATTTGTAGTTTCATATCATCATCATCCAATAATATCTAAGAGTATGAACTTGGAACTAGATTTACTGGCCTTAGTCACTAAGTGATCTAAAATCCTTTTCTTCTCTTTCTTTCTTTCTTTCTTTCTTTCTTTCTTTCTTTCTTTCTTTCTTTCTTTCTTTCTTTCTTTCTTTCTTTCTTTCTTTCTTTCCTTTTTGGGTTGTTTGAGACAGGGATTGTCTCAAACAGAGAAAACAGGCCTAGATGTCCTGGAACTTGCTTTGTAGACCAGGCTGTCCTCAAATTCAGAGATCCGCCTGCCTCTGCCTCCTGAGCGCTAGGACACCACCTGGCTTCTAAGATCTTTCTTACATTCACCCAGGAAGAAGGAATGTAGCTGATACATGATTTTCTTTTTTTCTTTTCTTTTCTTTTTTTTTCTGAGACAGGGTCTCTCTATGTAGCCTGGTTATCTAGGATGGTCTTGAACACACAGAGTTCTACCTACCTCTGCTTTCATAGTGCTGTTATTAGAGGTGTGCGTCACTATGTGCAGCCAATTCAGACACTTCTAATGAGACTGGGTACAGTGGACCTGTGGGTCACCTCCATAGTGGGTACAGGTTGGAAGAAGGGACAGACTGAGAGGACAATGACCACATGGAACAACAATAACAGGAACAACAGAAAATTGGTCTTGGTGGTGAATGTCTGTAATCTCAGCACTTGCAGTGACAGATTTAGGCTTTATTTTAAAATGTTATTTATTTTATGTGTGTGAGTGTTTTGTCTGCATGTGCCTGGTGCCTGCAGAGGCCTGGGGACTGAAGTTACAGTTACAGATGGCTGTGAGTCACCCAGTGGGTGCTGGGAATTGAACATAAGGTGTCAGATCCCCTGGAGACTGGTGTTGAGCTGCTTGATGTGGGTGTTGAGAAATGAACTCTTAACTGCTGAGCCATCTCTACAATCCCTCTTGTATTACTTTTTAAACTACCAAAAGGAACAGAGAAAAATCCCATTCTGGAAAAAAAAAAAAAAAAAAAGAGTATACTTGCTGACCTCTAGTGGTGCTTTAGTTTCACACAGATTGTTTTGAAACAACTATTGAGGTATGAGTTATGACTTTGGTTAAAGCATGTCCTAATTTTGTTGGGCCCACCTATGAAATAATACCCAATTAGGTTTTTGTGAATATAAAAATTGAGAAACAGAAATCTAAGCTACCATCTGGAGTATTTAGGTCTGAATATCACTTTCTTTTTTTTTAAATAATTTAACTTCTATTTTATGTCTATTAGTGTGAAGGTGTCAGACCCCTTGGAATTGCAGTACACACATTGTGAGCTGCCATGTGGGTGCTGGGACTTGAACCTGGGTCCTTTGGAATAGCAGACAATGCTTTTAACCACTGAGCAATCTCTCCAGCACCCTGAATAGCACTTTCTTTTGAGTACATAGCTATAGGAAGAAAAAGAGCTATAGTGAGATCCAGCTACCATGGATGCTTATTACACTGTACTTGGAAATGCATGGAAACATAGGATAGTATAGAATGTACATTAGAGAATGATTTATTTGCTAGTAATCAAAGAGGATCACCAAAAGTCCTAGACCAACCTGCTCTACCCTGTCGCAAAGAACAAAAAAGCAAAACTAAAACTAAGTAAAATGGAGTATTCACAGGAAATAATTTTCTACCATGTGTCTAAGGATTTTATCATAATGATAATAATTTATTGTTTTGTTGAGTAATCCTTTGATTAAAGTCATATTCATCTGAAATATAAGAGCATTGGTTTTTCCTCAGATATTGGATCAGAAAGATACACTTTCAGTTTCACCATTCGTGATTCACCAAATCATTTTGTGAATGTGTCTGCCTGGGGCAGTGAGGATTATATCAGGTCCCTGTCTGAGGGCTTTAAAGTTGGTGAGTGTGGTAAGTAGGCAATATTGATTTTTGCTTGTTTTTTAATTTTTATTTTTAATATTAATTACAGTCTATTTGCTTTGTATCCCAGCTGTAGCCTCCTCCCTCATTCCCTCCCTATCCCACCCTCCTTCCCTCATCTCCCAAGCTCCTCTCCAAGTCCACTGATAGGAGAGGTCCTCCTCCCCTTCCATCTGATGCTTGTTTGGTTTCTAAGACAATGGTTTTCTGGGTATGGTGGTGCACATCTTAAATCCCAGCACTTGGGAGAAAGGCAGGTGGATCTCTATGAGTTTGAGGCCAGCCTAGTCCAAGTAGCGCGTTTCAAGTCAGCAACTGTTACATAGTAGACCCAGTCTCCAAAACCCAGCAGGGGTAGGGGAGACTAGAGACAGAGACAAATGAGACGGAAGCTTACTTTGAACAAGTGGTAGTTCTCTTGCCTCTGCCTTCCAAGTACTGAGATCACAGGCCTGTGCTACCATGCCCAGCAGCACTTAAAAAATGTTCCTGTTATAATATTATACACTTGTGATAAGTTTGTGGCTGAGTAGAGTCATAACAAAGTAAATTAGTTATTCTTATTCTTATCAGAAAAGTCGGTGTTAAAAACATAATGCAAGGCATACTTTTCACTATTACGTGATATTCTTACCAGATATTTTACCATCTTTTGTTTATTTCATGCTCCAGCTTGCCTCAGCCCCCCTCATTGTTATTATAATCACATATCTTTCAGTAGACATATATTAGGGATAATAGTTACTTACACCGTGGCTTTAAGAACAAGATTTTCAGCTGGGCATGGTGGCACACACCTTTAATCCCAACACTCAGACAGGCGGAGGCAGGCAGATCTCTGTGAGTTTGAGGCCAGCCTGATCTATGTAAAGTGAGTCCAGGACAGCCAAGGCTACACATAATGGGTCTCACCCATGAAATAACACCCATTAGTTTTTTGAGAATTGTTAGGGAAGAGTACTTAGTATAAAGTATAAAACTTCACCACTTGGGCTGGAGAGATGGCTCAGTGGTTAAGAGCACTGTCTGCTCTTCCAAAGGACCCAGGTCCAATTCACAGCACCCACATGGCAGCTCACAACTGTCTGTAACCCCAAATCCAAGGGATCCAACACCTTCACACTAACGCACATAAAATAAAAATTTAAAAAAACTTCCCCACTTAGTAGATGACAGCTCCAGTTTAGATAAGAAATAAAATAGCATGTGTCCCAGTTCTCCTTTATGACAGAAAAAGAGGAGGGAAGAGGGAAACAATTCTTCTCCAAAGCTGCAGTACCAAACACATTCTTCATGTTAGAAAAGCAGTATTAAACTCTATGTACTTACTATTGGACTATGCATGTTCCAGAAATATACACAGTTGAGTAATGTTGTCAAACATGCACTATGAAGACAGAAAACTTTGAAACTTCATTGGCCTAGTACAGTTTTAAGTATTCCTTGTATGAGTGCCAGACAGCCACTGTGTAGAGAGAAGTTTCAGTATTAAATGTTATAGGTTGATGGCTGTGAAGATAAATGAAATGAAGGAAGTTGTCTGTGAAGTTAGATGTGGAGTAAAGGTCAAGTAAACACTTGTTTTATTGAAGGTCACATTGTAACCAAATCAAATGTTGGATGAAAGAAAATCAGTAAAGTAACAGTAGTATAGGTCACCTGTTTGCTTAAACACACTGCCCTGGGAATGGCATGTGGGGCTAGCTTATGACTGCATTGCAGGATCCCTTTTCTCACAGTGACATGAAAAGATGACTGTGGAGGACAGAACCCGACTGGGTGAGGGTCATTGTTGTGCAATCAGCCCAGTAAATATTCTGATGATCTTGTAATGTTACCATACTCGGCCTTCTGTTTTAGTGATCATTGAAAATCCCTTGATCCAAAGAAAGGAGACAGAAAGAGAAGAAAAGTTCAGCCCTGCAACTCCTAGGTAAATATCTGTCCAGCCCAGAGAACAACAATCTTTGTGCTAGAATGACAGTAGTAATAACTTTGTATCAGAGTAGCAGAAAACTTCCAAAAGTTGCTCTATTTCAATTTGAAAAATGAGTTGAATTCTCTCTCAGAATATTTATCTTTAAGATAAATGACATAATTTATAATTTTTATGATCACAAAAAACGAATTTTCTCTTGGTGTCTCTGAAGATCAAATCAAAATGTCTCCCCAGGCTACCAAAATCCATGGGTGCTCAAATCCCTTGCACACAGCATAAACACAGCCTCCTCTCTATCTGAAATCATCTTTACCTATAACACCTAATGTCATATAAGTGCTATGAGACTAGTTATACTGTGTTTTTGTTACTATTAGTTATAGCATTTTTTTCCTGAAATATTTGATACATGATTGGTTGGCTTTGTGGATGTAGAGTCTCCATATATGGAGGCTGAATGCTTACATATGTAAAAAACAAGACTCTGGTTACAATAAAACTAAACAATTAGCAGGGCTGGAGAGATGGCTCAGCAGTTAAGAGCACTTGCTGCCCTTGCTGAAGACTTGCATCCAGTTCTAGCATTCACATTAGGCAGCTCACAATAACCTGTACTTCTAGCTCCAAGGAAACCGATGCCCTCTTCTGGCCTCTGTGAACATCACAAGCACACATGCCATATACTTCCACAGACAAAAACACGCGAATAAAAATAAATCCTTAAAAAAAAATCTCTAAACAAGAGAAGATAAATACTGGAAATCATATAATAGGCCAGGTTCCTGGAGGAGAACCTGAAGGGAAGATTCTTCACATGTGGCCTATTGAGGGGGAGCTCTGAAAGGGATCCTGCAAGAACGGGGTTGGGGTTAACTGCAGCTGGAGCTCAGGAGAATGCTCTGGAGTGCACCTGTCCCCTTGGAGCATCACCCTATGGGGAGGATGAGAGCTTTTATACCCTAAATTATCCTTTGCCTATGGTCTTATCCCTAATCGACACTTCTAAATAAAGCTGGGGTAGAGTGGCAGAGGAAGCCTCACTTCCAGGGCACTTCTGTGCCAGCTAACTCCACGACCTCCACTCACACTTGTCTCTCTGCAGCCACTGGGAATTTTCCTTTTTCATGAATACCTGGACTCACTCTGCAATAAGAACTGTTCTGCTTGCTAGTCCCTCTGCAGAAAACATTCTATCTACTTGAATATTTGATTTTTTGGGTTATCAAAAAAATCGAATATCTCAGCCTGAGTGTTAACTTATTTGAACCTCTCATTCATAGAAGCCCTTTCAGTCACTCCTCAGGACTTTTCCCCCCACTCTTAGCATTGTAATCCAGATCACATTCTGAGATGATTTGATTGTTTTTGATTCCTGTTCACATACATGAGCTTCATAAAATTAAAAATGTATTTTGTATATTGTTTTCTCCACACTTAAGAGATAGGCACATAATTGATTCTTAGTAAATATGTATGAGAGGTGAGAGGGACATGTTTGGCAGATGCAATAAATGTGGAACCTCCTGGCATTTTCCAGAATATCTAGAATAATTAACTTTTAGGTTGAGCAACAGAAATCTGCTGATATTCAACAAATTTCAACCTAAAATAGCAGTTTCAAAGCCCAATAATCTGGCATAGGAATAAAGTGTCATGAGGAAAGGAAGAAGCAAAGGTACTTCTCGGATGATATGTACATCTCAGGGATGAGTAGGAACACAAAGTCTTTTAGCTGGGAAATAATATCCTATTACATAGCTTAGGAAGATCAACTTGACTGTAATGTGGAGGATGAGTCCCAAAGGAAATAAGTCAGGGCACCAGGGCAAGGATTTGGAGAAGTGATACTGTGAATAACTAAGGCAAAACAGGAAGGAGGGACTGGCCTCGAGTTCTGTGAAGGAGGCTTTGTCAAAGACTTATGAAAGGATTGGGTACAGGAAAGGAGAACGTCAGGTCCACTACATTCTGAGAATTCTGCATCTGCTTCACATATTAGCAATACAGAAGTAAGCAAAACAGAGCTCTTGACCTCAGGCACTTAGGTAAAGCAACCAGAGTCAAAAGAAATAACAATGGTTAGAGCATAGTGTTAAAAATGCCGAGGTTGAGGTCTTCATATGGGGCTAGAGAGATGGCTCAGTGGCTAAGGGCACTGGTTGCTCCTAGAACCAAAATTGGGGCTCATAGCCATGTACTTCCAGTTCCAGAGGATCTGACACTTTCTTCTGAATTCTACTGGTACAAGGCATACATGTGGTACACAGAAGGGCAGGCAGGCAAAAAAAAAATGCACACATAAAATAAAATAAATGTTAAAAAGGAAACAATGAGATCTTGGTCTTTTATATTCTCAAGTTTTAGAGTATTTTTATATCCTGTTTAATATAAAAGGAAACTGCAGCTTCAGGTCTTGGGCAAGGTCCTACAACTAGTATGATTAGAATTCATAGATAAAACTATTCTCATGCCTGTTCTTAATTAAAAGAAGATTATTTCACTGAATAAAGACTGATATAAATGCATTGTAGAAAAAATATTGTATAGCATTATTTGATGTTTTTAAGAGTAAAAAGAGAGGGGCTGGAGAGATGGCTCAGCTTTTCCTGAGGCCCCAGGTTCAATTCTCAGTACCTAGATGATGGCTCACAACTACCTGTAATTCCAGCCCCAAGGGATCTGATGCTCTTTTTGGACTCTGTAGGCACTTCATGCACATAGTGTGCAGACATAGATTTAGGCAAAACATTCATACACATAAAATAAAAATCTTACAAAATTTTAATATTAAAAATATAAATTCCTTTCTGGACATAATGGTACATGCCTGTGATCCCAGCACTCAGGTGGCAGAGGTAGGCAGATCTCTGTGAGTTCAAGGTCAGCCTGGTCTACAAATCAAGTCCAGGACAGCCAAGGCTATATAAAGAAACCCTGTCTCAGAAGAACAAAAACAAACAATGTATATACAGTCTGAATTCCAACAAAAAGTAATTGAATGTGATTTTTTTTAAAGAGTCTGATATTGTAACTCAGCATGGCCTGAAATTCTCTACCTATATCTTGGTGGCCTCGAACATGTGTCATTCCTTCTACATATGCTTTCCAAATGCTGGTATGATAAGGATGGGCCACCACACCTAGCTGTATAATTGAATGTGAGCCAAAGATATTCTTAATTAGCAATAATGTGCTGACTTTTTGTGTTTTCTTCTTTTAGCAACTGTAAACTTTTACTTAGTGAGAATCACTCCATGGTAAAAGTTTGTTCCCCTTATGAAGTGGATACCAAGTTATTTTCTTTGATACACTTGCCTGTTAAAGAATCTCGAGATTATTACTCGTTGGCTGACATTGTTGCAAATGGACATAGTCTTGATGGGAGGATTATTAATGTGCTTGCAGCTGTAAGAGCGGTAAGTCAGGAAATCAGCAAATTAAAATCTTAGCAAAGCTCCCTGCAATTTGTCAGGACATTCTCTGTCACCTGATTTGTGTTTAGAACACAGTAAGTACTGGCTGGGGCAATTTTTCCTTTTTGTCTTGGTAGTAAGTTAAATTAAGACAATAACATTTTCTCGTTAAAAGGAAATTAGCATTTTATCTGTGGATCACTAGCAAAAAAGTCATACTTGATTGTTAATTGCAGCATGCACTTATAAATGATCCATTAGCTATATGAAAGTTTTGTATACTGGGTTAAACAAAGACCTAAAAAAAGAAAGGATAAGTAGCTAAGTGGGGGTGGTGCACTCCTGTGATCCCAGCACTCGGGGAGGTAGAGGCAGGTGGATCTCTGGTCTACAAAGCCAGACCAGGACAGCCAGGGCTACACAGCAAAACCCCATCTCGAAAAAACAAAAGAAAGAAAGGATAGTTTATTGGCACAAACAGCCACAATATTTTAAAAACATCTTTAAACAAGTCAAGGAATAACTTGTGTGTATGTGTTCTCAGAGGGACACAGAGATAGAGGAGGGCGGGAGACCTCCTGGACTGCAGTGGGAGCTGCTGTGGCAAGGTTCTGGGGAGAAGCAGAGACAATGAAGTGCAGAAGAATAGAAGTCAGGAGTGTATCACTTCTGTCACATCAGCATCTGTCTCAGTAACCGTGACAAGCTCTGAGTTTAACAGACTCTGAAAAAAATTTAAAGGTGGACCTCAAAAGTATATTTTGAAGGGCTGGAAGTGTGGCTCCATGAATCTCCATTTTTCAACCCCCCAAAATAAACCTTCACAATATAGCACATGCAGAAAATTGTTGTTTAGAATACTCTACATGACAGTCTTGAAATATAGGCTATCTCAGCCAACCCCTAGTTGTTTCCTCAAAGTCCTCTACTGATGCTGTCAACATATTAAACCTTGCAATAGCTCCCCTCACCCCATAAGCATGACACCCTCTTTTGTATGCCATATCACTTTTCATGCTTTTTATCTCCCCTTTTGACTTCTCAACCCAAAGACAGTATTTTATATACTCCTTTTGTTATTGTTGGCCTCTCTTATCCTCTGGCATGTTCTTGTAGACCCTTTTTCATAGAGCCTTTGTGTTTTTCCTCAGATCTTTCCCACAGTGCTCAGTCTAGCCCATAAGTACAGCAGTAACAGGAGCTTAGAAGAAATCCACATGACTATGCTTGGGGACTTCCCTTGTTTCTGTCTGTCTCTCACTTTCTCTCTTCTCTCTCTCTCTCAGCACTGTGCAGGGTCTTACTGTGTAGCTCTGGCTGTCATAGAACTCACTATGTAGACTAGGCTGGCTTTGAAGTCACAGAGATTCAGCTGCCCCTGCCTCCTGTGTACCGGTATTAAAGGTGTGTGCCACTACACCAAGCCAATTGTTGTGTTCTCGAGAAAAAGCTGCTGGTCAGAGGCAAGACCCTCTGAGTCCACCTCTACTTCCTTGATACTTTCCCTGCATTGTGGGTAGAACTGGGTAAGTCACAGAGCATTTCCTGTGTGTTCCTTCATGTAGCCCTTACCACCTTAACTCATGAAGAAGACAAAGGAAGGATGAATATTCAGGAGATTGAGGCCTAAGAAGTTGGAGTGCATTTGTTTGCAGCAGCTCCATGCCAGGCTCTTTGATAAGCCATGGGAAGTCATATCCTTCCACATTTATTTCACAAGGGGGTTTGTCCTGGAGCATTTGCTTCAACATTTATTTTTATTTATTTATTTAGTTGTTTGTTTGAGACAGGTTTTCTCTGTATAGCCCTAGCTGTCCTGGAACTCACTATTTAGATCAGGCTGGCCTCAAAATCAAATATCTTTACCTGCTTCTGCCTCTCAAGTGCTGGGACTAAAGGTTTGCATCACCACACCGAGCTTGATGTTTTAAGACAGGCTCTTGCTGTGTATCTCAGGCTAACCTTGAACTCAACAGCAATCCTGGCACAGCCTTCCAAGAGCTGGAATGATAGTTGTCTGCCACCACACTTGGATGCCCTAGTACCTTGACATATAATTTTTATTTATTTCCTCTTTGAGTGCATGTCAGTATTCTGCCTTTTAAATGTCCATAATTTACAAATTCAGCTAAGTATATCTAATTTAGACACAAAATGCATTTAGATAACCAGATATTTATGATTCTTTTTTCTAATATTTAGAATTTTATGTTCAAAAAGCAATTATTTGATTTTATTTAAGTACCTTCACATCTGTAGAAGAGAAATAATAATTTCCTTCAACCTTTTCTTTTCTCTAACTTAAGGTTGGAGAGCCAAAATACTTTACAACTTCAGACCGAAGAAAAGGCCAGAGGTGTGAAGTCAAACTCTTTGATGAGACAGAGCCTTCTTTCACAATGACATGGTACTCTCCCATATCTGTCACTGACTGTGTCATCATGCTTTTATCACAGAGAAGAAAACTTTTATCAAAGAAATCATATCAAGAGATATAATAACAGATAAACAACACTTGAAAAATTAAACTTCTCTCTTAAAGGCTGAGATTCTTCTGTATGCAACCTTAGCTGGCATAGAATCACTTAGAGGCACTTCACTGGGACAAGTTTTATCATTTTGCTTCATAACAAATTTAGATTTTATTAGGGTATACTGATGAGGGACAAGTCAAACTTTTTAAATTCCCTGGTATATTGGTAAATAGGCTATATTTTAAAAGAGAATGGCTGTTCTTCCAGAGGTCCTGAGTTCAATTCCCAGCAACCACATGGTGGCTTATAACCATCTATAGTGAGATCTGATGTGCAGTTATACATGCAGGCAGAACACTGTATAAATAAATAAATCCTAAAAAAAAAAAAAAAGAACAAAAATGACTATGACTCCGAATGCCTTTGTCTGCAAATGCCATCTACCAATCAAGTCCTCTGGGCCATGAATCCATTTGGGATACACAGCTGTAATGGTTAAGGTTTGACTTGAAGGATTTTAGGCCTTGAATCATTCATTTCTAAGTAACCAAGTACTGGGCAAGTAGAGTACGGATAGGGTAGGTGTTAGAGATTAGTACATGCTGAAAACAACTTCTCACATAGATGTCTTGGGCCTTAGGGATGGCTTGGTCAGTAAAGACACTTTCCATGCAAACATGGCAACCCAAGTTTGACCCCTAGAACCCATATAAAGAGAACAATACCTGACTCTGCAAAGTTTTCCTTTGACCTCCATGCATATGTTGTGGTCTGACTGCAAACATGTGAGTGCACATGTGCACACATACACAGTGTGTAGTAATACATTTAAAAAGTATGATGCCTTAACCTTTTTGGTTACCTGGAAATTGTGATTTTTGGCCTTTTGTTTTGGGGGTTCTTTTGAGGGGAACTATAAATATGTCACTGCCAGATGTTTTAACGTGCTCACTTTGTTTCACTTCTTTTTTAACGAATGCAGTTGGGATAATGAATCCATTATACTTGCACAGAGCTGGATGCCACAAGAAACAGGTCTTATAATTTTATGGTTTATGATTGTATTAAAAATATTTGTCATTTTCATCCCTCACATATTAACTTTAAAAATGGCTTTTTCCCAAAACAGTAATATTTGCCTCAGATGTAAGAATAAATTTTAACAAATTTCAGAACTGCATGGCAGCAACAGTAATCTCAAAAACCATTATCACAACTAATCCAGGTAAAATGTTTTGTTTTTCATTCTTTTGGAAGTGATCATAAACATATGCCAATATTTGTACAATGTATTCAAGAATCAAAATGCAGAGCTTGGGAGGCAGACGCAGAGACAAGAGGATCTCTATGAGTTTGAGGCCAGCCTGGTCTATAGAGTGAGCTCCAGGACACCCAAGGCTACACAGAAAAATCCTGTCTTGGAAAACAAAACAAAGGTTTGGTTATGTGTCTTAGTATCTACTTTGATACCAAACCTTCAGCAGAGTGCAGAGAATCATAAGAAAGAAGGGGAGTTAATATGACCTGGAGAGGACAGGAGCACCACAAGGACCAAATATATCTGGGCACAGGGGTCTGTTATGAGACTGTTTCTCCAACCAAGGACCGTGTATGGATATAACCTAGAACCTCTGTTCGGATATAGCCCATGGTAGCTCAGTATCCAAGTGGGTACCCTAGTAAGGGGAACAGGGACTATTTCTGACATGAACTGAATGGCTGGCTCTTTGACCTCCCCCACCCCCTGCCAAGGAGGAACAGCCCTGCTATGCCACAGAGGAGGACTTTGCAGCCAGTCCTGAAGAAACCTAGTAAACCAGGGTCAGATGGAAGGGGAGGAGGTCCTCCCCTATCAGTGGACTTGGAAAGGGGCAGAGAGGAGATGAGGGAGGGAATGAGGGAGCCGAATACACCTGGGATACAAAGTTAATAAACTGTAACTAATATTTCAAAAATTTAAACAAAGAAAAACAAAACAAAACAATCAAAATGCAGGTTAATTTCTTTTAAAGGCTTTTTACTTAATGGTGGCTGAGAAGTGAAAAGGTAAGAGACGTCCCTGATAATTTCCTCTAGGCAGGTTGTTTAAGTTATTTTTATAAAACTGTGTTTCTCCGTTTGTCTTTTAACCCTTATCACACAAATAATCAAGACTATATTATATTCTTTAAACAAGCTTCACAGTACAAGAATGAAGCAGTTTTCACTCTATTCTTAGCCCTCTAAGTTAACCTGGTTTCCTCCAGGTTTCTTCCAGCTCCTCTCTCCTGATGTCATTTGGATGTCTCACATGGCTAAATCCCCCACTTCTTCTTCTATAGCCTGGCAGGGAGTCCAGCCCTATTTTCTCCCTGGCTCAGTGATTGGCTGTAAGATGCTTTATTTACATATCAGGGGGCAATTGGGGAACAGTGTTATACAACATGGATGCAGGAGATTGTCAGAACAAGGATTGCAACCAGATATGGCGTGTACAGAAACCAGCATTTGAATTGTACAATAACTTTATGCCCAGCTAGTAGCTCATTAAGCTACGAATTCATCAACAGATGAATGTGTTGATGAGGTCAGGGCTCTTATGAACTAAGCACCTCTCAGTAATGTTACCAGCCTGGGATCAGTCCTGCAACAAATGAAGCTTTGGGGCCATTTTATATCCAAACCATAACACAATATCCACCATTTTGTGGTGAAAACACTTAAAATCTACCCTCTTAGTACTCTTTTGGAATGCAGCCCAGAAGCTCAGCAACTAAGAGGGTGTGCTGCTGAGTCTGATTCCCAGTACCAATATCAGGCAGCTCACCACTGCCTGCAACTCCCAGGGGCTGTGACACCCTCTTCTGATCTCTGTGGGCACATACACCCATATACATATACCCCTGCACAGACACACATATATGCATATACTTAAATATTTATTATTATGATTATTATATCCCAACTGCAGTTTATTCTTCCTCATCACCTCCCAGTCCTTCCCTCCAACCTCCCCTCTGCTCCCACACCCATTCCTCCTCTATTCCTCCTCAGAAAAAGGCAGGCCTTCCATTGACATCAACCAAATATGGCATATCAAACTGCAGTAAAACTTCACACATCCTCCCCCCCCCCTTTTTTTTGAAACAAGGTCTTACTGCATAGCACTCACTAGCCTGAAACAAAGATCCACCTGCCTCTGCCTCCCAAGTGTTGGGATTAAAGGTGTAAAAAAAGAAATATTTTTAAAATAATTGAATGTAGCATACTATTCTATTATATGATATTATTAGCTATAGACAATATGCTGTACAACAGAATTCTTGAATTTATTTTTTCAAGAACATAAATTTAGTAGAATATTTGTAAAAGTATTAAAACTTTGTTGCTTGATTTAAATCAGCTATGTTTTAATTTCCTAGTCAATCCTTGCCTACTTTGTAGAAATGAAGAACCTCTAAATGGCTTAGATAGCTATCCCAGATAGACAATTTTTCTTTGCTTTTCTTTTTTTCTGATACTTTTCCTACCTTGAGAGTATTCATTAGAGTGAGAGGAATTCTGTCTTCCCCGAGCCATGACCTTTAGGTATTGATTGGCTCGATTGCTGCAGGCCTCTTAGCCATTGCTCCCTTCAATGATCTCAAGAACATTCCTTCAATTACCTATTAATTTACAAATACTCACAGAATGCTTTTAATGTGCCAACAATGTAGGTAATTTCAATCTTTTCTAGAATAAGATGGGAAGGTCAGATGAATATAAGGACAGTCACGATGTTGAATATTGAAATATAAGATGAAAAAGTACATCCCTTGTTCATGAGGAATCTAGCTTCAATTTGAGAAACAATAGTAATAGGGGCATATGTAATGGAAGCAGGTGGAAAAACTCCTGTATCTGCCCAAGGAAGTTAGAGGTGTTAATGTTATTTTTATAAGATTGTGTTTGTTTCTTAGTTTCTCTCTTAACCTGGCTATCACACAAATAATTGAGACTCTATTATATTATTTTAACAAGCTTTACAGTACAAGAACTGAGTGGTAATTAATCTATTCTTAACCCTCTAAGCTAATTTAGTTTCCTCCCAGTGCACATCCCAGAGATATGTGCACTTTGTAGCTTTGCCTGCTGAACTCTCTCTCCTGGTCCCTCCTGGACATCTGCCCTTGGCTGGCTCCCCTATTTTATCCTCTAACTCCCCCTCCCATGGCTGACAGGAAGTTCAGCCCTATTCTCTCCCCCTCTTAGCAACTAGCTGTAAGCTGCTTTATTGACACACCAGGAAGATTGGGGAGCAGTGTTTACACAACATTGAGACAGGAGCTTTTCAGAACAAGGACTGCAACCAGATATGGGGGGGGTACAGAAATTAGCATTTGAATTACACCATAACCTTATTCCTACATAAAGGAGTCTAGATGCTATGAGAACAAGCAGTGTTAGGTTCAAATAGGATTTTATAACTAAGGACAGTTTTGTTGGAGGTTGGGGTCTTGAGACTGAAGGTCATTAGGACCCTTTCAAAGTTACATTCTTGCCTTATGGCATGCTACCTACTTCTGAGAAAATTCATATTCCAATTTGAGGAACAAAGCTTTAAAACAACATTTAAAAAACATTTTTAAAGCTAGCCATGGAGCTGGAGCCTGGTGGTTCACATCTTTAATTTCAATACTTGGGAGGCAGAGGCAGACATCTCTCTGTGAGTTTAAGGCTAGCCTGGTCTACATAGTGAGTTCTAGTAAGACCCTGTCTTGAAAAAAAAAATCAAAACAGCAAAAACCAAATATAACAAAAACACTACTAACAACCAAAATAAGTTAGCCATGGTCATGCCTGTCTATAATCTCAGCACTTAGGAGTCTGACACAGGTGGATTCTGAGTTTGGATCAGCCTGAGCTACCCATGTCATTTTCAACATAAGTATACAAATACAATGTATTTATTTATTCATTTCTTTAAGACAGTGTTTCTCTGTATAATCCTGGAACTAGCTCTGAAGACCAGGCTAGCCTCAAACTCACAGAGATCTGCCTGCTTCTGCCTCCTGAGTGCTAAGATTAAAAGTGTGTGTCACCATCACCTTAACAAATGCAACTGTTAAAAGTAAATACAAAGAGAAAAGAAATGAATATAATATTCAGAAAATCTTGCTGGTCAAGACTGGTAACCTGAGTTCAATCTCTGGAGCCTGTGTAAAAGTAAGAGATGACTCAAAAAAAATTGTCCTCTTATTTCTACACAAAAGTAGCATGTTGGGGGTTGGTCTGGTAATTACTGGCCCCCAAGATCTTGTTGCTGCCCAGAAGAGCACATTCTCACTTACACTTGTTCTTGCTGTGTAAACTTTCCCTAAGAAATTATTCTTGGTTGGTTAATAATAAAATGCTGACACACCTGGGTAAGCAGAAGGAAGGTAGGCATGGTTAAAGTTCAAGGGCTTTGAGGACAGAAGGATCATGGGAAAGAGAGACAGGTATCAGAGGAGGAAGGAAACAGGGAGCCATGATGGTTTAGCATGGAGAGAAGCACATGACCAGTTGGGCATGGATGGAGAAAATTGGCCTAGATGAAGAACATTAGCAAGTATTTGGGGGATTACAGATGGGAGGTAGCCCAGACAGAAATCATTAGAGCAGATGGTGTGAGATGGGGGCTTGGGAGATAAAGATGGCTTAGGAAGTGATATCTGCCAAGCCCTGGGTGACATAAGGCTATCCTAAAATCTATCAGGTGTCTGTGTCTTTTATTGATTGTGATAGTGGGTTAGATAATGCTTATGTAATGATTTTAGGGCTAATAATAGGCATTATTAGACCCTACCTTAAGTTAACCACAACAGTAGCGGCATGTGTGTTTACCCCCATCGTGTGTGTATGTGTATGTAAGAGAGAGAGACACACAATGATAGCAATAAATTAATACAATCATTTTTAGATTTATTTATTATTATTTTATGTGTATTAGTGCTTTACCTACATATACAATATCTACCACACATGTATCTGTTACACTCAGAGGCCAGAAGATGGCTCTGGAATCCCTGGAACTGGAGTTAGAGTTGGTGTGAGCCACCACTTGGGTTCCAGGAACTAAACCTGAGTCTCTGTAAGAGTAGCAAGTACTCTAAACCGCTAAGCCATGTATTGGGCCCCTAAAATAATCCTTTTTAATTAAGAAAATGATTAATAAAAAATTAAAAGGAACATTAAAATGACTTATAATTGTATCACCTATAAATGATAATTTTTGCCATGTTTATTATTTCAGATAACTTTACATGTTCATATTTTTCAGTTTAAGAGTCTTACACCACACAGTTTTTTATACAGCTGCCTATTTACTAGCAACAGCTGGCAACATCTCTCCATGTGTCTCTGTGTTATTGGCCTACTGATAATTCTGTTGGATTATCTTCTTATGTGGTGCCATGCTTTGCAATTAAGATAACTTTAGATGATCTGTAGTAATTTAAAAGGTGATTACTTGACTTTTTTCTTATTATGCATTTTCAATTTAAGATACACCAGAAGCCAATATTCTACTGAATTATATAAGAGAAAATAAAGAGACAAATGTAGCTGATGAAATTGACAGTTATTTCAAAGACTCCATAAACTGTAAGTGACCTAGATGAGAGAGGGAGGTTGGGAGAGAGACAATTTTTCACTGGTGTGTGTGGGTCAAACCCATGACCTCATGCATTCGAAGCAAATGTTGTTTCATTGAGTTACATTCTTAGCCCTTCTTTTGATTTCTTTTTTTTTTTTTTTTTGAAACAGGGTTTTACTGTGTAGCCCTGGCTGGCCTGTAACTCCTATGTAGTCCAGGCTGGCCTCAAACTCACAGGTATCTGCCTGTGCCTCCCTAGTGCTGGGATTAAAACTGTGAGCCTCCACACTTGACTCTTTTTTTAAATTAAAATTTACTTTGTATATATGGAAGTTTTGTCTGTGTGTGTGTCTGTGTGCCATGTACACCTGTGAAAGCCAGAAGGGGATGTTGAATCCCCTAGAACTGGAGATGCAGATGATTGTGAGCCACTGTGTGGGTGCTAAGAACTGAATCTAGGTCTTCTGCCAGAGCAGCTAGTGCTCTTAAGCACTGAGCCATGTCTCCAGCCCCGAATTTTTTAACAGAGGAGATTATAGTAATATTAACCAATCTGAGGGTGCTAACAACTCTTTTCTCAGGCAGTGCAATGTTCACAGAATCTGACAGAAAGTATTGTATTCATGAGACCCTGAGTTCAATCCATACACGTTTTTTTTTCAGATGTCTGGATGAGTTTTTCAAATGCTGTACTCTTCCTACCATTTAAAAAGAATTTTAATTTTTTTCTTTTTGTACAATACATCCCAACTACAGCCTTCTCCCTCCACTGTTCCCAACTGCCCCACCACCTCCCCTCTTTCTCAGATCCACTGCTCTTCAGTTTCCCTTCAGAAAAGAGCAGGCCTCCTAGGCATATCAGCTGAACAGGGCATAACAAGATGCAATAAGACTAGGCACAAACCCTCGTATGAAGGCTGGGTGGGGAAACACAGAAGGAGGAAAATGTCTCAAGAGCGGGCAGAGTCGGGGACACCCCTACTCCCACAGTTAGGAGTCCCACAAAACCTACAACATATATATAGAGGACATAGCATACACCATGCAGGCTTCCATGATTGCCACTTCCGTCTCTGCGAGCCCCTGCTTAGTTGATTTCGTGAGCTGCGTTCTCCTGGTGTCCTCGGCCCCTCTGGCTCCTACTACCCTCCTTACACCCTTCAGACGGGTTCCCTGAGCTCTGCCTGTTGTTTGGGTGTGGGTGTCTGCGTCTGCTCTCATCAGCTGCTTTTCTATTGGGGTATAAGCTTTTATTCTACCTTAGAACATATATGGAATTGTAATTCTTGTTTTTATTTTTAGTAAACACAATAGTTGATGTCTATACAGTGGAACAATTAAAAGTAAAAGCTTTGAGAAGTGAAGGAAAAGTTGATCCTTTCTATGGCATCCTTTATGCTTATATTTCTACACTGAACATTGATGATGAAACTACCAAAGTAGTTAGAAATAGATGGTAAGTAGACATTATTTTTAACGAATTTATGTTTGTAGAAAATAATTACTGTTACCAAAGCTAAACTCTATAGTAGTTAAAGATATTCTTTGCCTGAACAGTGGTTGTATAAAAAGACATTTTATATAAATTTAAACCATGACAAATTATTTATATTCTGTGCTGGGTAGATTTATGTCAACTTGACAAAAGGTAGAGTTATCTGAAAGGAGGGAACCTCAATTGAGAAAATTCCTACATAATAAGATTAGGCTTTTTTTCTGAAATCTACACACCTAGAGAGGATATACAGGAAAGAGGACCCAGGTTGGTATGATCAATGCTTGTTTGGATGAACAAATGGGATGGACATTGAGTGGAGGAGAAAACAAGCAACAGGACAGGAGCATGCCAAGGAGGACCTCTGGGGGGGGTCAATGTAGCGATGTATCAGAGCAGATATTAAGACTCGCGATCAAGACTTTGGCAGAGGGCGAGAAGTAATGATAGATCTGGGGGAGGTTGGTGAGACTTGGGGAGAACAAGAGCTCCACAAAGACCAAACTGAGCAGGGCACAGGGGTCTTGTATGAGACGCTTTCTACAATCAAGGACCATGTGTGGATGTGGCCTGGAATTCCCGCTCAGATAGGGCCCATGATAGCTCGTTGTCGGACTGAAGACCCTAGTGAGGGAAACAGGGACTGTTTCAGTCATGAACTTGATGGCTGACTCTTTGACCCTCCCCCATACAAGCCGGGGAGTGACAGACTGGCTAGATCCCAGGGGAGGACATTGCAGCCAGCCCTGAGGAGACAGGATGAGCTGGGGTTGGATGGAAGGGGAGGAG
>CM053757.1:18970745-19147014 GCA_028658305.1 Pachyuromys duprasi
TCGTTGTCGGACTGAAGACCCTAGTGAGGGAAACAGGGACTGTTTCAGTCATGAACTTGATGGCTGACTCTTTGACCCTCCCCCATACAAGCCGGGGAGTGACAGACTGGCTAGATCCCAGGGGAGGACATTGCAGCCAGCCCTGAGGAGACAGGATGAGCTGGGGTTGGATGGAAGGGGAGGAGGTCCTCCCCTGTTGATGGACTTGGAGGGGGCGGGGAGGAGGGAGATGAGGGAGGGAGGGAGTGGGAGGGTGGAAGGAAATGAGGGAGGAGGCTACGCCTGGGATGCAAAGTACCTAACCTGTGATTGATATAAAAAAAAAAAAAAAGATTAGGCTTTTTTTTTTGAGACAGGGTTTCTCTGTGTAACCTTGGCTGTCCTAGACATGCTTTCTAGACCAGGTTGGTCTCAAACTCACAGAGATCTGCCCACCTATGCTGGGAATACAGGTGTGGACCATCAAGCCCAGCTAAGATTAGGCAATTTCTTAATTAGTGATTGATGGGGGAGGGCCTAGCCCATTGTGGGTGGGCATCTCTAGGCTGGTGGTCCTGGGTTCTATGAGAAAGCAGGCTGAGAGAGCCTTGGAGAACAAGCCAGTAGCAGCACCCCTCCATGGCTTCTGTATCAGCTCCTACCTCCAGGTTCCTGCCCTATGTGAGTTCCTGTTCTGGTTTCCTTCAATGAAGGACTACAATGTGAAAGTGTAAGCCAAATAAACTCTTTCCTCTCCAACTTGTTCTTTGGTCATGGTGGGTTTTTTGTTTGTTTTGTTGTTGTTGATGATGATGGTTAGTTGGTTTGGGTTTTTGGTTTTTCAAGACAGGGTTTCTTTGTGTAACAGCTTCTGATTGTCCTGAAACTCGCCTTGTAGACCAAGCTGGTCTTTAACTCACAGAGATCCACCTGCCTCTGCCTCCCAAGTGCTGGATTAAAGGGGTGCACGGCCGTGCCTGGCTCGGTCATGCTGTTTGTCACAGTGATAGAAACTCTAACTAAGACAAATTCAATGATAACTGACTTCTAGGCCTGGAGTGGAGCTATATGGGTTAGTGTTTGCCTTGCATATACAAGACCCTGGGTTCAATTTCCAGCCCAAAGGAAGGAAGGAAGGAGGGAAGGAAGGAAGGAAGGAAAAAAAGAAGGATCCTGGATTTTAAAGTAAAATAGATAATATTTTTGCATCAGAAATGATAATATTATTTGAAACATTTCATTGGAATGACAAACTTGTTGAATAATTTGGCAGAAAACAATTTTTACTTGTTATATCTTATACCAACATGGAGACAGTATTTTAGTTTTTCTCAGTGTATGACATATCTGACCTCCATTCTTAGCTATTACCTTGAAAGTAAAGCCCAAGACATTTACTAATTTTAGTCAAATGATGCTTGGGAAGAAACATCTAACATTTTATTGTGGAAGTCTCTGTACAAAATTTTATAACTGAAGTATTTTTTTATTGTGATTAACTTGAGAGTCACAAAGTCAAGAATGTAGAGATTGAGCCTGGTGTAATGGTGCCCTTCTGTAATCCTAGCACTTACAAAGTGAAGGCAGGAAGATCAAGAGTTCAAAGCCAGCTTGTGCTATAGGAGGCCCTGCCTTGAAAACAAAAAGCAATTCTTGTTCGGTGGTGTTGGCACTAGCCTTTAATCCCAGCATTTGAAAGGCAGAGGCACATGAATTTCTGAGTTCGAGGCCAGCCTGGTCTACAGACTGTATTCCAGGACAGCCAGGGATATACAAAGAAACCCTGTCTTGAAAAACAAAGACAAAAATAAACAAACAAGAAATTCCAAAACAATTCTCAATTGATGCAAATGAAAGAACAGAAAGATATTTCTGACCCATTGTCCAATGCATACTGGAAGTTACATTTTGCAAGGTATAATGCCTTACATGACAGTATGTCAGGATTGTGAATTCATCAATCTGAGTACCTCATCCAAGTTCCCAGATTTACATGAAGTCATTTGTGTATATATGTTCTAAATTGTTGTCACAGAGAGGGTTTGCCTATTTAGTTTAGTGGTAAAGATAATAACCTCTGGGATTTTAGAACATTTTACAATGTTTTTACAATGTTAAGAGATAATTCTGCAGCAGGGCATGGTGACACACACCCTTAGTCCCAGCACTCAGGGAAGCAGAGGCAGGCAGATCTCTGTGAGTTTAAGGCTAGCCTGGTCTACAAAGCAAGTCCAGGACAGTCAAGGCTACACAGAGAAACCCTGTTTCTAAAAAAGAGAGAGAGAGAGAGATAATTTTGCTAAAGATCAAATTTGTTACTGAGGACCATTATCTCTTAAATAACTTTTGTGGTTTTTCTGTTTTAGTTCCAGCTGTGGTTACATTGTAAATGAAGCCTCCAATACTTGCACAGTTTGCAACAAAGATTCTTCCAGATTTAAATCTTTTTCCCTCAGTTTTGATGTGCTGGTTGACCTTACTGACCACACTGGAACACTCCATTCCTGCAGTCTCACAGGAAGTGTCGCTGAGGAAACTTTGGGCTGTACGGTAAATAGCAGAAAAGAAGAAATAGCTAGAAATATTTCTGATATTCTTAAGTATTTTCCTTAAAACTATAGATTATTTTGTTGAATATTTGATAGGAACTAATTAATTAAGAGATCTTGGGAAAGCCAGATGCGGTGGTGCATGCCTGTAATCCCAGCACTCAGGGAGGCAGAGGCCTCTGTGAGTTTGAGGCCAGCCTGGTCTACAAAATATGTCCAGGATAGCCAAGGCTACATAGAGAAACCCTATCTTGAAAAACCAAAAAACAAAATTTAAAAAAAAAAATAATAATCAGGGGTTGGAGAGATGGCTCAGAGCTTAAGAGTACTATCTGCTCTTCAGAGGTCCTGAGTTCAATTCACAGCAACTGTTATGCCCAGTTCATGAGACCCTCAGAGACCACCAGGAAATGACTTGATGCAAGAGCAAGAGAGTTTTATTATGGGAGCAATTGAACTTGGGACCCAAGCCTCACTGACGCAGCAGTAGAAAAGTAGGACCCTGAGCCCTTGGTGAACAGGGTTTTTAAAGGGAAAAGTCACAAGCTGTGGATTTTTCATGCCTTGGCGTTACAGGATTGGATAAAAGTCACAGGAGTGAAGTGACCCTTTAGCTGAAGCTTAGCTTACAATGGCTATTTTAAACTATATCTGGAACGTTGGGGAAAAATTTCCCACCCGATTCTGATTGGTTGTTGCCAGGGGAATTATCTCTATTTCCTACTAAGCCTTTATTCTATGATATTTCCTGGAAGCTGTTGCTAGGAGAGTTAACTCTGTTTTCTGCCAAGTGTACATTCTATGATATTACCTGGTAGCTGAATTCAGCCCCAGGTGCACAAGATGGCTTCTCATCTCAAAATGGAGTCACCCAAGCTAACTTAAGCTCTTCACAACCACATGGTGGCTCACAACCATCTGTAATGAGATCTTGTGCTCTCTTCTGGCATGCAAGTGTACATGCAGGCAGAATACTGCATACATAATAAACAAAATCTTTAAAAAAAATCTTGGAGAAAGCCATCTTGGTTTAAACAGACATATTTTAAAATTTTAATGTTGTATTTTGTGTGTGGATTTTTGCCGGCATGTATATTTATATATCACATGCATGCATAGAGGATCTGACCTTCTGGAATTGGAATTAAAGATAGTGTGAACAGCCAAGCATGGTGATGCATGTAAGATTATGGGACATATTAAATAAAGACGATTAGGCAAATGACAGATCTTCTATATGAAAGAGGTTTATTAGGCAGATATGAAGAGAGAGAGAGAAGAGAGAGCAGGACATGATGGGGAGAAAGAAAGAGGGGGGGAAGAGAGAGAGGGGCTACCCCGATAGAGAAAGGGGAGAAGGCCAAGATGCCAGGGGCAAGAGGGACCAAGAGAGACCACGTGTCGGGTTGTCCCTTTAAGGGGCAAGGTAACCACACCTTCCAGGTGTAGCCATTTGGCAGGTGACACATGATGACATCCTAGGTTACTAGGCAACCCAGAAGCAGGTTTGGTTTCAAAATCCTAACAATGCACACTTTAATCCCAGCAAGTGGATCTCTGTGAGTTTGCCAGTCTGTTCTATAAAGTAGGTCTAGGACAGCTAAGGCTACACAGAGAAACCCTGTCTCAAACAAACAAAAGATGGTTGTGAGCTGCATGTGGGGTCTGGGAACTGATCCTGAGGTTCTCTGAAAGAGCAGCAAGTGCTTTTAATCACTGATGTATTTCTCTAGCCTTAAACATAATCTAATTTTAGTGAACATACTATCTACTAAAATTTCAGTTAAGTTTGACTATTATGAATAATGACAGGCCTTTGGCAAAACAGAGGACTAAATGATATTTTAGGACAGTGTCCTGCTGTGCAGGTTAGACTGGGCTTCTTGTTTTTTGTTTTGTTTTGTTTTGTTTTGTTTTGTTTTTTCAAGACAGGGTTTCTCTGTGTAGCCTTGGCTGTCCTGGAACACCCTCTGTAGATCGGGCTGGCCTCAAACTCACAGAGATCCACCTGTCTCTGCCTCCCGATTGCTGGGTTTAAATGTATGTGCCCAGCTTAAATATGACACTTTCTGTAGTCAAGTATAAATGCGTAAAACATAGTGGAGATGTTGATGAGGCATGCACTGGCTGCCATATCTCTCCTGCCTGTCCTGCAGCTACAGAACAAAGGCAGGTATGTGGAGACAGGCACATGTTTGCTAAAGCCAGGTCACAGCTGAGCAGAGTGGCACCTATCTGTAATTCCAGAACTTAGGAGGTAGGGAAAGGGGTCATGACTTCAAGGCTATCCTTGGGTACACAGTGTGTCTGTAGGACAGCCTGGACTATATGAGATCCTACCTCAAAAAAAGAAAAAAAAAAAAAAAAGGAAAAGAAGAACGTTGGCTCAGAATTCTGAGCCAATTTATTGGGAGGAATGTTCCCTGCTGAACCCTTGACTAACATTAATGATTCCGGTGATAGTTTTTTGTGTTTTATCTCCCTGTCAAAGGAATTGAGCCATAATGCTGTGTGTAAAATTCCCTTTCTGTGAGTGTGTTTCACCATGCTGTCAAATGAGTTATCTATGTCTACTTGAAAAACACGTATTTGCCTTTTTTTTTTTAACCAGACAAATGAGTTTCTTGCAATGACGAGTGAGCAGAAAACAAAACTGAAGTGGCAGTTTCTTTTGGAAAGGAGCAAAATTTATTTAAAAGTGAGTATATTTTAGAGTAGTGTTATTTTATAAATTCAAGCAATAAAAAAAAGATCTTCATAGGAGGTTTTTTGTTTTTGTTTTTGTTTTCTTTTTTAATTTTTTTATTAATTACACTTTATTCACTTTGTATCCCCCCCTGTAGTTCCCTCCCTCCTCCCCTCCCAATCTGTCACTTCTTCCCCCTTCTCCACATATGCCCCTCCCCAAGTGCACTAATAGGGGAGGTCTTTTTTTCCTTCCTTCTGATCCTAGTCTCTTAGGTCTCATCAGGAGTGGTTGCATTGTCTTCCTCTGTGGCCTGGAAAGGCTGCTCCCCCCTCAGGGGGAGGTGATCAAAGAGCAGGCCAATCAGTTCATGTCAGAGACAGTCCCTGTTCCCATTACTATGGAACCCACTTGGACACTGAACTGCCATGGGCTACATCTGTGCAGGGGTTCTAGGTTATCTCCATGCATGGTACTTGGTTGGGGTATCAGTCTCAGGAAAGACCCCAGTGCTCAGATTTTTTGGTTCTGTTGCTCTCCTTGTGGAGCTCTTGTCCTCTCCAGATCTTACTATTTCCCACTTCTTTCATAAGATTCCCTGCATTCTGCCCAAAGGTTGGCCATAAATCTCAGGATCTGCTTTGATAGTCTGCAGGGCAGAGCCTTTCAGAGGCCCTCTGTGGCAGGCTCCTGACTTGTTCCCTGTTTTCTCCTTCTTCTGATGTCCATCCTCTTTGCCTTTCTGGATGGGGATTGAGCACTTTAGGAACAATCCTCCCTCTTGATTAGTTTCTTTAGGAATATACAGATTTTAGTAGGTTTATCCTATATTATATGTCTATATGAGTGAGTTCAAGCAATCAAAAAGATCTTCATAGGAGGTTTTTTTGTTTGTTTTGGTTTGTTTTTTTTTAGAGCTGAGAATAGAACCAAGGGACTTTCATATGCTAAGCAAGTGCCCCAGCTCAGGAATGTATTGTCATTAACAGTTCAGTTCCAGATGTACAGAAGGTTTTATCTGTCAAGGAAACAATGGGAAAAAAATCATAGAATAAAGGGAGTGAGTTATCAATGACATTACATAGGCCAGTGAAGAAAATGCCCTTTAATGATAACTTCAAGACAAGGCAACAGACATCACAGTAAAAATTGGCTGTCCCGGTCTTGCCTGCCCATATGGCACCACTCTTTGATGAGAGAGTTAACTAGCGGCTTGTGTCTGGGCTGATGCAGATAGGGCGCAAACTCCAGTTCCAGCTTTCCTCAGCCAGCACAACCCCGGGGCAGGAGTCCACTCAGCCTGTGTGACCTATGTGATCCCACAGCTAAGGGCCAGCACTGACTCCTGAAACGTTGTCTAGTGTTAGAGGATCGGAGCATTTCAGTGTTGAAGCTGTGGCAGGCAGGGTGTGTGTGTGTGTGTGTGTGTGTGTGTGTGTGTGTGTGTGACAAACTCTTGGCGCCTTGTCCAGGTCACTGGTGAGGGGATAACAGCCAGTGTTACATCTTTCTTGCTTTTTAGTGTTTTCTCTTGCGATCTTAGAAGTAACTGAGTTCCAGTTTGTGTTTTCTGATATTTATGCTATTAGAATTTAGTATTGAGGAAATTACAAACAATTTGTGAGCACACGTGCCATTAGTGGTCAGAGCAATGATGTCCTCTCATACTCTACATATGGCAGAGAATGGGAATAAAGGTGTCAACACTTTGATAAAACTCTGACACTCCCTTCTACAGTCCTTGTTAATGCTGTTTCTACTTCACCACAGCCTCTTAGAGGTGGTAATATTTCCAAATGTTTTTTTTTTTTCTGGTAGCCTCAAGGTTAATCTGAATAGATTGGAGACTTGGAGCCCATAATGACCTCACCAATATTTCAAGAACCTGGGTTTGAGGTTTGTGTAACTGTGGGTACCAGGCCCTAGGAGAGAAGTTAGGCACATGCTGTTTTTCCATGCATTCATGTGGACCCACAAAATGTTCTGTTCCACCATTATAAAACACACATGGCCTTGCTAATGAGGTTGATCATTTTAAACAATTTATGTCTATGTTATGTGTATGGGTGTTCTGCCAGTGCATATGTCTATGTAGCATATGTGTACAGTACTGGTGGAGACTAGAAAACAGCATTTGATCCCACAGACCTGGAATTACAGATGGTTGCTAGCTACCACATGGGTGACAGCTAGTGAACCAGGGTCTTCTGCAAGAGCAGCAAGTGCTCTTAATCACTGAGCCATCTCTCTAGCCTTGTTTGATCGCTTTAAATTCATTGAAACATGTATAAAGTATTCCAGATTTGACTCACATATGCAAATTGTCCTCAAGTAAAAGGATATTGGATCTTTCCAAAATATATGTTTAAAAGATTGTATTTGAGGTAGGCAAGTGCTGAAGATATGGCTAAGCTGTTGAGAACAGTGGCTGCTCTTCCAGAGGACCTGGGTTCATTCCCAGCACCCACATGGGGCTCACAACAGTCCTTAACTCCTGTTGCAGGGCATCTAATATACTCTTCTGGCCTTCGAGGGCACCAGGCATACAAGTGATGTACAGAAGAAAAAACACCCATGCATGTAAAAGTATTTTTTTGTTTTGTTTCTTTTGAGATAGGGTTGGACCTCGCTATTGACTAGTTGACTGGTTTTAAGTAAAAACGTGAATTTGTGTATGTGGACTAGTGATAGAATCCCCTAGTCAAGATTCTACCAGTAAGATATACCTAGACCCTTAAAGTTACCTAAGTTGTATTCGTGAAAGATTTTGGGCACATATAATACGATCATAATACACTAAATAAATAAATAAATAAATAAATAAATAAATAAATAAATAAATAAATAAAGCAGAGCCTGTGAGCCAGGTGCAGTGGCCTAAGCCTGTATCTACTTAATAAGTAAAGGCAGGAAATTGCTTGAGACCAGGAGTTGGATACCAGCATGTGTAATAGCAAATACAAGACCCTGTCTCAAACAAGGAAAAATATAAATGTAAGAATTCCTATTATTTGAGAAATTTGGCCAAGTATGTCAGCTAGATAATTTTAGTATCTGGGCAACAGAGGCAGAAATACCACAGATAAAACCTTCTGTACATCTGGAACTGAACTGTTAATGACAATACCACCTGTGAGCAGGTAATTTAGAGCCCAACTGCATAGGGAGTTTGATGTCATCCCAGGCTATATGAGACTCAGCCTTTTTAAAAATCCAAAACAAAACTCTTCCTATAAAGATGAAACAGTTTCTATAATTCTCATACCTCAATTAAAACTGGTTGCACTTAAAGGGATTCCAAGCTGGGTTCAGCAGTCATGACACTGAAGCAGGAGGATCATGAGTTTGAAGTCAGCCAGAGTTACACAGTAGGACCCTGTTTCAGAAGAGCACAAAAACCAAAGAACAACAAAAATCTTGCAGTTCTTTGTGATCATTGGTTTTTCAACTTTGTGTACAAGGCAATGTTTAAATCTGACCCTCTGTCTCTTTTTCTCCTTCAGCTGATTTTATCCCACAGAGCAAGGGGTGGACTGAAAGTTAGCATACTCTCCTGCAAGCTTGCAGACCCTATGGAGGCAAGCAGGAACCTTGCTGGAAAGGGACACACTTAAAGCCAGGTTTTGTTCCAAAATGTGGAAAAAATATAGGTATTTAACTCTTTAAAATGGAATGTCAGTTTGAGAACTATGTGTAAAATATATTTTGCCTAAATGTAGTAAAATTATTTCTTAGATTGTCACTGTTTCCTTCTGGAGTTGACTCAGCTCCCTGGAAGATCATTTCTACTAGCTTTACCCTGTCACACTGGAATATTTGAACTTTCACATTGTAAATATTCACACTGGAAAATATTTGCTTGTGTAAAATAATAAACATGCTTGAATCTTCCTCACAGATACGAGTGGTTTCTTTGTCTCTGAAGGAAGGTTAGAACCTCCCAAAATGTCTTCGCTGAAGTGTGGTGGCACATGTCACTTGACAGACACAGTGAAAGGTTATTGATGTTGGAGAGAAGGCAAGCCTGTGCAGGAGCCGGGCTGGCTTTAGTGATGGGACTCTGGAGCTACCTGGTACATGCAAAGGCTTGCAGATGCAAGCTTGGCACTAATGAATCAGCAGGGAGGAGACCAGCTTCAAAAGTTATAGGAGTGATGCGTGAGTCCCAGGAACTTTGAAGAGGGAATTTTCTCAAGACTTTAGGGTGGCAGTTGCTTTTTATCCAACTCTTCTCTGCAGTAGTGCAGGTCACAGTGCTCAGCCCCACATGGATCTGAGCTACTTGTTTCAGGAACCGGCCCCTCTGTAAGACCCACCCTACTCGGCACTGATTGAAAATGTCAAGGCTGACCCATTGTCCTGCTCAGGGCTGGACACAAGACAGAAAGGTGAGTATGCTGAACTCTTTTATTATGAAGCTGGTTTTGGAAGGGACGTGCGTTAGCCAATGTTTTGTATGGTTTTTACTATATTCAGTCAAGAATGAGATTTGCCAGGTGATCCTTGTATGTTTAAGCTGAGCTAGTAAATGAGGTGGTGAAGGACTTGATTTAGACAAGCAAGATGAAACTGATAAAACAGATGTGGATCATATAGGCAAGATGAGTCATCAGGGTGACAAGGAAGGTGAGATGAGTTGGAGCAGCCTGTCTGGGAAAAGAGAAGTGAGGATTCACGTCTGCTATTTGATGGCAGTGGGTATGTGCTTGTTAGTCAGCTTTCTGTTACTGTAGCAACATCCCAGAAGTTCACTTAAAGGAGGAGAGATTAGTGTGGCTCGTGATGTCAGACATTGTCCCTCTGCCCATTGCTTTTACTCGAGGCTGAATATCATGATTGGTAGCACATTTATTTCTATTTACTTCATAGAGACTGGGAAGCAGAGAGAGGTTAAGGTTCCCAAGAACATGCCCCAAGGACCTCTTCCTCCTGCCATGTCCCTCTTCCTCTTTTTGTATTTAACCAGGTTTTCCTACGTGGCAGGCTGGCCTTAAACTGTGCAATCCTTTTGCTTCAACCTCCAAAGTATTGAGATTATAGGGGTAGTGTTGAACGGGGTATGTACTGAAGGTTCCTTGATGCTCCTGTTTCTATCTCCCAGGTGCTAGGATTAGAAGGGTACATCACTGTGCCTGGCTGTGTCTTCATTTCACACCCTCCCAATAGCCCAGTAACGAATGAATCCATTGATGATGCCAGAGCTTTCTTGATCCAGTCGCTTCCCAGAAATCCAGTAGGGGCAACCAAGCATTTTGACTCAAAGTACAATGGTGTCCCTTACTGGATTATGTCCGGGCCGCTGGGCCAGGGCAGGTCTGCATGCACCAGCCTGGTTACTGTGTCAATGGTCTTCAGCTATGCTGGCTGTCTCATTGCTGGATCCTACCACATAATAGAGACGTTCTCCTGGTGGATGCCCTGGCAATGCTGTTCCCTGGCACAGCTAAGCACCAGTGTAGCCAACAGAGGGCTCTAAATTACCTGCTCACAACCTAGGTGACCTCAGTCTTGGCTCTGAACTTTTGTGCAGGCTTTTGCTGGCAGTAGAGGAATCTGCCCACACCAAATCAAAAGTACGTTTCAAAGTTTAACTTACATGTTTATGTGAATAGGTTACAAAATCAGTCAAAAATTGCTTTTACTTATGATCAAGAGCTAGATCAACCAATATCTAAAATTTCAGTGTCGACTAGCCAAAATGCAGGCATGCAAAGAGATAGCAATACCTTCACAGCAGCACCAAACACCCATGGTCTCCCCATGCTTCTTATCTACTCCCCAGAAACCAAAAGAATTGGTTTCTGCCAAGCAATAGGGTTTTATGTATGTGTACATGCATTCTTTATACTGAGGAATCCTGAGCTACTTTTATAACTATTTTTTAAATCAAGTTTTGTATTTTATCATAGAAAATAATGGATAGGATAACTAATCTCTCACTCATGAGTCATGTTTTTTAAAGAATTTACTTATTTACACATATGAGTACTCTATTTGCATGTATGCCTGCATGACAGAAGAGAGTATCAGATCCCATTACAGATGCTTGTGAGCCACCATGTGGTTGCTGGGAATTGAACTCAGGACCTCTGGAAGAACAGACAGTGCTCTTAACTGCTGAGCCATCACTCAGGCCCCATAAGTCATGTTTTTAAATGCATTTTTGTTTTATATTCTGACAAAACATAAATAGCAGCTGGGGGGGGGCAGTGGTGCATGCCTTTAATCCCAGAATTTGAGAGGCAGAGGCAGGTGGATCTCTGTGAGTTGGAGGCCAGCCTGGTCTACAGGATGAGTTTCAGGATAGCCAGTCAGGGTTATATGGAGAAACCTTGTCTTGGAAAAAAATAAATTTTTTTGAGACAGGGTTTCTCTGTGTAGCCTCGGCTGTCCTGAACTCGTTTTGTAAACCAGGCCAGCCTCGAATTCACACAGATCCACCTGTCTCTGCCTCTCAAATGCTGGGATGACAGCTTGCACCACTGTACCTGGCTAAAAATCATAATCTTAACCATTTTTACATATACCATTCATTGGCATTAGTTACATTTATATTGTGTGTGCTTATTACCTTTCCAGAATTATTTACTTCCTTTCATACTGCAACTGTATCCATGTAACAGTTCACCATTCTCTTCTCCCCACAGCTCAAGTAACCTCTGATCTACATTTCATATCTGTGAATTAGGCTCACCTCACCTGAGTGGGTCCCACAGTATTTGTCCTTGTGACTGGCTGCCTTCACAATGATTTTTAAGTTCACCCATGTTATAATGTGTCATTCTTTTGTATGGCTGAGAAATATTCCTTTAACTGAATATGTTATGCTTTATTTATCTGTTCATCTGCTGGTGGCATTTGAAGTTTTTAAATCTTTGGCTATTAGGAACTTTACTGCTATGATTATGCCTGTGCAGACAAATAACACTTTTGTATTTTGTATGTCTTTCCTGAGTATCTGCCTTCTATCTACCTATCCACATTAAAATATATCATTTATAAATTATAATATTATAATAAATATAAGCATATGTTTTGAAGATCTGCCTGTCTCTATTCAGTCCTGAGATTGAAGGCATGCACCTCACATCCATGTTAGAAGTCATTTAAGTGTATACTGGGATTAGATCGATTATGTCCTATACTCATACAATAAAATATAACAATTAAAATATAAAATATTTGTGAACACTTAGAGATTTAAGAAAATGTTTACTGCCAGGCACGGTGGTGCATGCCAGTAACCCCTGCACTTGGGGAGGCAGAGGGAGGTGGATCTCTGAGAGTTTGAGTTTGAGGCCAGCCTGGTCTACAAAGTGAGTCCAGGACAGCCAAGGCTGCACAGAGAAACCCTGTGTCAAAAAGAAAGAAAGAAAGAAAGAAAGAAAGAAAGAAAGAAAGAAAGAAAGAAAGAAAGAAGAAAGAAAGAAAGAAAGAAAGAAAGAAAGAAAGAAAGAAAGAAAGAAAGAAAGAAAGGAAAGATTATTATGAACTAACTGTCCTCAAATAAATTAAGTATGAAGCATATTATAGTGTGACCTATTGTTAAAGTCTGTGCTTCTTAGTGAGGTGTGGTAGCACACACCTTTAATCCCAGCACTTGGGAGGCAGAGAACAGAGGATTTCTGTGAGCTTGAGGCCATCCTGCTCTCATAATGAGTTTCAGGAGAGTCAAAGCTACACAGAAAAATACCTTGTCTCAAAACAAAACAACAAAGAGCTGTTTTCTATGTTTTACTGTTACAAACAATAGTGAAACATATTAAACTGCTATTGTGTGTGTAAGTGTATTTAGTTGTTGTTCTATAGATCAAGCTGGCCGCAAATTCACTAGGCACCTTAGGCTGGCCTTTAACTCCTGAGCCTCCTGCCTCTACCTCCCCTGTACTAGGACTATAAGGATGCAACACCATGCCCCAGTCCATAAATTGCTATATTTTATTTTCATATTTTATATTTTATGCGTATGGGTGTTTTACCTGTGCCTACGTCTGTGCACCATGTGCTGGATGCCTGAAGAGGCCAGAAGAGAGCATCAGATCCCCCGGAACCGGAAGTAGTTGTGGGCTCTATAGGTGCTGGGAACCTCACTCAGTCTTCTGCAAGAGCAGCCAGTGCTGCAAACCACTCCAACCCCGTAAGTTGCTATAATATTAATAACTAACATCACTGGATTTTTCTTATATGACTTAGAAACAGTATTTTACTGGTATCATCTGATATGGATGAGGGGAATTATTTTGTCCATTTCCCAGATGGGACATAACGGTTCAAATGGAGATAGAAACAAAGGTAGCTGAGCGAGCAGGCTCTGTGATTGCAGTTCAAGCTCCCTCTGCAGTTCCCAGGTCTCCTGCTCTAAGTTTCTCCTTCTGTGGTTCTTAATTTCAAATTCTCATAGCAACTGGGAAAACTCATGCTAATTCGTGCAAAATACATGGACTTATGTGCTTAGTCTATGATCAGCAAATACTACTTGTATTTCAGTCCTTATCACTTGCCAATATTTTTGGTGATATATGTATTTTATGAATTTTTCCTAGTGTTTTATTGCTGGAGTCCAGCCCTGGGTGAAGACAAGGCTCGAAGCCGGGTGGATGCAAAAGCTGCGAGGGAGGAATGAGTGAGGCACAGGGATGGGAGGAGTTTGCAGCCTGACTGACTGGCTGGTAGTCAGAGTGCTTCTTTATTTATACACAACTCAGTAGGCAGGGATGTATGCATGTTGTTCCAAAACATAGATCACATCATTTTTGCCTCCAGACACCTGTTTTAACTTCCTCTTGGTCATAATTTTTGATAAACCATGACAGAACAGAGTTATCTCCTCAACCGCACAACCCAAATTTTAACAGTCTTGTCGTTTTGAGGGCACATTTTGCCAAAGCACAACAGCTGGTAGTTCTTGTAGTTTCAAGGACACTAGACAGGAAGAAAATCTCCAAGCCAGCCTGAGCAGATTATCATGTCCCAAGCAGTGTATTGTCAGCCTTTAATAATCAGAGTGCTAATCGTCTTTAGGCCCAGGAAAAAAATCTTCATGTCAAAGGTGCTGCAATTATTATTCAATTTCTGCTATAATACAGTGTTTATATTTTATATATTTGTAGAATTTATATGTCTAATCCTGGTATTCTTTTGATCCTTGGTCATATGACACCACATACTACCCTGTATGTGTTAACTTTTCCTAATAAAAGGTGGTCTCAATACTTTATTCTCTTACCATTTATCCACACCACTCTTTGTCCATCAGTAGTACGAAGGGGCTTTTAATTTGATATGCTGCCAACTTCTGTAGCCCACTGAAGCTTGTTTACCTTTTGCTTTTACTTTGTTCTGATTATCCTGTTCCTGAGTAAGTGCAGGGGTAGATGTTCCAAGAGTGTCTTGGGGTCAGAGCCTCATAAGGAGGTCTCTGGAATCTTTATTTGAGTCACAACTTCCAGGTATTCAAGTAGGGCCAGATAACGATATCTCCCTAAAAGTGGGAGTGATATTATGGTCAGGACTTTCCTGGGGAAGTCTAGAGGAATTTCTGCTGGGAGAACACTAAGTGATTCATAAGAAATTTTCCATCAACCCAATATCCCCAAGTTGTGCAAATAGTAAAAGCTCCTGAAGCATGCAACATGTGAAGGTCAGGCCAAAAAGTGGGAGACCACATGACAGCAATTGCATCCCTCAGCTTGGCTCTGCTGGATCTTTGTTAAGCAGCTGTGCTGGCTTTTTGACTTTCACTGCTCCCATTAAATATGGTTGTGCCATATTATGACACTTATAAGTACTTTTTAAAAGTAGGTAGATAACATTTTGTTGAAAATAGTTTTTCATGGGCTGGAAGAGATGGCTTAGTGGTTAAAAGCGCTGTCTGCTCTTCCAGAGGACCTAGGTTCAATTCCCACCATCCATATGACAGCTCATAGCTGTCTGTAATTCCAGTTCAATGGTCTAACACCCTCACATCAATGCACTCAACATAAAAAAAATTAAATATTTAAGGGGGCTGGAGAGATGGCTCAGTGGCTAAGGGCACTGTCTGCTCTTCCAAAGGACTTAGGCTCAACTCCCAGCACCCACATGCCAGTGCACAACTGTCTGTAACTCCAGTTCAGGGTGGTCTGACACCCTCAAACCAGTGCACATAAAATAAAATTAAATACATTATTTAAAAAAATAGTTTTTCATATAATATATTTTGATCACATTTCCCACCTCCTAATGCTTCTTAGACCCTCCCCACCCACCCAACTTCATTCCTCCTTTTTTATTTCTTTTTAGAGAACAGGTACACAAAAATAGTAAATAGACCAGAATTTTTAAAAAGATAAAGAAAAGGCACAGGAAACACACACACATATACACCCATAAAAAACCATATTTATAAGCAAAAGACCAGTAAGAAAGAAAAATTCCCAAACAAAGCAATATTAAACGAAAAATGTACAAACACCGTTGAGTTCATTTTGTGTGGGCATGGAGCTTACCCTTAAGTATGGTTAATATAGTCAGTGATACTTTATTGGAGAAAATAATTTTTTCTTTGTAAGCAGATGTCAGCTGGAGTGCGGGTCCTGGTTGGGGAGGGCACGAGTCCACTGGGACACTGTCTGACTTGAACCTCAAAGGGCCTGTGGATGCTGCCGCACTATTCAGATTCGCACCAGTCCTGTTGGTTTTGGAAGATGCTGTTTTCTTGGTGTCATCCATTCCCTCTGGCTTTTACCATCTTTCCCCCTCCTCTTCTGTATGGCTTCCTGAGACTTGAGGGACACTTATAATTACATTTTCCCTTCCCTTTAAAACAGACTAAGTGTTCAGAATAATTGGTGTTCATACTGAAAATAAATATAAAACCAACCTGATGGGACTGGAGAGATGGCTTAGCAATTAAGAGCATTGGCTGCTCTTCCAGAGGTTGGCTTACAAATGTCTAATTTCAATTCCAGGGGATCTGACACCTTCACACAGACATACATGAAGGCAAAACAATCAATGCTCTAAAAATAAATAAATTATTTTTAAAAAAACAATCTGACAATAGAGTTGCTACAATATCATTTGCAAAGATGTAGCAGATAGCTGTTTTTTTTTGTTTTGTTTTGTTTTTTGAGACAGGGTTTCTTTATGTAGCCTTAAGCTGTCCCTGAAGTAGACCAGACTGGCCTTGAACTCACAGCGATCCACTTGCCTCTGCCTCCTCAGTGCTGGGACTAAAGGCATGCACTACCACCATCTGGCTTGCAGATAGCTAGTTGAAGAGATGCAAATTATCACCACAGCCATGGTATTTGAGCGTGGCGAGAGTTTGTGGGGTTGGGAGAAGCATTCTGAAACTTTCATGCTTTGTTACACTCACTACTCAAACCTCTACTCACCCCAGAGAGGGAAGTGATGACAGACCAAAATAGGGAGATCACCACAGTCTAACTTGATGAACCAATGAGTTTCATTGAGGTTACTTACAGAAGTATAGGTGTGAGGTTACTTACTGGAGCAAAAATTAGTCAGACAGCTGTGACATTAAAGGCCCCCCCTCCTCCCCGCCCAACAAGTGACATCACATGAAAGCTGGAATCTCAGAGTTCACTGCAGAACTTGCAGTTAGTGACAGGGTGAAGAGTGTCTCAGGCTGAAGAGAAGCTCACTTAGTCCAAGTCTCTTCCAGGCCTGCCTCCTTCAGGCCCCTTTCAATCAACACTGCCTGCTGGTATAATGTTCTTGTGGAATGTATACAATTTACCCTTGTTCATTCAAATGCTGATTTCTCTACCATACTATCTGGTCTCAATCCAGACATTGCATGTGATGCTTATTCTAAGCATCATCTATCTCAAGTTTGTGTAAACATTCCACCATTTGTTCTTTATATTATCAATTAAACATCCAGTCAGTACTGAGCAATGGAGAGAATAGGGTGGGACATCCTGGTCAGGAAGGGAGGAGAAAGAAGCAAGTGAGGGGCAAGTCAGAGAGGAGAGATCAGCAGAAGAGGACTTGGAACCATGAGGAGAGATAACATATGACTGAAAACAAGTATAATGTGGGAAATCTGAATGGGAGAAAACGATGCAGGCTTGGAGGTTTAGGATGGAGTAACTAATGTCCAGCATTGTGTGGTAGGTTAAATAAATCCTACTCTCTATGCGGTGATTTGGGTATACAGCTGGTTTAGGATTAACCACTGTTTAACTAAAAGATAAATCAATAGTAAATATTAATAAACAACAACTGCCCCAGAAAACAACCCAAAACCTACCCAACCCCCTTTAAAAGAAATTTGATGTCATTCTCATGATTTTTTTTAAAGCTGATTCTTTGGACACAGGGAAATCCTGTTAGGGGCCTAAAGGAAATTGAGGAAAATGGTTAATTAAGCAACCATTAATATTTCTGGTCTAGTCTTTCAATGTTGAGAAATTTCAGGCTTAACAGAAGTCCTGTTCGGAACAGTCGAAAATGCTGGACCAATTGAGATTAGTAGCTTTCTTCAAAGCTCTCTTGGGAGCAGGCTTTGATGAGAAATAGCAATTGAAGCAATTGAGGCAGGAACAAGCAGAATGTTGGAATATGCAAGATGCTGGAACAGGTATGTCAACGTCTCAGAATGCTGGAAGGATGAATTCTGTCAGGTTTGATCCAGCATCTCTGGTGTCTGGTCCTTTTGTTCTGCAAACATATAATTTCTCACAAGCATTATACAATCCTAAAATTATAAACGTATGAGATGTGCAAGATAGAACCAAATTGTAAACTGATTTTTATCTATGCCAATTAAAAGAGTGGCATAATGAATTTTGAGGATATTGTAGCCAGGGATGTATTGGCCTGAAGTTCTGGCTGGAGACATTTTTATGTCTCAGTCAGTTTCAGAGTTGTTCCCATGTGAAGGGATCAGCACTTTATGTTACCTGTTCTGTTTAGTCTTCTTGATTTCTCTCTTCCTGTGTGTGGCCAAGATCTCCAGGTGGTTTTCCTCTGTCATTTCTGATTTTTATTAGTTTTGATGGAACCCAGGATTTCTCTTCTCCTGTATGAACATTCTCAAAACCTCTTCCCCAGCTTAACACATTCCCTGTCCTCCATTTTGGAATTAGGACCTATACATGCTGCTCTAATTCAGCAGTCCTTTCTAAATTCCACTGTGTCTCAGAAGGTGTGCTACTTGTCTCATTTAAACATTTTCAAATTTATAAATAATTATTTAATCTATTTGAGGAGATATTATATTTCCCTTCTGTTTTATGACCATCTTTTAAAAATTACTGTTAAATATTTTCAAAATTGTTTGACCTGTAGGATTATATCTATAACAGGTTTCATGCCATGTCTAAAATAGTGAATTCTAATGGATATACATGCTGAAGCACCATCAGCCCCAATTTGCAAGGGCATCTCCAAAACATTCACCGTCTCTAACAAATGTGTAACCTTAGGATCATGCTCTCCAGAATTTAAGGCAAAAGCCCACTGGAATTCTGAGTATGACTCTATGGCATGCCGCATGTATTTTTTTTTCTTTTGATTACTTAAAACAGTGATGGCATTATAATTAGTTTTTTCTATACTTTTGCTGCTGATAAACTTGATTTTTTAAAAATTTTATGTATATGAGTGCTCTGTTCTCATGCTAGAAGAGCACTCATGTACATATACCAGATCACATTATAGATGGTTGTGATGGTGGTTGCCAGGAATTGAACTCAGGGCCTCTGGAAGAGCAGACAGTGCTCTTAACTTCTGAGCCATCTCTCCAGCCCCAATTTTCCCCCCAAAGATATATGTATGTACTTGTCTATTTATCGTACATGAGAGCTCTATCTACATGTACATGCACCAGATCACATTATAGATGGTCTGGTGCCACCATGTGTTTGCCAGGAATTGAACTCACAACCTCTGGAAGGGCAGACCATGCTCTTAACCACTGAGCCATCTCTCCAGCCGGCATGCTGCATGTATTTCATTTCTCCAAACTCTGTAAAATGGAGCACACCAGCCAGTGTATGACCTTGTTCCAAGACAACACTAAACAGGATCTGCATTTCTACTTTAGCATATAGACCTTTATCCAGTAATTGAACCTTAAGAATACACATATAATATCCAGTCTGACCAAGTTAGCCTTCTCTTCAGCATCCCAATGGGCTGACATTTTGCAATATTTTCAAGCCTCTATGGACTTCTCTCATCTGAAACCACCTCTTTTGGTGTTATTGCAAATTTTAGATTGGATTTCTCTGAGGGCTCTCTATTTTGATTCAAAGATTCCCCCGACCTCTGTTCTATGGCCTTTCACTTAGCATCTATTTTCTCAGTCTCTTCCTTCTCCAGGTCTGTCTTATCCTGATCTCTCCCAAAGAGGATATACAAAACTGAAATCATCAGTGAAAAAATTATTTGTATGCTAAGAGAAACAAACTCAAATGGTATCAAGAAGCACTGTGTCATTGTGTCATTTCCTCCATTTTCAACATAGAAAATTGTCTTTTTACTTCTCAAAACCTTTCCCTAAGGACTTTACTTTCTTAGACCCAGTTTCCCTTCTAGACCTTACCAATTCAGACGCTTGAGGCTTTTCTGTCTCCTGCTTCCAGGGAGAGGTTTTTTTTTGTTTGTTTGGTTTTGTTTTTGCTTTTTTGCCTCCCTCACTGGATCCTGACCCCTTCTTCACTCTGAGAAGTTAATGGCTCCACAACTGTTTGCTCCTCAGACTGGGAAGAACCTCTTCTCGAAGGGATATCACTTTTTGCCTTGGCTAGCAAAGTCTGCTTTGAGAAGCTTCCTTGTTAAAGAGCCGCTTTTTTTCTTTACCTAAAGAAACTGCCTCTCTGGGGTTTGTATGTATCAATTTTTGTTTTTTTCGCAGCCTGCTGTAGGCCTTGCTGCTCTGCAGGGGTCTGTCTGCTCAGGAATCAGTGAGCTCCTAGTTTAGGAAATGGCTTTGCTTTGTTTGTAAAGAACAGAACTAAAAACTGCTCTGTAGTTTTACTTTCTATGTAAGTTCTTGCTAGATTACTGTAAATTCTGCCATACCTTGTTACGCCATTTGTTGTTATTAATATTTACTATTGTAGTATCTTTTAGTTAAACAGTGTTTTTTCCTAAACCAGCTGTATACCCAAATCACCACACAGAGACTAGGGTTTATTTAACCTCCTGCACAATGCTGAGCAATAGTTACTCCATCCTAAACTTCCAAGCCTGCATAGTTTCCTCCCATTCAGATTTCCCACATTATATTTGCTTTTAGTCATAACTTACTTAGGTCTAGTTCATCTCTCCTCCTGGTTTTAAGTCCTCTCCTCCCAATCTTTCCTCTCCCACTCCTCTCATTTGCATCCTTCTCCTCCCTTCTGGACCAGAATGTCCCACCCTATTCTCTCCATTGCTCAGCATTGGCTGGTTGTTTTATTGACAATACAGAGAACAAATGATGGCATGTTTACACAAACTTGAAACAGGTGATCTTAGAATAAACATCAGGATGCAGTGTCTGGATGGAAACCAGATAGAGGAGTAGAGAAATCAGCATTTGAATGAACAAGGGTAAATTATATACATTCCACAAGAACATTATACCAATACTCCAGTAACTAATTTTATTCTTTCTTAAGTCTCTGATGGGGTTGAAGACCAAATAGTTATAGTTCCACAATTAAGCTTAAGTTGTTTAGAATTTAAGAAAATGTTTTCGGGGCTGGAGAGACAGCTCAGAGGTTAAGAGCACTGGCTGTTCTTCCAGAGGTCCTGAGTTCAATCCCAGCAACCACATGGTGGTTCACAACCGTCTATAGTGAGATCTGGTGCCCTCTTCTGGCATGCAGGCACACATGCAGACAAAACATTGAATACATAATAAATAAATAAATCTTAAAAAAAAAAAAGAAAATGTTTTCATATAGGTAATACCAATAAGAATAAAAGTTAACTTAGGTATAGAAGTCTATACTTGTCAAGATAGGATAATCAAATATTTTCTCCCAAGTTACCAAATGCGTATGGACTGGACATTACACGTGTAAATCTTACCTAATAGTTTTCATAATTTTTATAATTATTATTGTATTGAAAGAAAAGAGCCTTTTATTGGACTTACAGGGGGAAATGTTGGTATAATATTCTTGTGGAATGTATACAATTTACCTCAGTAAATTCAAATGCTGATTTCTCTACCATACTATCTGGTCTCAATCCAGACATTGCATTGTGATGTTTATTCTAAGCATCACCTTTCTCAAGTTTGTATAAACATGCCACCATTTGTTCTCTATATTGTCAGTTAAACATCCAGCTAGTGCTGAGCAATGGAGAGAATAGGGTGGGACATCCTGATCTGGAGGGGAGGAGAAGGAATCCAGTGAGAGGGGGGTCAGAGAGGAGAGATCAGCAGGAGAGGACTTGGAACCACGAAGAGAGATGAACTGGACTTAATAAGATATGACTGAAAGCAAGTATAATGTGGGAAATCTGAATGGGAGGAAACGATGCAGGTTTGGAGGTTTAGGAAGGAGTAACTATTGCCCAGCATTGTGCGATAGGTTAAATAAATCCTAGTCTCTGTGTGGTGATTTGGGTACAGCTGGTTTAGGAAAAAAGCACTGTTTAACTAAAAGATAAATCAATAATAAATATTACTAATCATCAACAACTGCCTCTTACAGAAGCTAAAAGATTCCTTCAAAGTTGGAACTAATGGGACCAGAGGGGTCTCTGCTTCTTCTAAGCAACTTGGCTGATCTCAGCCTCTTCCAGGTCATTCTGATAATTTGAGACTCTTCTCAGTAGCTCAGCATGTTTAAGACTATCTCATTACAGTCCTTACTGTTTATATAAGCATGGGAAAGGAGGGGCTTTTTTTCATCTGGTCAGTTTCAGGGACTTCCTGAAACTCTTGAGTTTCCTGAGATTTTAACTAGTTTCTCTGAAGGATTGGATGTTTCACCTCTGTTTAGAACATCATTTGCTTGAGCGTCTATAAAGATGGAATGTTTTATCTGGAGGAAATTTCTGCAGAACACTTGTCAAGTACAAATTTGTATATTCTTCTTCCTACACAATTTGGCAAAATGTATCTAAAACTTTGGGTGTAAACTCAGTTTCATAGCCATATTTTTCCCTAAAGAAAAGGCTAAGTGGTGAATGCCATATTTGAAAGCTAGGCCTTGCCTTGTTGTCTCTAACTGTTCAAGCATTAGAACCTGAACCTGTGAAGAATGTTGTTACCCACCTGCTCCCCATTAATGATTCTGTGAGGAGCAAGGATGCCTGATAAGTCCCTGAAGCAGGCAGAGTGTACATCGTGACACTGCAGGCTACTTTGGTACCCTCTCCAGTTGAAATCAATTACTCACTAAGTTTCATTCCAGCACTCTCCCACTTGCTTTGTAGGTGTTGCTCTCTGTCCTTTCTAGTTCCTTCAGTATCCTCCTGAGAGCACCCCTTTAAAAAGTCAGCTGGACTACAATCCCCATGTTTAGCCCTGCTTCTGGGGCTTATGATTAAAGAAGAAACACCAATTAAAAATGACTATGCAAGTATGTGCATTGGTGTTCACTGACCTGAATAGATGTTTATAAATACATTAATTGAGCATATACCTTTCTCCTAGAATTTTATACATGATGGTGTTAGGCAAGTATTTTATCACTGAGCCATATACTCAGCCCTATTTTTGTGTGTGTGATGTGGGGTTCTAATTAAATGTATTTCATATGAAGCCAAGGATGAGCTTGAACTCCTGATCCTCCTGCCTCCACCTCCTGAGTGTCAAGCAACCTCCGTTTATACGATGCTGGGATCAAACCCAGGGCCTCATAAATACTAGGCAAGCACCTTATCACTTAGTAAATTCTCAGCATTCCTCTTGCCCAGTTTCCACTGTGCATTTATTTATTTATTTTTCTTTGTATTTTGAGACAGGATCTCACTAAATTGCAGGCTAGCCTTATACTCAATTTGTAGTTCGGATGGATATTGAACCTGCTATCCTCCTGTCTTAGGCTTAAGAGTAGCTGGAATCACAGCTCTGTGAAACTGGGCCTGGCCTAATGCTCACTTTTCATAGATGCCCAATGAAATTTTTATTGATTTTTCTTAGAGACAGGGTCTCACTGTGTAGTTCTGGCTGGCCGGGAACTCCCTGTGTAGATCAGGCTGGCCTTGAGCTCAGAGATTTACCTGCCTCTGCCTTCTGAGTGCTGGGATTAATTAAAGTGCACTCCAATTCATTAAAACAAAAACAAACCACTGTAACAGGTATCAAGGCATATTCTGCATAGACTAACATTATAAAGTTATTTTCATATGTGATTAGCAAATGACAATTTTCTATTTTTTAAGACAATCTCTCTTTGTATTCTTGGCTATCCTGAAACACGGGACGCAGATCATGCCCCTAAGGGCTGGGATTAAAGGTGTGCCCCACTATGACTGGCTAACAATTTTTGCGTTGTTGTTTTATGTGTATGGGTGTTCTGCCAGCCTGTATGTCTGTACGCCATGTATACGCAGTGCCCAGGGAGATCACAGGTTGTCAGAGTCCCTGGGATAGGAGTTACAAACAGTTGTGAGCAGTCATGGTGTTGCTGGGGGCCGGACCTGGATCTTCTGGAGGCAGATAGTGCTCTTAACCTCTAAGTCATCTCTCCATATCCAAAAATTACAGTTGTTGTATCTACTGATGGGAAATTTGACTTCACAGGATGAACCCTTCAGCTTTTTCAAAGATTATATTTATTTAAAATAAGTTGAAGGCGGGTGGTGGTGGCGCACATCTTTATTCCAGCACTTAGAAGGCAGAGGCGGGTGGATCTTTCTGAGTTCAAGGCCAGTGTGATCTACAGATTGAGCTCCAGGGCAGCCAAGCTACAGAGAGAAGCCCTCTTAAAAACACCAAAAAAAAAAAAAAAAAAAAAAAAAAAAAAAAAAAAAAAAGGTTGAAGACTATGTAACTTATGGGTGTTGGGTTACTATGATTTTAGCAGCTCAGAAATTGTGGGAACTGGATTGCTTTGTATTCTTGCATCCAAGGACTTTGTGTACTACATCTGTAATGCTGATGTCAAATGTTTGTGACAAAGCTCATTTTGTTGCTCGGTGGACATTGACCCCATGACACTGCACTCTACATTCCGGGCACCAGCTTGTGCCTTCAGCTTGCTTAATTGGTCTATTAACTTGGTAGAAATACCTCAGCTGAACCTTGTACTTGTTATCTAGACTAACAGTACACTTCAGTATAAGCCCACCCTTTGACTCTGGGAATCCAGACACGGGAATTAGGAATTAACAGCAAATCCTAATGTCTAAAGCCAGAGGATTGACCTAGTCTTCCATAATCAATGAAAATCATTGCAGAAGGGCGCTGACTGATGTGGAAGTCTCAACAGCCAGTGTAAAAATCAGGTTGGAAATTCTACAGTGGTGGCACATACCTGCTATTTCAGCAGCACTCAGGCGACTCAGGAAAGAAGATCATGAGTTACAGGCAAGCCTGAGCTACAGAGTGGGACCCTGTCTTAAAAAAATTCATATGCACATCTGGAAGAATTTATACCAAATGTTTGGCTGCCTCTGCTCCTTATTTTTTGTTTTATTGAGACAGAGTTTTTCTGTGTAGCCTTGGCTGCCCTGGACTCACTCTGTAGACCAGGCTGGCTTCGAACTCAGAGATCTGCCTGCCTCTGCCTCCCTGAATGCTGGCCCATGCCTGTTGCCTCTGTTCCTTTCTTATCTAAAATTCTTCACTCATCTATAATAATGATTGTTAAGTAATTAAATAAACTACCAAAAGGTAAAATAATGGAAAACTTAGGTCAGGCGGATCACGAGTTCAAGGTCATCCTGGGTTACAATACTGAAGCTCTGTTAAAAAGTCACGATATTTATTAAGCAGGTGTCATTACGGGACTCATAACAAATTGTAATGAAGTATGGGGCCCACAGAACACCTGAATGTTTAAACTTTCTTACACATCTACTAATATGACACTACCTACACTGTGGTGAAAACCAGATTCTGAGCGTGTGGCGATTGTGTTACAACCTGGCTCTGCCACAGTTCCTATCCTATCAGGATGACAGGAATAACAATAATACCAAACTCACAGTTTTGTTAAAACAAAACAAAAATCCAGAATACACAGGAACGTGCAATGGAAGATAGTTGGCATAATGCCTCTCTGTCTTGATAAATTACTAAAGAGATGTAACAGGCCTTCTTAAAGAGGCCAGCAGACCCGTGTGCCCTCACAGCAGAAGCCCCTGCCTAACTCTAGAAGACTCCGGTGGGCCCTGATTGCTGTGCAGTGTCTCCTGGCGGACATCTCATCAGAAAGGGTGCAACAAGAACAAATGCAGCATTCCCTGGCCTGTCAGTTTCCACGTTGTTAATAAGTTAAAGCCAAAGATCAAGGTCTGAAGCCCCAGAGGAAGAAGTACAACACCCCACCCCCTGCCCCCAACACACACACTAGGAAAAGAAAGTACACTTTTAGGCCACACAAGAAATGGTCTTTATTTTGAAAACAATTTCAAAATTATCTCCCAAACCCCAGAAGCCACGGCCAATATCATATAACCAAAGTAAACAAGGCAGGACTTCACCAATCGCTCACTTAAAAGTTTTTATCTGATTTTGGGATGAAGTGCTTTCCCTAGTAAAATTCTGCTGCAGTGCTCTGTATAAACAGCTTTCGTAGAAGCTAATATCATTAAGGAGTTACTTCACTTTGCAGTTTTTAAGTCCTGAGCTATAGACTTCAGAATGATTTACTGAAAAGTCTTATTTATTTCAGTTCTAGAGGAGAAAACGACAACTTCTCAAGGTTTCGTTTAACACAGTCTCTGCTTGGGAAGCACCACATACCCTTTATTTTGGTTGTCCCCATTTCCATTTCTGTCCCAGCTCTTTTAGGTCATGTCATCTATTTTTAAGGCTCCATCTTCTTTGACATAGGCCTAGCAATCTAACGGCATTCTCTTTAGATTTTCATTATGACTGTCATTGGGTTACCTTCACTTGCTTCTGTCTCCCTTCTCTTTTGGCACTCATTAAGAATACTCAGTATTCAGCCTTTTCCACCTTGAACCTCATACTAACCACCCCGTCTATGCCAGCCTCGATCTCATCATTTTCTTTAACTGGCCCAACTCCCTTTGGAGTCCCGGTCAAGATGAGGTCTCCTTCTTCCAAGGTCATTATCTTGGAAACGTAGCTGATGATGTAGGGGATGGAAAAGATCATAGACGACGTTTCGCCCTCCTGCCTGAGCTCACCGTTGACCTTGAGCCACAGTCTTAGAGCATGAGGGTCAGGAACCTTCTCCCTGGGCACGAAGGCGCTGACTGGGCAAGAGGCCGTGAAGCTCTTGGCCAGGGTCCAGGGCAGCCCCTTCTTCTTGCACTCTTCCTGCACATCTCTGGCAGTCATATCCAGGCACAAGGCATAGCCGGCCACGTAGTCCATGGCGGCGGCCTCCGGGACGGCCTGCCCACGCCTGCCCACGAGGACTCCCAGCTCTACCTCGTGGTGCAGGTTCCGGCAGTAGGTGGGCATCAACACCGGCGAGCCCTCGGGGGCGTACGCGGTGGACGGCTTCAGGAAAATCACAGGCTCGCTGAGCACGGCGCTGCGCATCTCCTTGACGTGGTCTGCGTAGTTCCTCCCGACGCACACGATGTTCTTGCCCCATTCCCAGAAGCGAGACAGCGGCTTGGGGGCAGCCATGGTGCAACCCCGGGTCACGTGACCGCCGGCCCCGGGGACTACGGCAGCTTCGAGGGGACACGCTGCCTGAGGACACTGTCCAGGCCGGAGTAGCCTCGCCCTTCCTTGCGCAGCGGAGGGACGCTGAGGTCAGCTGAAGGTGTCTGGGCACGGGCGACGGCCCCGGAGAGAAGAGGAGGCGCAGGCCCAGCCTCCCGGCGCCGCCTACACCCGCTCCCACCCCGGGGCTCCGGGCCCCGGCTGCCCGGGCAGGGTAGGGCACGGCGCGGCGTTGCGAGCCAGGCTCTGGTTGGCCGGGGGCTGTTCGGGCGGGCAGGGCTGGAGTGAGGGCGCGGCGTGGGGGCGGGAGCTGGTTGGCTGCGGGCGGTGCGAGGAGGCCGCTCATTGGTTGCGGCCGCCAGCGCCGGTGTTGATGCCCACGACGCGGGGGCTGCGGACTCCGGACCGTGCAGCCCGTGGGTCATGGTGCTGGGTCGCGGGTCGCGGTGCCTCCGGAGCCTGTCAGCGCTGGGAGCCGCCTGCGCGCGCCGCGGCCTGGGTGAGTGTGTCTGGGCGCTGACGCGGCGCGGCCGGGTGCCGGCAGGCCGGACGTCGGTTGGGCGAGCCCTCGCTCTCTCCAGGCGCAGGTGCTGAACACCGCCGGGCGAGCGAGAAGCGGGGCCGGGCGCGTTGAGGGCCTTGGAGTAGGCGAGCCGCTCTGGAGGGGGTCCTGGCCCGGGGTCGGGGCGGAGGGCTGGCACCCGCTCCCTTCCCGCCGGGCCCGGGCTCCGGGTCTAGGGTCGCCGCCCCAGCCTCTGGGCGCCCAGCTGATGTAGCGGCAGTGGGCTGCTAGCGCCCCGGAGCTGGCTGGCCGTAGTCCAGCTAGCCGGGAACTCTGGAAACAATCGTGATTCAAAGTCTGCGGACCATCTTCACTAAGAAGTACAGGCCCCTCCAGTTAGGGGATCCCCCTTAGTGTCGCTGCCGAAGGCTGTTTAAGAGCCGGGCGAGGGTACAGCTGCTGCTGGGCAGCGCCGCTCATGGACGTCCGAAGCTCAGCTTTTGGTGCCACAGAAGCCCGCCCGGTGAGAAGAGGCGACTCTCTGAACGTCTTGCATTTTAAAGACGTTTGATCAAAATAAAACGTGTCTGAAGATTTTGCTTCGAACGAAGGCTGCAGGTCTTTGACCTCAATTCAAGCAGAATGTTCCTAGCTGCAAACTAAAGAGCCGGGGAGCATCTTAGGGGCAGGGCCAGGCTGGGTGAAGTTAGGTAAAAGGTTTTTGGAGGTGCCCTCAGTTGGTGAATTCCTTCCTCAGGAGTGATCGGATCTTCTCCAGGTTGCCACCAACCTGCTATCAGGCTCTTTTCGGACCTAGAGTGGGTTTAGCTCTAATAATAACATCCTGGCAGTGCTGTGCCAGGAAATACATAAAAGGGCTCATAGTCACCTTTTTTTCCCCGCCCTTCTTGTATCCATGGGCTTGGATAGTTGCTAGGGCTTAGGGAAATTCAGATATTACAGAAGCCTGATCTTACAGAGAGGCTCATTTTGCTGAACATGAGAAGGGTCTGGAAACTGCTCAGCTGTTGCGCCAGAAAGGAGACCTGGGGCCTGGGGTTGTATCTCAGTGACAGAGCACTTCCCTCGAATGCTTGAAGCCCCGGGTTTCACCTGAGGCACCACAAAACCAGACAGTAGTAGTTTGGTTAGTTTTCTGGCCATGGCTATTACAGTTGATAGCTTTATGTCTCACAGGATGGAAGCTGTTGTTTCCGGAATTCATTTTGAGAAAGGGTTGGAATGCCATTGTCTTCTGCCACCTTGTGTGGTTTTTTCCCCTCTTTAAATCTAAGACAGAAAAATGTTTTGAAGGCCATAGGTATTTTCAGGTGGAATATTTTCAGGTGCTGAAAATATTATGACATCTGACCGCTTGGTGGAGTACACCTTAGTCACTTGCCACCTCCTTGGCCCACCCCAGGCCAGTCGTTGCTTGAGTTCTGTGTCCTTCATGTTTGAGTCTCAAATAGCCAGTTCCTTATATTCAGATGCTGGCACTGTGTGAATTTTCCATTTAGCTGGCCATCTAGTAGAAAATACTGTTTTCTCCTCTGGCTAGAAGCCCACAGATTGCTGTAAGTTCAGAGGATTGAATTCTGTTAGTGCAGAGGCCATGACTGGAGGGTGAGCAGCCACGCTCCAGTGCCTCATCCTGCCTTCCTTAGGCTTGAGTCACACCACAGGCAGATAGGACAGCCTGAGCAGAAATACCAAGATCGTAAGTCTAGGCTGAGGTGTAGCTCACTTACCTTGCATGTATGAGCCCCTGGGACTCTGTCCCGCCCACTGGAAAAAAAAAAAGAAAGAAAGAGTCTGAGACCGAAGGTTTGCTGAATTTAAGTGTAGCCCAGACTACATAGTGAGTTTGGGGCTAGACAGGGATATAGACAGAGATCTATTTTTTAAAAAAATCAAACAAACAAAAAAACCCAAAACCTAAAGAGCACCTTCCCCCCCCCCCCCCCCAAATAACAGTTCTGTGCCTGAGACAGGCTGACTTACTTGCTCTCTGCTTTCCTGAAGGATGTCGTGAAAGAGGGTATTCCCTCACAGGAGCTTGGGAAAGCCAGCTGTCATTGGTATGGCCCCTCTGAAGTCTTGGTGAGGTGTCCTGAGGTTCCTCTTGGGTGTTTCTTCAGGTCAGGCCCTGCTGGGAGTCTCCCTGTGTCACACAGACTTCAGGAAGAGTCTGATTGTGCAGCAAGACACGATGAAGGTTGAGTTACTGCCCGCTTTGACCGACAACTACATGTACCTGGTCATTGATGAGGACACCCAGGAGGCTGCTGTTGTGGACCCAGTACAACCCCAGAAGGTGTGTGTGACTCCCCGTGCCTGTCACCCAGTCCTCTGCCTTCACCCAAATGAGTTACAACCACAGGGTCTTTAACAGCTTCGTGGGAAGCTAGGCGGAAATTAGTTCATTCAAAGTTGTTTCCTGAAGGTGGTGACATGCAGGAGGCAGAGGCAGGTGGATCTCTGAGTTCTGGCCAGCCTGATCTACAGAGCAACTTCTTCCAGGACAGCCATGGCTACACAGAGAAACCCTGTCTCAAAAAAACAAAACAGGAAACCAACCCTATCCCCCACCCCCACCCCCAAAAAACCCCACAAACCAACAAAAAAACAAAGTTGTCTAGTGACTGGAAAACGGGGCAGTGAGGAGGGTATGGGAGACCACAGGCCATGTTGGCAAGCCTGACACACACTTTTTAACCTCTGTGCCTGGACATATGTGACCCTTTAAATCTCGCTCATCTTCCATGCTTCTGCTGTGGATTACCTCAGTCAGAGCTGCTGGGGCTTGGAGAGAGTGTGGGTGGGGGCTAATAGTTAAGTTCGTGAAGGGGGAAAAAAACCAAACCAAAACAAACCCTCTGCCCTCGAGTTCACTGTATAGACTAGGTTATAGTCTATATAGTCTGTATAATGACTATAGTCATTAAACTTAGAGCTCCCCCTGCCTCTAGCTCCCCATTTTGTTGGGTTTGGTTTTATTTGCTTAAGAAATATCAATAGCTGGATATGGTCAGTGGTCAGTCAGCAGAGGTGGGAAGAGGGCTGGGCACCCACTCTGCAGGCAGGTGAGCCAGGACCAGAAGTGTGACTGGCCTTTACTCCGTCTCTTCCTTGGCTGTAGGTTATAGAAGCCGTGAAGAAGCTTCGTGTGAAGCTGACCACAGTGCTCACCACTCACCACCACTGGTAAGTGCTCAGGCTGTGGGTGGGTCCTGTTGTTCACCTGAGAAATCACTGAACATAGAAGGGGCAGATCCTTGAGCAGCAAGGATTCTGAGAATGCACCAGGACTGGAGAGACAGCTCAGAGGTTAAGTGCACTGCTTGCTCTTCCAGAGGTTCTAAGTTCAATTCCCAGCAGCCACATGGTGACTCACAACCATCTGTAATGAGATCTGGTGCCCTCTTCTGGCATTCCGGTGAACATGCAGACAGAGCATTGTTTACATAATAAAATCAATAAAAAGAGAATGCACCAAGGTTCCTGCCTTCTTCTCCTTGGGCCACTCACCTCTGGGTTCCACTAATGCAGGGTAAGGTATTTGTGACTTGTGAAGAGGAACAGAGGATATGGCGAGCACCCTCAGGCACAAGTGTTCACTGCTGGTCCTGTAAAGCTAGGCTTCTCTGGTCACAGGAGGACCCCAGTGGCTGTCTTCATATATCTTAGGCTCATAAAAAATGGTGTTGGCATCCATCCACATCAGAGGAAAAAGAGTAGTAGGCATCAGTGTGTTGTTGTTGTTGTTGTTGTTTTGTTTTGTTTTTTCAAGACAGGGTTCCTCTGTATAGCCTTGGTTGTCCCAGACTTGTTTGTAGACCAAGTTAGGCCTTGAATTCCTAGAGATCCACCTGCCTCTGCCTCTCCACCTCTCTCTCTGCCTGGATTAAAGACGTGTGCCACCACCATCTAGCTATTGATATTTCTTAAGCAAATAAAACCAAAACCAACAAAATGGGGAGCTAGAGGCAGGTGGAGCTCTAAGTTTAATGACTATAGTCATTATACAGACTATATAGACTATAACCTAGTCTATACAGTGAACTCCAGGCTATGAGAAGTCTTGATTGGCCTCTGTTGTTTAGAGATGGGAATTCACTCTGACACAGGCTGGCCTTGAACTTGAGGCTTTTCAATAGTGTTGTGCAAAGGCTTTTGTTTTCTTTTTCTTTTTGTTTTTGTTTTATAACCAGGGTCTCTGGGTGGCCTAGAACTTGCTTTATGGATCTTTTAAGCCTCTTCAAAGGTTTAAAAAAAAGGGGGGAGGGGGGGCTTAGCTCTTATTTTTCTTTTCTAAATGAATCCACGAAGAAAGCCAGGGCATTTTTCCCTGAGCCTGCCCTGGGATCTCTGATTGAGATGATGTGAGCAAAGTTTGGGCTGTGCCCGTCCCTCTGTGGCTGCTTATTGGTAGTGATATTTTAAAAGGTAGGTGATGAGGTGGTAGTTCCTTCCTCGCCTATGTGTGACTGCTATCTGGAGGCAATGGAGCAGAGTGCTGGGCCGCTTGTTCCTCCCTGTTATCTGAGAGCTCTGCTGGTTCATGGATTGTTTGACTATGAACCAATCTATTAGATCTATTTTAGTTGGGTTTCTTTCTTTCTTTTTTGAGACTTTATTTATTTATTTTATGTATGGGTGCTCTATCTGCTTGTACACCCACATGCCAGAAAAGGGCATTAGATGGTTGTGAGCCACCATGTGGTTGCTGGGAATTGAACTCAGGATTTCTGGAAGAGCAGACAGTACTCTTAAGTGCTGAGCCATCTCTCCAACCCTTATTTGAGTTTCTTATGCCTCTTTCTCCCTTCTCCACCCCGATACCAGGGGAAAGGTTAGTGGGGAGAAGGGACATAGTTCTCTTTTGGTACCTCCTGCTGGTTATGGTAGTTGGGTTCCTTGGGAAAGTCCAATCTTTGTTTTAGTGTATCTCCCACTTCTCAACAATCTGCAGGAGCAGCATTAGCCTTCTTTCTCTGAGTCCCCACCCCCCTGCTCGCTCGCTCTCTCTCTCTCTCTCTCTCTCTCTCTCTCTCTCTCTCTCTCTCTCTCTCTCTCTCTCTCTCTCTCTCTCTCTCTCTCTCTCTCCCCCTCCCTGGGCTCTGGCATTTATTCTGTCTCCAGAGTCCTCAGAATTAAACCATATGAGGGGAAAGAGCCCCTCTCAGAGCCCGTATGAGGCAAATAGTCTGCTGCTATGGACCATCTGAATCAGCCCAATATCCCACACCTGGGATTAAAACAAAAACATATTTACATAACATAAGTGAGTTTCTAAAGACACCAAAACCTCCATGACACTATGGAGTGAAACACCTTGGAGCTGAGGGTGACCTACAGGGTGGGATTCTCCTAGCTGTGCCCTCTGCTGCTCTCTTTTTAAAAGGTGAAAGGGCTCCCAAGGGGACCATGGGGACCCTGGTGTGTGGCTGGGAGGGGCCATCCTGGCTGTCAGCCATGCTCTACCTGCAAGTCTCCTTCGGAGGGTGGTTTTGCAGTGTAGACCTTCCCAGCATAGCCTTTAACCAAGAGTTGGCACAAACTGGGACGCCATTAGGACTACCTGGGGGAAGTTTATGACCCATGCCCCATCCTGGTGCCCAGCCCCTCACCTCAGGAGGGACAGATGGTAAGAGTGAGGCTTCTGTGCAACTGGGAGCTCTCCCCATGAATTCCTGTGCCCCAAGTGGTGTGAAACCATGCCCGGGACCCTAGCTGTGTATGATCTGCTGTCTCTCTTCAGGGGTGTACTGGACACCTGAGGAAGTTATTTCGACTGCCGCCAAGTGGTTGCCTGTTTCTACTGGAAAATGTTTAGGCAAAGTGAAAATTCCATTTGGTCAGGGCTTAAAGGCAAGTGAGCAGCCCTCCTTCCTGGTAGGTCATCCCAGGCCTCCTGTTTGACTTGTAGGGACCATGCTGGTGGGAACGAGAAGCTGGTGAAGCTGCAGCCTGGGCTGAAGGTTTATGGAGGTGATGACCGAATCGGGGCCTTGACTCACAAGGTCGCACACCTTTCCACACTGCAGGTACACAGTGAGCCCCGGTGAGACCTGTAGGGATGGCCCACCAGGACGTTAGGTCCCTGGGCACCATTTGGGAAGGGAGCTGACATTTTCTTTTATGGAAAAACACCTGGTTTCAATTTGGCTCAGTTCTGGAGGCAAAACCAAAATAAGCCTTTTTTGGTTTTACCCTTGAACAAACACCCCTGAAGCATCTGCACCTGGGTCACCCCTTAGCAGAGAGCCCCAGCCCCTCCCTGTCTGTGTCCAGAGGCCTGTTATGAGGCCTGGGTTGCTCTGTGGGTGTCTAGAACGCAGGTAGATCCTGGAATACGCATATCCAGGTGCTCAGGAAGGGGAGGGTCATCAGGAGCCAGCAGTGCCGCCTCTTGTGATGTGCCAGAAAGGCTGCTGGTGGTCAGAGCTCATGCCAGCACCTCTGTTTCAGGTGGGGTCCCTCACTGTCAAGTGTCTGTCAACACCCTGCCACACTTCAGGACATGTCTGTTACTTCGTGAGCAAGCCTAGTAGCTCAGAGCCGTCCGCTGTGTTCACAGGTGAGTCCAGGAGGCTGAGGGCTATGTGAACAGTCTCTTTGGCATTGGCTGTGTGAGGAAAAGCTCCCGTGCAGAGAGAGCTTCCTGCCAGACCTTCTAGCAGGGCCTGCATCTTCTCCAGCCCCACATCCCATGTGAGGAAGCCACAACGCTCAGAATGGAGCCTGGGTTTGCTTCAAACGACAGAGTGCAAAGGTGGTCCTCTACAAGTTGAGTCTGGCCTCCTACTGTGTACCTGGCTGCTCTACCAGGTGTGTGAGCAGGAGAGCCTCCATTTGCAGTGTTCACCAACAAACAGGCATGGGTTGGAGGCAGGCTGGCTGAGGAAGGCCCCAGGGATTCCAAGGATCCTTTTTGCATCCTTGAAGAGAGTCCTGTGAACTGGGCTAGACCAGCACAAGGCTGTACCTCAGCCCTGGCCTGGGTGACATGCACCCAGAGACCCCGCCACAGCCTGACTTTGCCGTGGGTGGTTTACAGGTTGAAGCTGAGGAAGTCGTGGGGCAATGTATGCAGTTCACAGTCAGTACAAGTAGGTTTGTCCAGAAATCAAAGGAATTTCTCCTTTTGAAGAAGACAAGGGGAATCCGTACAGGTCCGGCCCATGAGGCTGGACAACCTCATGACAACCACGCTCCAACAGCATGGGGGTGGGGCTGGGAGCACAGGGCCAGTGTGCTACAGAGGGCCTGGGTCCTGTCTCCTGGAGTCGTGATTAGAGTGTGATGATGCTCTGCCATCCATGACAGCCACAGGGGTTTATAGCCTGGCTGGACTACATGCCAACATGTCCTAATGAGGTCATAGCAGGGCTTTCAGCTGGGGGAAACTGAACGAAATTGTGTCGGAACCACCTTATTTTTAACTACACGCTATAGAATGCCAGGGTTTTATGGTGGTTTTGATTTCAGACAGGGTCTCTGTAGCCCATGCTGGCCTGGAACTGTGGCACTCCTCCTGAGTGTAGGGATTACAGGTGTGAGTCAGCACGCCTGACCTCAGTTCCGTGTCTTCATCACAGCATTGTGGGGGTCATTTCTAGGCCCTGGGCCCGTTTTTGTGCTTGTGGCTCACCTCTACCCTCCATAGCAGTTGTTCTTACCCTTCCTAATGCTATGACCCTTTAACACAGGTCTTCATGGTGTGGTGACCCCAACCAGAAAATTATTTTCATTGCCACTTCATAACTATAATTTTGCTATTTTTATGAATTGTAACATAAATATCTGATGTGCAGTCCCTGTGAAAGGGTTGTACAACCCAAAAGGGGTCATGACCCACAGGATGAGAACTGCTGATCTGTAAAGTTGATCGCTGAGGCTCCAGGTCCTCCAACTGCAGCATGGATGGAACGGGACGGCTCTGCTGTATCCCTGCTCTGTGGTCACTGGTGGCTTTGGTAGGGCTTTTTGGAACAGCAGCACTGCTATGGTAAAATGGTCCTCAGCTTATGACCATCCCTGGTAATTGAGGTGTGGACACATGTTGGCATGGCTGTGTGCCCTGTGAGAGCCTGTGTCAGTGTCTGTAGGGGCAGGATATCATGATCTGACCATGCCAAGCCACATCAGGGCATGCCAGCTGTGGAAGAAGGCGTGTCTGGACGTGGCTGTGGGTGTGTGTTGGGTGTCATTCCCAGGTTCACTTGTACTACTTAATGTTTTGCCAACTTGATACAAATTAAGAGTCTTCTGGGAAGAAAAAAAAAAACTCAATTGAGAAAAATGCCTCCATTAGATTGGCAAGTCTGTGGGGCGTTTTCTGGATTAATGATTGTGGCCTAGTCTCCTGTGGGCAGTGCCACTCCTGGGCAAGTGTGTCCTGGTTCTATAAGAAAGCAAACTGAGCAAGCCAGGGAGCAGTGATCCTCTGTGGTCTCTGCTTCAGCTCCTGCCTCTAGGTTCCTGCCTGGACTTCCCTTCATGGGAGTTGTAAGATGATGTAAATCCTTCCCTTTCTGAGGTAGTTTTTCGCTTCAACAGAAAAGCAAGCCAGGACAACACTTTCTACTCTTTCTTAGGGGTGCAGTGTCTTACCAGCCTAGAACTTTGCCAGGGCAGCAGGATTAGCTAGTGTGCCTGGGTTTTTATGTGAGTTCTGGGGGATCAGGCTTGGATCCTACTGCTTGTAAGGCAAGCATTTACCAAGCACCCAGTCGCCTCAGCCCCATTATATGTGACGGTGCTGTGGATGGAGCCCAAGGCCTGTGTGTTAGGCAGGGGTCACTAAGCCCCACTGAGCTGAGGCTGGGTCTCTCATGACCATCCTGTATATCACGGACGGTGCTGCGGGGTGTAGACCCCATGATGTCCTGCACTTTCTGGGGCTGCTGGTGGGCAGCGCCTGGCATGTGATGTAAGCTTTCAGCAGGCCATTTTCTACCTGCATGGTACGCTGGGGTAAACTGGCATCAGCAGCGAGGGCCAGTGATGAGAAATGTACTGTTTAGCAGCCCCGGAAATCTGAGTGAGCTGCCTGAGGAGGCCAGGAGTGGGGGTTGGCGGCGGGTGTAACAGAGAAGGGTGTGGTAGGAGGGCCAGGCATCTCTGCAGCTGTCGTATGGGGTAAGGCCTGTTGGGCTGAGATGGTCAGATAGGGCACTGAGAGGCACAAGGAGACAGTGCTGGAGACAGACTGGGCAGAGTTCAGGACTTCAGGTTTAGGATCCGTCCTCATGATAGTCAGGTGGAGGCGCAGGGGCAGCCAAGGTCAGTGATGGACGAGCGCCCACTGAATTAGGTTGGCCACAGTGCAAAGTCCAGGAGTATGTAGGGAACAGAAGCAGTCGGGTTGTCCTACCAATGGTAGGGTGAGGCCAAGAGCAATGCTAGTCTGGGGCTCGGGGAAGGGAATGCCTCAGTGACAAAGGGAAAGAGTGTCAGAAACGTGGATGCCAGGAGAAGGGGACATCTGAGGCTCTAGGAAGGGGCCTAAGAAGGGCTGATGAGAGGTGGTGCATGGACTGGGTTGGTGATGCTCTCAGCTATGGTGGGACTGGGCACTGAAAGTGGCTCAGGGCGCCCTGGGTGTCAGGCCCAAACAGTGATTTAGAGGCTTTGGTTGAAACTGGCAGGATGGAGAGCTGTGGGTGGCCTGGTGCCGTTTTGAGTGAATATGCCTTTTGGTGTATGGGTGGGTGTGGTGGTGGGTGGCTTTGGGTGCCTGCTCGTGAGTCTGGGGCTTAGCACTGGGTACAGGCCAGGGTGTGAGCTGGCTTCTGAAGCACCACCATTGTATTTTCAGGTGACACGCTGTTTGTTGCTGGCTGTGGGAAGTTCTATGAAGGAACTGCAGACGAGATGTACAAGGCACTGCTTGAAGTCTTGGGCCGGCTTCCTCCAGACACAGTAGGCAGTTCCTCCCTTTCCCAAAGACCCCATAAGCTCCACGAAGCAGATCTGTGGCATGCTGGACCCACCCTTCAGGCCCAAGAACTGTCTCTGCTTTAATGTGTGAAGATACGCAGGCCAGCCTCACATCTGAGCTGGAGGGAGAAGTGGGCCCTCAGCTTAGCAGTTTGTATTAGTATTAATCTGTGTAGCCCCATAGTATCCTAGCTGCACACACCATATAGAGTGTTGTCATGACATGGCCCGTGTTGGTTCTTTCTTCAGAAAGTCTACTGTGGCCATGAATACACCATTAACAACCTTAAATTTGCCCGGCATGTGGAACCCAACAATGCTGCCATTCAGGAGAAACTGGCCTGGGCCAAGGTGAGTGCGACCAATCCTGGAGCATGTCCTAGGGGCCCATCATGGTGCAGTGACTTCCCAGGGGCTGGGATGCTGACACAGAGCTTGACACACATGCCTTACAGAGCAGGAGCTCAGCGCCAGTCACCTCAGAAAAATCCATCAGACTAGAGAGTACAGTGCAGGCCTTCTCTGCCTCTAAGCATAAGAGACCCGCATGACAGGATATAGCCTTGTCCCCCCATACTAAGCAGTGAGTCAGCTGGCCCCTACATGAGGAACCTGTTTCTGCTGTCTGCAGGGGTTTATATCTACCACAGCCCAGCCCCAGGTCATGGCCGAGAGCTTAAACCCAGGGCTCTGCTTCCCTGTCGTTCACTGTGAATGTTGTCAGAGAGAGAGGGAGGTGCAGCTCTCTTCTGTCAAGTTTAGGAAGTGGGGCTTCCTTGTATAAGTCTGTTGTCAAGTTTAGGAAGTGGGGCTTCCTTGTATAAGTCTGTTGTCAAATTTAGGAAGTGGGGCTTCCTTGTATAAGTCTGTTGTCAAATTTAGGAAGTGGGGCTTCCTTGTATAAGTCTGTTGTCAAATTTAGGAAGTGGGGCTTCCTTGTATAAGTCTGTTGTGCTGTTTAGAATAAATACGCCACCCAGCATCTTTTCCAGTCAGGAAGGGGTTTATAAAGTAATACTAGAAAATTCAGCACACCTATATTCAGCACTTGGGAGGCTGAGGCAGGAGAATTACAAGTTTGAGGCTGGACTAGGCTACATATACATTCTGTATACCATGCCAGCCAGGACTACATAGGAAGATCTTGTTTCAGAAACAAAACCAAAGCGTTTTTTGTACCTGGCAGGCTGAGTAGTGGGAGAGAGCCGGTTCAAGGCTACATTGTATGTTCTATAGGAGACTATCTCAAAACAACAAAGAATTCAGATGCCGAGTCAGGTGGTGGCACATACCTAATCCACTTAAGAGGCTGGAGGAGACATGCCCCAAGTTCAAGACCTGCCTGGGCAGCGCACCAAAGCCATCACCCCAGAGAAATGTTCAACCCCCCTTAATTAGTTGATCATATTGAATCATGTCCGATTTTTAGAGTATGCATTTAATAATCACATAAAGACCAGACTGTCTGCTCACTGTCCCTACCATAATACCACTCTGCAACTTACTTTGTTTGCTTATTTCCCCTTGGTGCTGGGGATCAAACCCAGAGCTTCACAATGCCAGACAAACAACTCTGAGGGTAATTTACACGCATGAGAATGTCCTGAATGGAGTCTGTAGTTCGATGAACCTTTGACAGTGCATACTCACATAATCCCTGCCATAGTCAAGCTAGAGAACACTGCTGTGCTCCTCTGAAAGGCACTTTTAAGGAAGATTATCTTGATCGTTTTGTATATGAATGTTTTACCCGCATGCCCCTGTGTGTATCACAAGCAAGGTAGTACCCTTAGAAGCCAGAAGAGGGCGTCAGAACCCTGGATTGGAGGTACTGGTGGGTAAAGGTTCCCATGTGGGTGCTGGGAACTGAACCTAAGTCCTTTGCAGGAGCAGCAAGGGCTCTTAACGGCTGAGCCATCTCTCCAGCCCTTCCCTGCAGTCACTCTTGACCTTTTCAGCACCTTGCCATTGACAGTTGTCCTGTTTTCTAACGCTGTCAATTGCACGTATCTGGAGGTTTATATAACAGAACCATATGGTCTCCCTTGGTTCTCCCTGGCTCTTGCTCAGCCTTATTTTGAGGCCCATCCTTGCTGGTTTTGTTTGAGTTCGGCTGTGCCTACAGGAGCTCATTCATGAGCTTTGGGTGAGCCCTCTGTGTGCCTTCCTGTTTACAGTCCTGAATAAAGGTGCTGTGAATGCTGGTGGACGTCTTTTTGTTCATGCTTCTTTTTTCCTGCTCTTGGGAATATGTTTAAAAGTGGAATTGTGCAATTGTATACCCAAATGTACATTTAACTCTTAAACTGATTTTTCAGAATTTGAAATTTTGATCCTGCTGCTTTTGGTTTCCCTCCCAACCCCTGTAGTTCCCGCTGCCTTGCATGCTAAACAATGACCAGTGCTGCTGGACTTTTTAATATAACCTTTGGCTTTGTGTGTCCTGGTGGTGAGGGAGGCTCCTGTGGGTGACTGTGGCTGCTGTCCCAGCTACGTCCCTGAGGCCTCCATGTTAGCCAGACACAGCTGGACACCCCTTAAGTTTGGAGACCCCTTAAGCTCATAAACTCACCTTTGGCTTAGCTGCACTAGCCTTGTCTCTGCCATGGTCTGAACATGTGGTGTTCAGGAGCAAGGCTACGTGAGGTGGCAGCCAGTGCCCTCCAGCTGCTTGGCCACTCCCTGGGGAGCTCCTGGCAGGGGCAGTGAGCCCCTTCATCCTGGGCTAAGAGCCCAAGTCACTCACTGCTCCACATGCTGGTTTCCTTGTGGGAAGGGGGTTATTTTCTTCACATTGTGCTTTTATTGTGCAAAACACAAAGTCACAGTCATGAAGTCAGAACTCGCCCTCCCCCTCAGAGGCAGCACAGGAACAGGAGCAAGTACCAGAGGCAGCAGTTTAGCCTCGGGGACCTAGGGACCACTGCTGGTCCTGCCTGTGAGCTCGGCCCTGCTGGTAGAAGCCAGGAACGCACTTGTCTGCACTGCCTGCTCTTGCTCTGCCGTCAGGATAGATCACTAAGAACTTGAAAGCAGGGACCCACTGGTGTGTCTTTCACAGGAGAAGTATGCCATCGGGGAGCCCACAGTGCCATCCACCCTGGCAGAGGAGTTCACCTACAACCCCTTTATGAGAGTCAAGTAAGATGGTTGTGAGTGTGTGTATGTGTGTGTGTGGGGGGGGTTCTTGGCCTTACCTTCCTGTGGCAGTTCATGCTTTATGATTTTGCCTATTTACCCCCAGCAAAGAGATGAACCATCCTGAAGTGAGTGGGCCTGATCCTCACGCCCCGGCTTTATTAAGTATACCCGGGAGGCAGGCTTGGTCCCATGAACAGGAGGATATGCTTTCCTTGGCAGCTTGCAAGGATGTGGAGAACCCAGAGCCCATGCGAGAGAGCTGCTTTAAGGATCCTTGAAGCTCTGGGACTCTGGGATGGATAGGCAGCATGGAGCTGGTGGCTTCCCAGCAGCATGCTGGGAGGACCTGTTTGGCCTAGCCCCAGCAGGGTCCCGCATGGAGATGTCCTTGGCTCCTGGGACAGGCTGTTGTGTCTGTGCCTGCAGCCCGTGTCATCTCTCGCCTCCACAGGGAGAAGACTGTGCAGCAGCACGCCGGTGAGACGGACCCCGTGACCACCATGAGGGCCATCCGCAGGGAGAAAGACCAGTTCAAGGTGCCCCGGGACTGAGGCACACAGGGACAGGGACTTTTAAGTGACTATCCTGCTGCTCATGCAGGATCTAGTCTAATTTTAAGTTAATTCAGAGCCCTTAGCTTGTGTAATCAAATGTTCTAACGCATATTTATAAGAGAGAAAGGTTAAAAATATTTATTCCCATAACCCCTGCTTATGGACTCTACATTACCTGTGGCTTTACAGGTACATAGCCTCAGGGGCCTGTGGTCACATGACATCAAGTTTGCACCCAGTTTCTAAGTGGTGCTGGCTCTGGGAGGGGCTGAGGCTGGGCATCCCCCCCTTCGCGTCCTGACTCATCAGGAAGAAAGGAGATGGCGGGCACCTTTCTTGGCTTTTCTGCCCTTTGAGACTAGCCTCAGGGATAGTAACCGCCTGCCAGGAATTAGTGCCTGCGTGTCTCTGTGGACATTTCCACAAGCTTGCCTCTGTGTCGGTGTGACTGACCTAGTCCCTGAGAACAGGTGGTGTCACAGCCTGGCCAAGGTGGTCTCAGTTTGACCCGAGTGTGGGCTGAAGCCTGTGCGTTGGTATGACAGCACTCTGATGTACTTGAAGCTGGCCATTTGTGAAGGCCCTTCTCTAGGGTGGGCAGTTTCTGGGCTGGCCACCATGGGGGCTTGTGGCTGTGCTCAGTGTCTTGAATTCTCAGCAAGAGCTATGCTGGCTCCCCCACCCAGAGCACCCTCTTGGCCCCCACCCTATCGCTGCATAGCTGGGAAATCACAAAGGACTTATCAGTTAGAACTATCCAGGTGTGGTGGCGCACAACTGTAATCCCAGCACTCGGGTGGCAGAGACAGAGGTGTCTCTGTGAGTTCAAGGCCAGCTTGGTCTACAGAGTGAGTTCCAGGGCAGTCAGGACTACATAGATCCTATCTCAAAACAAAACAAAACAAAACAAATTTACTTTTAATTGAGGTGAAAGGCACACAAGAGGCCATTTAAATTGCAGCTGGATCTATCTCCACCACACACACACACACAGTTGGAAGGCAAATGGTATACTCCGTGTTCTGTGTTTCCTCCTCTCATGACCTGGACTTCTAGTCACTGTCGTCTCCAGCTGGAAGAGATGGGCTTCTGGCCTGCCCACCGCTGTGGATGTGTGTCTTAGGGGTCACAAAGGCCAGGACAAGAATAAGGAATGGGGGCGGGGCAGCGCTAGCACCTGACCTAGCGTTTGGGTGGCTAGCTCTTTCTGTCCTAGTGACCCATCCCTCTGTGTGAGTATCCGGGGCAGGGGACCACCTCTGCTCTCCGACTTATGGTCTACCTGAGAGCCACTGACGCTGCCTGGGCCTGGAGGAAGACACATTTCTTTCGTTTCCTACTCCTCAGCTGCACAGCTCCCAGAGCCTGTTGGCTGTCAGTAAGCACCCTGGCTGCTTAGCTCTGCAGCCCTGTCATGTTACCTGCATTGGTTTGCCGCAGTCCCCTGAGGACTCCAGTGACGATTAGAAATCTGGGTCCAGTCCCTGGAGCTCAGAGTTTCACCCCACGGTAACTGGGGATGTTAATGATATTCACCTGGATCTGAATGACCACTTTCCCTAGATACCATGACGCCAGCTCACAAAGGATGGGGTAGAGAGCGTGCTCTCCAACCAGGTACAATCAGAGAACCCAAATAGACATTTCTGAATATTAAATGAGTCAGGAGGTGAAAATGGAAAATACACTAAAGTGACATATAGTGCTGGGCGGATACATACTTATATAAACGTTATAACTGTGGGTGAGCGGGGCAGTGCTGGGGCTGAAGCTAGGAACTCACACGCACCAGGCAAGTATTCTGCCCTTGAGCTTTATCTTCAGTTCTAAGAAATTTACAGCTTTAAACAGCTATTTGAGAAAACAAAAGGTCTCAAAAACGCAGACTTTACCGCAAACAGGAAAACAGATGAAACCTAAATGATCAGAAGGAAAAGCTGGGTAGATCTGGGCACAGAGCACCTGTGATCGTGCACAGATCCCTGCGCCCCGGCATCATCAGACACTAAAGTCAACATGGCGGCTCGCACCAGCCATCGCATTGCTGAAGAGGCTGAGGCAGAGACACTGCTCAGTTCTGCGGCCAGCCTGGGGCACACAGTGAGTTCAAGGATAGACTGAGCTCCGGAATAAGGCCTGTCTCAAAAACACAGCCCACCCCTCAAGAAAGAATAGAAATCAGTAAAACAGAAAACCAAAAGTTCCTTAAGAGATTGAAAAAATCAAACTCTTACCCACACTAGATCAAAGTTAAAGATATAAAAGCCATGAAAGAGGAAATCACTCTTGCTCATATGGAAGTTACCAGGGTCTGTGAGGGAGAAAATGAAAATGAAAATGAAATGGACAGATCCTGGAAAGACAAATTAACTGGCTGAAAAATAATTAGCTGGGCTGGTATGTGCCTGTCAGCTGTTTGGGAGGCTACAAATTGCTTGAGGCCATCTTGGCAACATACCCAGAGATACGTGGTGGTGGTGGGGATTGTTTGATTGACATGGAGTTTCTCTAGCTGAGACTGGACTCAAACTCATGACCCTCTTTCATCAACCTGAGAAAATCTCAGAGGTGGCTTGTGACTACGCCTACCCCAACCGAAGTCTTCAGAGAGCAGAGGCCACGTGACTTCATGGGGGTATTCTGTCGGTAACATTGAACACTCAAAGAGGTTTCAGTACACGGAGTGGCTACTCCCAGCTCAGTTATCAGACTAATGTTTCTGTGATATCAAAGCCCCAGAAAGAGATCACACACATGAAAAGACAAAAATCCTTAATGTCACCAACCTAGATTCTAGTTGGGCATCATTATATACCACGACCACGTGGGATCTGCCTCAGGAATGTAATGTTGACCACCACCCAGTGTAGCGGGCCATCTGAGTAGAGAACAGGGCCTGTAGGCTCACCTCAGAAGAATGTTTGGCCTAGTCCAACACTATTCACAAACTTTCTCCATAATGGCTGCTGGGCGCGTTTGTGGCCTGAAAGGACGCCCATATATGCTTTGACCTGTTATGAGAGATCCCCAGCCCTAGAACCATCAAACCACACGCGTTTACCATCTTACAGTTTGGGGTTTGGCAGATGGCATGGCTCTCATCAGGTGTCAGCAGGGCTGCTCTCCTGAGGGCTCTAGGAATGTGTCCTTGACGGGTCTCGTTTCTTAGAAGCCGCCTGTGTGCTCCATCTCACAGCCCCTTTCTCTGCCTGCAAAGCTGGAGAAGCTGAGTCCTCCTGACTCAGCCTCCCACATCACCTTCTGGGTCCCTCTTCCTCTCCAGGGCCCTTGGGATCAGACATTATACTGTCTTTTAGAATCACAGTTAATGGCACATGACTTAATTCTTCCTACTCAGGGGCAAGGCAAAGTCGTCTCCTCTGGCCATCTCACAGGGCGCTGCGATGAATCATAAAAAGCACACCACAGTTTTATAAACAACAAGGAGAAGGTAAATGAACGACACAGCACCACACAGCAAATCCCAAGAAACACCGTTTGACACTAAGCTGAGCAGAGTCCTCAGGCTGCAAGATGACAGTATGTATCTTTACATACTAGTACATACCTTGTACATGCTACTAATCTGAAAGTGAATCCAAAGCAGTTCCACTTTCAGTAGCATCAAACTAATAAAATACCAAGGAAGCCCTTTATCAACGTGTAAGGTTTACACATGGAAAACGGCAAATGTTGCTAAGAGAAATGAACTAAGCCCATGGGCAGATGCCATGTTCACGGATGAGACAGCTGTGTCGGCTAATATGTCGGCTCTCCACAAACTGATCTAGATAAAAGTGCAACCAGCAAAATCCCAGCGTGTGTTTGAGGAAGTGACAAGCAGGTTTTAAATTTACACATCGATCCAAAGAACCAAGGTGAGCCAAAACAACTTTGTAAACAAACAGGGTTCTGGGACCTCCGGCTCCTTGAAACTGGGAAGGCACAACCATGACATTCAAAGTGGTGCAGGGACAGGGCTGGGCACAGGCTGTGGAGCCCAGTGGAGAATAAACCATTATGCTTGTGGCCATTTTGGTTTTCCTTTGTTGGATGCCAAGAACCGTCTTCTCAACAGATGGGCTGGGTGACTTGGACTTTTGCAGGGGAAACATGAATGAACTCAATAACACACATAACTTGTATAACACACACAAATTAACTCAGACTGCATTGGAGAATCAAAGAGCTTTTAGATGCTGAAGTTTAGAGGAAAGGCTGGTAGAAAATACAGGATCATGAGTTAGGCATAGTTCTTGGATGTGCCATACAAGTCTTGAGACAGAAACAAACTGATGTTCTTCATTTAAATCAGAAACTTGCAATAAAAAGACATCGTAAAGAATAGACAAGTTACCGACAGAATTTACAAAACTCACATCTGGTAATAATGCAATATCTAATGTCAAGTCCATAGTGAAGTCTTGGAAAGCGACGATCATAAATAACCCAAGCTGGCGAGGTGGTCGTGCGGTGAGGACTGCTGGCTGCAGTTACAGCCATGGTGCTTCACAACTTCCTCTGCCTCCAGGTCCAGGGGTCCAGTGCCCTCCTTTGGCCTCAGCAGGCACCGGTTTTGCATGTAGTACATATGCATTCATGCAGGCCAATACTCATACACATAAAAATAAATCTTTTAAAAAATGAACTAAAGCTTCAGTGATGGCGCACGCCTTTAATCCCAGCACTCAGGAGGCAGAGGCAGGTGAGTCTCTTAAGTTTGAAGCCAGCCTGGTCTGCAAAAGTTCCAGGACAGTCAGGGCTACACAGAGAAACCCTGTCTCAAAAAACCAACCCAACCCAACCAAACAATTAAAAACGCAAAATACTGTATGTTTTCACAAGAGATGAAATGGGTTGGGGGGACGGTACAGTTAAGGGCTTACTGTAAGTGTGGGTCCCTCACACACATACCAGCTGGCTGTGGCGCGGCATGTCTGTAACAGCAGCATGGGGTGATGGTGGTGGAGATAGACTGGTCTTGGGCTTTCTGGCCAGCCAGGCTAGCCAGTTAGTGAGCTGTAGGTTCAGTTTGAGATCTTGCCTCAAAAAGTGTCAGATCACTGACTGAGGAAGGCAGCTCATGCAGTCTTCTGGCCTCCGAATGTACGCATACCTCACACAAGGTTTAAAATATCAACCATCCTGATTTTAAGTTGTATTACAGAGCAATAATAACACCACCATGGTACTGAATAAAAATGGACATATTGACCAGTGGAGTAGAAATGAAAACTCAGACTTAAGTCCACACACCTATGGTTACCAGATTTCTTTTACACAGAGGCCAAAACTGCACACTTGAAAAAGTTTTGATAGTCAAATCGGATAGTTAAATGAAACTTGATTCTTACTTCCTATACAAAACTCAACTCTAAAGCAAAGCTCTCAGCATTAGACCGATTCCCTAAATCAGAGGAGAAAGTAGGGAATATGCTTCAACTCCAGACACAGGAAAGGATTTTCAAAAGCTGTCTGGTAGCATAGGCATTAAGACCAACAGCTGACGAGTGGGACCACACAGAACTAAAAAGTTTATGCACAGAAAAAGACACTGTCAATCTGTGTAAAGAGACACCTGCAGCATAGGAAAGAAATCTTTACCAGCTGTACCTTTGATGGAGGGTTAGTTCTGGGATATACAAAGACATTTTTTTTTAAATCAAGAAAATAAGCAACCCAATTAGGGCATAGGACTAAACAGTTCTCAAAAGATGAAATACGTATGGCTGAGAAACAGTTTAAAAGTTGTTCAGCATCTTTAGACACTAGGAAAATGCAGATTAAAACTACTTTGAGATTTCATCTTGAGTCAGAAGGGCCAAGATTAAAAAACAACAACAAAAATAGATGTTGGCATCAATGATGGGAGCCAAAACTGACTGCATCCCAGTGAAATAAACTAAAAACCTCAGCACCAGGGACGGGATTCACTGTAGAGGTCTCTCAGAAAGGCAGGAAGAGCTTTACCCCATCATCTGGTTGTGCTATGCTTGGGCACATACCCAAACAACAATAGATCTTACCGTGAAGAGATACTTGCTCATCCATGTTCATGAGAGTCAGGAAATGAAACAGCCTCGACGTCTATCAACTGATGGATAAAGAAAATGTGGTCCATTCACACAGTAGAATAGCATTCAGCTTGTAGGTAAAATGAACTTGGGACTGGAGAGATGGCTCAAGAGATGACTGCGCTTGCTGCTGTTCCAGAGGACCCAGGTCTGGTTCCCAGCACCCGTATCAGGTGGGCCATCCTCAATGGCAGTTCCAAAAGATCTGACACCTCTGGCCTCCGAGGACACCACCACACATGTGGCCTACACACACACATTTTTAAAAGCTTTTTAAAAATGACATCAAGAAAGTTGTAGGCAAATGGATGGAATTGGGAGCAATCTGACCTTTAGCTGCTAGCTACAAGCTGCAACCCCCAAACAAGCAAAAATTTGAGGTGACCCAAATTCACAAAGACACGTCATATTTTCCTTAACTTGGGGGTGTTCACTTTAAATTTTGGGGGTTTGTGTATGTGTTGCATCTGGCATACTCAGAGGTTTGGACGTTACTACAGGGCCTTAGAGGGATTTCAAGTTTTGGAGGAGACAAAATGATTATACAAGGTTGAAGGGCAATAGTGGAAGAGGAAGGGATAAATTGGGGTGGGGATTGGGAGGTATAGAAGAGAGCATAGGGAGAGATAACTAACATTAAAGGGAAAAAGCCATATGGAAACCTCCTGCCGTAGAAGACTTTGTACATAGATAAAGGTGTTGGAGTCCTGGCTTCTTCCCAGCACCCACATGGCACCTCTCAACTTCAGTTCTAGGAGACCAGCTGCTATTTTCTGACCTCCAAAGGCACCAGGCATGTATGCTGGTGTACAGACGTACATGTAGGCAAAACAGTCACACATTCAAATTAAAAAAAAAAAAAACTTTAGTTCTAATGGAGCTACCATATAACAAGGGCACAGTACCCCAACTAGACACCACTTGCTGGCAAATGAAAACCCCAGTACCAGGGACTTTGTGGGTCGTTGACCAGTAAGATCCCATAGGCCATACTTGGGAGGCAGACGCAGGTGGGTCTCTGTGAGTTCAAGGCCAGCTTGGTCTACAGAGTGAGTTACAGGACAGCCAGGGCTACACAGATCTTGTCTCAGAAAAACAAAATGGGAGGAGGGAGGGAAGGAGAGAGAAAAGAGAGAAGAAGAGAAAAGAGAAGAGAAGCATGCTCCCCACAGGCATGCCAGCATTCCAGGCTAAGGACTTGACAGTCAAGAGCCCTGCACTGAAGACCCCACATACTGGACTCAGAATATGGAGATCAAGCTGGTCACTCACTTGGGATCTTCACCCCACCGCCCAGATGTCAGAATGTAGGGTGAGGCCTGCAGGACTTGGCAGCTGGGGAGCCGGTGGAGTCCTGGCTCAGAGGACTCAGGTAGGATGAGTAAGCGCGCACACGCATGGGGGTTGAGGTGGGGGCATGCATCTGTCTCTGGTGCTGAAGCAAGAGAATGGAACCTGAGCTGCTCTTATATGGGACACACATACAATGTGAGCTGTCAAAGCAACATAAAACATAAAAGTGATTTTGAGGTGTCTAAAGGGAACAGGTTTAGGTCCAAATGCAGACAGGACTTTAAACTCTGGTCTGATAAATCAAACTGCATTTAAAAAATGTGAAGGAGGGTTGGAGTGATGGCTCAGTGGGTAAGAGCACTGACCGCTCTTCTAGAAATCTTGAGCTCAACTCCCATCCAGCAAATGGTGGCTCACAACTATCTACATTGGAATCTGATGCCCTCTTCTGGCATGTGGGTGTATAGGTGTATGAGATAGAGCACTCATACATTAACAACAACAAAACAACAAAAACAAGTAAGTAAAATCTTAAACTGAGTGGTGATGGCACACACCTATAATCCCAGCACTCAGGGAGGCAGAGGCAGGTGGGTCTCTCTGAGTTTGAAGCCAGCCTGGCCCTCAGAGTTGAGTTGCAGGACAGCCAAGGCTATACAGAGAAACCCTGTCTCAAAAAAACATAACAGAGGGCCAAAACATCTGTGTCTGGTCGCCAGACAGCTTCAAGTTGCTCATCCTCACCAGAGATCCAGAAAGCAATGAAGACTGCCAGTAGGCAGTATACAGAGACTGAAACATTAGGTAGACATACACTTTCTACTTCAGTGTGGACCCTCAAGTCCTGCCCTCACAGAGCCCGCATGCCCTGCAGGCCTCCAAGTCACCATCCATAGCTGCACTGAGTGGTCCTAGAGGGGAGACCTGATTGTCAGCCAGTATAGATGTACGATGGCTGCATCTCACGTGGATGATGTTTGAAGAAATAGCCAGTGCACTCTGCATCTCCTGGCATGCCCTGGGCTAGACACCGACCCCAGGTAAGGCACCAAAAGGTAAAACTGGACAGAAGAGCTGGGCTGTTGGGGAGTAGGAAGTAGGGAAGTCTCCAGTGGCTGGGCGTTGCGTTGCTGTGCTGTGTGGCTTCAGGATGCAGAAGGCTGCCTTGGGTCTACCCAAGCTGTCTAAAGCCCGCTGAGGCTTCTGCACCAAGCAGGGCTCTGAGTGGACAGGAAGAGATCCTAGCCCAGAGTCAAGCAGGGTCCCACAGAAACTCCTGTCCACTGCTACCTGTCTCCTGTCCCCAGCAGTGGCTGGCCACTGTCCCCACAGGCCTGCTGAGGCCGCACTTTTGCTGTGTAAACTGCTCTGTGGCTCTGGGCGGAGACTCCATCCCGGGCGATCTATAATTTCTCAGAAGAGAGGCTAAGGAATAACCTGGAAAATGCCCTAGAGACTGGGGCAGCGTGGTGGAAGCTTGCAGCCCCCTGATCCTCCCAGAGCTGTCTGCTTCCTCTGCCTGCGTAGACATGGGTTCCAATGTCCCCCAAACCCAACCTGAGAAGCTGCCCCTCCTGAAACTCAGCACTGCCTTTCCTGGCCCCTCCCGTGTACATTCCCACCATCCCAGGCAGGGCAAAGGGACAGAACTCAACGAAAGGTCTGCTGAGCTTTGGAGTGTCAGCCAGGTCACAGCTCTCAGGACCTGGAGGAGGAAGCTGAGATGTGGCTCCGGCAGGGTGAGTGGGGCCAGGGACAGGCTGAGGGCCCCGCATGCAGCCAGCCCCCTTGCCTCCCCTAGGGGTAGCATATTTACCTAGGGTCTTTGCACACAAGAAGTAGTGGGTAGTTAGGCTCTCTTGTTGCCCAGGACAAGCAAGAGGCCAGGGGAAGCTGGCCGGCCCTGGCCATTAAGGCCTGGGTGCCCCGCTGTCCTTCTGCCAGCCTTTCCTAGGAGGACTGTGCTGGGGAAAGCAAACAGGAGGTAGCTGGTGGCCCTGCCAGGTGTTCCTAGAAGAGGCCCTGGGGGAGGGGGAGTAGCCAGACATCAGCTGACCTACAGGTCACAGGAAGGCTGAGACTGGGCCTTGGACAAACCCCTGAGCTGGGAAGCACAAATGCTGGGCCCACTCAGGCTGTTAGGAAAAGCCCAGCACAGACAGCATGTTAGAAATGCAGGCTCGGCCTTAGGAAACGGAGCAGCTTACTGCCTAACCCAGACCCAGCCATCTGCTCAGTATGGGTGTGAGTGGGGGAATTTCCCAAGAACACAGGAGCACCCCTAGGGTACCCTCACCTTGGCTGAACCTACTGGGAGACAGAGCCCCCTACACCTACCTTGAACACCAAATCCTGTAGGGTCACACCACCAAGACTCCTACTCCTACACCTGCAGAGCCCCACCTCTCCCCTGAGGGAGACACTGGGGCAAAGGGCCCTCCCCTGCACCATCTCCACCCAGGAGACTTGCTGTTGAGACTAGCTGCCCAGCACGAGAGGGTTAAAGGAGACGGAGTGTGGGGCAGGGCCAGCTTAAGGCTGCCAGCTACAGGCAGTGGGGAAATCCAGAGGGCAGCAGCCTGCACTGTAGACGGCCCTTGCTCACTGCCTGCCTGCAGCCAGCTCTGTACAAGGCAGAATGGCCCCGAGGACAGGTGAGGAACCCGTATCTCCTGCCACTTGGTCTGAGGGTAGATGGCCCTCAACCCCGAGCCCACTGGGAGAAGCTGCAGTGGGCTCGGCTTAGGGTGGGCTGATGGGAATTCTGGGTTGGGTCTTGGGTACGACTACTCCTGGCACCAGAGGGTCTCTGTGATTTTCTCCCTTGGTGGCGGCACTGGAGGAAAGGGCCAAATGAAGGCAGGGCAAGCTGAAACAGGCACCTCACCCCTGGGTACAGCAAGGCGCAGAACCGGGGCTCAGCACTCCCCACAACCCTACCTCACCGCGGCTTGCCGAGATGGTGTGCTAGACACAGCCTGAGACCCTTCTAGCTACTGTTCCTCTTTCGGGCCTGGCCCTGGCTGAGTGGGAAAACAATGTCTTCTTTCTCGCCTGCCTCTGGGGTGCCGCTGCAATGCCTGGGGCACCATTATGCAGTCACGCCAGGTGCAAACTGCGCAGGTGCGGAATAGTGTCCTGCCCAACCTGATCTGGAGCTCTCGGCACACACCGGAGGTAGATTTAGAATTGGGGTGCTGTATGGGTTCATGTGACTTGATGCCCGCCTGAGTGAACAATTGGGTTTCCTAGACCCCACTCTTCTGCCAGCAGGGGGTCCAGCCTGCATAAACTGGGGAGCAAACAGGGCATGCTTCACCCATCTCGGGGCCTAACAGCCAGGCGGTGGCCAGCTTGTTGTTCAGACCCCGAGGACCACAAATGAATATTCTGGAACAGCCAGGTCTTGGGCAGCAGCTTCGTTCTGTTCTTCAGCTTGGCTGTTGTATACACCCCAGAAGACAGACTGCCACATGGCCTAGTGGCCACAGCCCAGGTTGCCTGGGAAGCCAGGGTGAAATGGAACAGCCAAGCCCTTGGTGGCCCTGCAGTGAGATGGGACCACGACTTGCTGGTCCCACGGGTTGGATAAGTGAAGTCGCTTCAGAGGATAGTGCCTGGCTGCCCTACCAATGTGTGCCTGGTATCAAAGCGTGATGACCATGTCTTAGTGTACAGACATCATCCCTCCTCTTACAATAGCTGAGGACCGGGGAAGTCCAGGGTTTGGCTCACATGCTGGGCCACAGTCCTCTGGGCACCTCCTTGCCAAGCCCTTCTCCCTACAGGTGGCCCAGCCCTGGTGGTGCTTCTGGCTTTCTGGGTGGCCCTGGGCCCCTGTGGCTTGCGGGGGGCCGATCCTGGAGCATCAGCAGATGCTGAGGGCCCCCAGTGCCCCGTCATCTGTACCTGCAGCTATGACGACTTTACGGATGAGCTCAGTGTCTTCTGCAGCTCGAGGAACCTCACACAGCTGCCTGACGGCATCCCAGTCAGCGCCCGGGCCCTATGGCTTGATGGCAACAACCTCTCCTCCATTCCTTCAGCGGCCTTCCACAACCTGTCTAGCTTGGACTTCCTCAACCTGCAGGGCAGCGGGCTGAGGAGCCTGGAGCCACAGGCGCTGCTGGGCCTGCGGAACCTCTACCACTTGCACGTGGAGCGGAATCTGCTCCGGAGCCTCGCTGCTGGCTTGTTCACGCACACACCCAACCTGGCTTCACTCAGCCTGGGCAACAACCTCCTGGGCCGGCTGGAAGAGGGGCTGTTCCAAGGCCTCAGTCACCTCTGGGACCTCAACTTGGGTTGGAACAGCCTGGTGGTGTTGCCTGACACAGCATTCCAGGGCCTGGACAACCTCCGTGAGCTGGTGCTGGCTGCCAACAAGCTGGCTTACCTGCAGCCCGCACTCTTCTGTGGCTTGGGCGAGCTCCGGGAGCTGGACCTGAGCAGGAATGCACTGCGCAGCGTCAAAGCCAACGTCTTCACACACTTGCCCAGGCTACAGAAGCTGTACCTGGACCGCAACCTCATCACAGCCGTGGCTCCCCGCGCCTTCCTGGGCATGAAGGCGCTGCGCTGGCTGGACCTATCCCACAACCGAATAGGCAGCCTCCTGGAAGACACCTTCCCAGGCCTGCTGGGCCTGCATGTTCTGCGCCTGGCACACAATGCCATCACTAGCTTGCGGCCTCGTACTTTCAAAGACCTACGCTTCTTGGAGGAGCTGCAGCTTGGCCACAATCGGATCCGGCAGCTGGGCGAGAGGACATTCGAGGGCCTGGGGCAGCTAGAGGTGCTGACACTCAATGACAATCAGATTCATGAGGTCAAGGTGGGCGCCTTCTTTGGCCTCTTCAATGTGGCTGTTATGAACCTCTCTGGCAACTGTCTGAGGAGCCTCCCGGAGCGGGTGTTTCAGGGTCTGGGCAGGCTGCACAGCCTCCACTTGGAGCACAGCTGCCTGAGCCGCATCCGCCTGCACACGTTCGCCGGCCTCGCAGGGCTGCGCAGGCTCTTCCTCAGGGGCAACAGCATCTCCAGCATCGAAGAACGGAGCCTGGCAGGGCTCTCTGAGCTCCTGGAGCTTGACCTTACCACCAACCAGCTCACACACCTGCCCAGTCAGCTTTTCCAGGGCCTTGGCCAGCTGGAGTACCTACTCCTTTCGCACAACCAGCTGTCGGTGTTGTCCCAGGATGTCCTGAGCCCCCTGCAGCGGACCTTCTGGCTGGACATCTCCCACAACCGCCTGGAGGCACTGGCGGAAGGCCTTTTCTCACCGCTGGGGCGGCTGCGCTACCTCAGCCTCAGGAATAACTCTCTGCAGACCTTCGTGCCACAGCCCGGCCTGGAGCGGCTGTGGCTCGATGGCAATCCCTGGGACTGCGGCTGTCCGCTCAAGGCACTGCAGGACTTTGCCCTGCGGAACCCCAGTGTTGTCCCCCGCTTTCTTCAGACTGTCTGTGAGGGGGATGACTGCCAGCCGGTGTACACCTATAACAACATCACTTGTGCTGGCCCAGCCAATGTCTCAGGCCTCGACCTACGGGACATTAGCGAAACACATTTTATGCACTGCTGACCCTGGCTGCTTCCTGGTCTGGTCTGGCCGAATGCTGCCTTGTGGTCGGGACAGTCTCTCATTGTTACCAGAATAAGCTGGCTCCCGCAGCCGGTGGGGATGGAGAATACCCACCCATCTCCAAAGTACAGGTCCTGGCTGCTCACTTCCTGCAAGCTGGGCAGTACTGGCAGCTATGTGGCCTAAAAGGGTGGGCACAGGCTAAGTGCCCAAGGGCCCAACCAGGAGGGGAAGTGCTCAGCAGCACTCCCTGCTGGCAGCAATTAAAAGCAAGCACTATGCAAAACTTGTGACCTTGAGTGTGCGCTTCCTGGTCCCTGCCCGGTCTATCCTGAGCTCTGCCTGAGCCAGTCTGCACCTCGCTTAGGGATTAGGAACATGTGTTCTATTTCATCTGCACCGCGTCTTGCGGTGTCCCAGTTCTTCTGAGCTTCTTTTGACCCTCTTCTCCTACCCGAAGAACTGCAGGCACTTAACCCCCTGGCATTGTATCCCTCCCTTGGGACACTATATTGGGGACAAGTGGGGTTCTCACTGTCCCAGGTAGTCAGAGCTGTGGAAGTCACCACATTGCCCACTGTTGTGAGTGCTGGGGGTAGGGGCAGGTGGGAGTTGAGGATGGCTTTCCCGTCTGACTGCAGGAACCACCGCCCCCCTTGCGAGGTTCCCCAGGCCCCCAGTCTCTCTTGAAAACCTCAGCTTTGGCCCAGGAAGGAACATGACAGGCCACCATCTACTTTCCAGAGCGTTCTTTTCTGACCTTTCCACGAAGAGGAGGAAGGGCCTCTGTGGCTCAGCTCATACTTCAATTCTTATCCTGTGGCTTCCAGCTGCCTCAGTGGTGTCTGAAAACACAACATGCCAACCCCACCCCCCTAGACAAGACAGATGTCCTCACTGTGTTTTCAGGCCCTCTACATCTTTACTAGTACTGCTTGTTCCAGTTCTGAAATGTAGGGAATCAAGAACCACCTCACAGGGTTGGACGCTGGGCTCTTCACAGGGTGGGTTTAACAGCAGTCATGTAGTTTACCGGATGCCTGTGCACCACACTGTGCGTCACAGAAGCCTCCACAGCACACATGGGCGTTCAGGGTCAGTCAGGATGAGCAAGTACTAGCCAGCTGTCAGAGCAGCCTGTCAACTTGGGGCAGAAGTGACCAGGCTGGAGGTTAAGGCTACTACTACCTCAAGAAACCAGGACCCCGCTGGGCGTGGTGGCACACATCTGTAATCCCAGCACCCAGGGAGGCAGTGACAGGCTAGCCTGGTCTATAAAGTGAGTCCGGGACAGAGAAGGCTACAAAGAGAAGCCCTATCTCAAAAAACCAAAAACCAAAACAAACCAAAACAAAAAACTAGGAATTGAACCATGTTCTCAGCTATCGACTAGTTTGGCGAAGCTGCTGACGGTGCGTAAATTCTACTCAATACACCGTTGGGAAATGTCACTGTCCCGCAGGAAGATCTCTGCAGGGGCGTAATCATACGGACCAGCCATTGTCCAGACCAGCAACTGCAGGTCCCAACACAGTCCCAAGGACCTCTGCTCCCCAAATTCCTATAGGCTGAGGAGGGAGCGCACAGCACCAGGGCGGCTGGGAGGCGGTTAGGGGTGTAGGGCAGACATCCTGTGCAGAACTTTCTGGGCTATGGAAGTGAGTGCAGAGTACGCGGTGCTCTTGGGAAATTCCTGGATGAAATCACGGCCCTCTTCTAGGCTCCTGGTAAGCTGAGGATCCAGGGGAACAGAGCCTGCAACAGCAAAAGCCAGGAAAGGGCTGACAGAATGGCGCAGGAGGTGACAGTGCTTGCTGCCAAGCCTGAAAGCCACCTGGGTTCAATACCCAGGACCTTTCCATAGGAGATAACTGACCCCCACAGGCTACCATCTCATCTCCCCAAGTACCGTGTGGCATGCGCACGCCCACAGCCCCAACGAACAAATAAAAATAAGCGGAGGCCTAGCGAGAGCCTGCAGCATGGGAGAAGTGTCCACTCATCACCACTCACCTGCCTGAAGCTCAAGCTGTTCACCTCTTATGCCCTTCCACTTGGAACATTGTGGGACAAGTGGTGGGAGCCTGGTATCCCTGACACATGCACTCCTAAACATATAGCTGGGTGGCAGGCAGCCCAGAGACACCTTGCCCAGAAGGGAAGCCCAACACTGCAGTCAGACACACTCAGAAGCCCGGTAGGTGGAAGCTGGGGCACCAGATGGCCTGCTCTTGACACTTACCTAAAAAAGGAACTCCAGCCAGCCGGGCCAGCTCCTCCCCACCGCCCCTGGAGAAGACATTGGTGCACTCCTAGGAGACAAGGACTGTGAGGGTCCAGTTTGCAGACCCCACCCCCCATGCTGAGACCCATAGCTGGTCCAGGGAGAATGCCCAGGTAGTCACAGTGTCCTCTCTATCCACAAAGTTACTTCCCTGGACTGGTGGGCAGGAGACCTACTTACTCCAAGTCTCTGACTGCCTGAGTTGTCTTGTACTCCCTCAGACCTCGAAATAGACCACCCACCCATCTTCCAAGACTCACAGCGCAGTGTGGGCAGGCGAAGCCGCTCATGTTCTCTATGACCCCTATCACCTGCAGTCCCGTCTTCTTACAGAAGGTCAGCTCCCGCCTCACATCCCCAACAGACACTGCCTGTGGGCCAGAGTAAGGAGGGGCCAGTCAGCCATAGGTGAGCCAAGAATCAATTAGCCAGCAGGGAACATGCCCACCATAGCCCAACCCAAGCCCAACGAGGATGGGAAAGTGCCCCACCCCACCCTCCCAGCATACATGCGGGAGCGTGAGTGCACCCGGCCAGCCAGGTAGGGTTGAGGAGATGCCAGTGGTACCTGTGGTGTGGTGACCACGAGGGCTCCCAGGGGCCTGTAAGGGCGCAGGGCTTCTACAGTGGCCATGTGCTCATCTGAAGTTCCTGGAGGTGTGTCCACAACCAAATAGTCCAGCTCCCCCCAGGCCACATCAGACACAAACTGCTTTATCAGTGCTGCAAAGACCCAAAAGCCAAGTAGTAACCTCTGGCAAAGGGTCAGGAAAAAGGAGGCCTATGGTGTCCAGCCCCAGGATCCACTAGTTGGTACTGGCTGGGCAGCTCCCAGGGGAGCCTGTGGACACTGGCTACATAAGGCAGCAAGGTTCCACTGACCCCACCAGCACTCCTTGCTTTCCAGCAGCTTCGCCACCTGCCAGCACAGAACGCTCGTCACACCCCACCTTGCAGGGCTGTAGCCAACTCCCATGAAGGTCCCGGGACCCTGAGAAAATTTCCTGGCATGAAGCACCCTGCCAGCACGTCCAGGGGCAGCCCGCTATCCACGATAGCCATGCTGTTCTTCCCAGGAAGCCTCTCACTGCAGCCAGGACGGCTTAATGTTACCCCCTTGAAGCCCAGCACTCGGGTTCACTATACACTGTGTGGCCTCAGACCCTTAGGTGGAATGTGTGTGTGTCTCAGTAGACCGAACTAAGAGGTGAACTTGGAGTGGCTGATGGCTTCACAGTGAATGCCTAACACAGCTTCTCCTTTGCCCTCACGTCACACACTCCACCCAGAGGCTGATCTGGTTGTCACAGAGGCTGTGTGTGGGGGGGGGGGGCTTCTTGGGGACACAGGGGTGTGTATATTCTGCTGGGTGAACACGCCTTAGCAGTGGTAGCATTCCAATGCAACAGAGCCTCCAGGCCAGGACTGGCTTCTGGCTTTACACAAAGGCAGCAGCCGTAAGAGGAGGGAAAAGAACCTCAGTAAAGAGGTACCGAGGGGTCAGCTGGGAGACTGCCTTTCACCAAGTTCACCAAGTTCTTACCATGTTTCTTGGGTCCTCTCCACACCACGGCCTCGTCAGGGTTTTCCAGCAGGAAGCCCACAGACATGAGGGAGATGCTCTGCTCCTGATCCACAAAGACAGGCACCCAGCCGTTGTCACACTGGTGCACTGCCTTGCCTTGTGCATGGAGCATGTGTGGGATGCTGGGACCGCACAAGTCCACATCTAGGATCCCCACCTGCGAGGAGGAGAGTGCTGAGGGGAGGAGCGAAGCCTGTCAGGTTTGCTGGGAGCTAGGGACAATGAAGCAAGTTCAACCCTGGTCATAGCCTCACCTTCTTGCCCTGGTGGCGCAGCGCCAGGGCCAACTCCGTGGAGATGGTGCTTTTCCCAACGCCCCCTTTTCCAGAAAGAACAAGGATGATATGCCGTACGCCAGCCAGGTTCCCGGGCTCTGGTGAGAAACACATGTTGGGGCGTCCGGGAAAGCAACAAAGACAAAGGCACCCAGGTAGAAGGTCTTCTAGAAGCCCCAGGACTGTCTTGGCCGCACTTCTGTCTAAAGTGGAGCCACTGAAGGCACGTGCACCCGTCAACGCTCACTTGTGATATTCTCAAACCTCCAGCTGATTTCGACAGACACAGGAAATTTAACAGAAATACCACAGCTAAGCGACACCTGCGCGCGAATGCACAGACACCACACTAGAGACTGCAGGGGGCTCTCAGCTCTCCGGAAAGTGTAAGGCTAAGGGCCCACACAGGCTGTAACCTCCTACGTGTGCATCCGCGTCACTCGGCTGGCTCAGGGAACAAAGGTAGGTGGAATTCACTGGCATCTCGGGCTACTTTGTGCGCAGGCCACGGGCAAGCTGCCGCACTTGTTCGCTTTCAGACTTCCCCGACCCCTCAGGCTCGGCGACCCGCACGCTCACCAGCCACAGCCTCCATCCCACTACCGGCGGCTCTTCGCGGCTGCCTTCCGCTTCCTCTGCTAACTTTCCGAGCCTTTGAACCAATGGCGACAAGAGCCCGCCTCAGACTCCCTTTGAGAGGCTAGTCGTGCACCCTCCAGCCAATCAGGCCCCGCCAAAAGGTCCCGATCCTAGCAACGGATGGTGACGCCGAGACATAGCTCTACTTCCGCACGCCTGTCCAATGGCCACGCGAGAATCCTTTACGGCCGCTCCGGCGAGGACCAGTGGGCGCTTCGGTTCAGGATTGACGGGCCGGGCAGGCCTCTTGACAGCAGCCCTGTCTCGCGAGACCCGCCTCCGCGCGAAGCGGCCGGAGAGCCCGCCTTCGGCTGCCCGGCCAATGCAGCGCGGGGGCGGGGATTGTTTGCGTCGCGGCCGGAACGGAAAGTGGGTCAGCGCCAGCCGAGCGCGTTGGCCGCAGGTGAGCCGTGCCGGCCCAGCCCGGCCAGGCCCGGCGGGCTGCGCGTTGACCTTGCAGGCGGTCAAACCGGCCGCCCCTTGTTTCCCGGCGCCGGCGCTCGGGAGTCTGGGCGGGGTCCTTGGAGCCCGGCGCCACGGACACCGTCGCCCTGGCGAGATCCGCGAGCTTCTGGCGAGGGAAGCAACCTCCGGCCCCGCGGAGGCCGAGCGTGGCCGCATCCGGAGACAGCTCTGGCTCATTCATTGGGTTCCTGCTGTGAGCTCCTGTGCGGCGCTCAGCCAACCCAACCACTGTTGAGTTCTGGGCGCGGCCCCGCTCGGCTTCTTTGTGGGTGGCCGGGGCGAGGTAGGGTCGCGCAGTGGTTCCTCAGGGGACGGGAGACAGCTAGGACTGAGCCGACTATTAGACCCAGACAATCCACTCGGGGAGAGGAGATCCAGACCTCCCGGAGCTTTGCATTTTTGTCCCAATAACGACGTCAAGCCCGTGAGTTTAAGGTCGTATCAAAAACCGAGTTTGTAGTGTGTGGAACGGGATGGGTGAGAGGAAGTTGTGTGGTGCAGGAAGTGGTGGGTCGCCAGCGACAAGTAAGAACCACTTCAGGTGCATTGGAAGAAGGGGTGTCAGGAGTGTATGACAGCTGTGTTTCTGGCATGAGGAACTGGATGCTGGAGATGCCATTTGCCAAAGTGGACAGCGGAGGAGGAGCAAGTTAAGTGTCATATGCCTGAGGGGCAGCAGCTCCTGAGCGGAATGCAGAGATGGGCTGGGGCATCTCCAGAGTCATGGGTGTCTGGGTTGTGTTTCACACCATCGCTCTGGGTTTGATTGAGGTGCTCAGATGCTGGAGCCAGGTATGAGCTTGTGGGGGTTTCTGAAGCCTAGGCTCAGTGTCCAGAGCCCCGGAGTCTCTAACCTTTGGTGGACGTATGGCCTAGCCTGCCAGGTGGCCCACAAGTGCCAGGGTTAGAGTTGTGGGCCGTGGGTGTGGGCCTTGTTTGGGCGTTCTGACGTTACATGTCTTTAAGGCTTACAATTGTTTGTTCCAGGTTCTCTCCACTATGGCCCGGCGTCCACGGAGCAGCAGGGCATGGCACTTCGTCCTGAGTGCAGCCCGCCGAGACACGGATGCCCGGTCTGTGGCTCTGGCCGGCACCACTAACTGGGACTATGACTCTGATGGGCAGGTAGGTCCCAGTGGCAAGGTGGGGAGGACCAGTGAATGGATGGGGTGAAAAAGATGCAGGGCCGGGTGCCTGAACCGTCTCCTGTTATACGGTGCTTGGAAGGGCTCTTTGGTCTGATAAAGAACACCTAACCTTAGGGTGACAGAGACTCGAAACAGGGGACCTTGCCCAGGGAATGAAGTCCTGGACAATGCTGGTTAGTGTACAGCAAACGCCTGTCCATCAGCTCTGCCGATTTCCAGAATAGCTGTTGCCAACTTGGTACCCACCCTCTTGATACTTTTGCTTATTACTATATGCCACTGTGAATGGGTAGATGTCAGGCTTTTGTGTGTGTGGTGGAGTTTGTTCTTTCTGCCTTTGTTATGTGGGGACCAAACTTGGGTTGTCCTTGATACACAGTAGCAACTATACCCACCATCTTGATAACCCTGGATGTTTCTTTTGCCACACAAATATGCACTGTATGCTTGTGTATAAAAGGATCTGTAAGTCTGGTGTGGTAGTTTATGCCTTTAATCCCAGCACTCGGGAGGCAGAGGCACAGGTAGGCAGATCTCTGTGAGTTTGAGGCCAGCTGAGTCTACAAAGCGTGTCTAGGACAGCCAAGGCTACACAGAAACCCTGCTTTGAAAAAAAAAAGGGATCTGTGACTTTTTCTTTTTTTGGGTTTTCAAGACCAGGTCTTTTTGTAGCCCTGGCTACCCTTGAACTCAGAGATCTGCCTGCCTCTGCCTCCCAAGTGCTGGATTCAAAGGCAGGTGCCACCATGCCTAGTTTGGTTTATTTTTTAAAATGGTCTCAAAGCATAACACAGGCTGACCTTGGACTTGACGTAGTTTATTTATTGTGTGTGGGCATATGTGCGCTCTGATGAACATAGTCAGGACTACTTTCGGGAGTCAGTTCTGTCTTTCTACCCTATGATACCCCTGGGGTCAAATTCAGGTCACCAGCAATTTTTCTTTTAAGTTCAAATGTCCCAAGATTTCCTGTTGGAGACTGTGCATAGGAAGGCCAAGTGTGCAGGCACAGGGTAGATGCCCAGCTTGATGCTCGGATTAGGCTCCTGGTTTGTCTTGCTGATACTGGACTAGAATTCTGGCTCTGCCCTGTATGTCATAGCTCCCTGCAACAAGGGGTCCCTTCTAGGAGCCCATGGGATCACCAGCTTGTGAGGAAAACCTGGAACCAGTGGGTGTACTGACGTGGTCAGCAGTGTCTCAGGCCATTCTTAGGGGTTTCTGAGCCTGAGAGGTCGGCCCAAATTTCCAGCTCCCAATGACAGTGTACCCTGAAGCAGCCTGTGCCTGTTCCTGCCTCACAGTCACCAGTGTGGGATGCAGGCAGTGACACACACATGCCTGTCTTCTTGTCATGCAGTGAGCTTGCAGGGCCATGTAGTCAGGTGTTCCTGGGCCTGGGCTGGGGTGAGCAGCAGCCTCCATCCCTTCTGCTAGGCAGACTGCCCTTGTACCCTGGCTCCGGGGTCAGGGGCTGTGCCTTAGAGGATCCCTTCTCTGCCAGTGGACTGCAAGGCCTGCTCTGAGGTGTAACTTTTCCTCTAAGCTAGGTAGCTCTTCTGCTGGCTTCTGTGGGGCCTGAGTTCACTATTCCCTTGTCCCAGCACACTGGGCTTGGAGTTGGGAGGTCACTTTCCAGTGTCCCTTCAGCTGTCTGTCATGTGCTCAGGATATTGTACAACCACCATGATGGCTCTCAGGACCTGGTGGGTGATTTGGGGCCCTCCCTGAGGAGCTGGTGACCTTGCCAAGGCAGCAAAGACCAGAGAACTTGGGTGCTGAGAAGGAACATTGAGAGGTCTGGCCCCAGCTCCTCTGGGTGGCTGAATGCATCCATCTAGAGGAGCACCTGGTACCCACAGAAGGGCTAGAAACATGGAACTCCAGGGTAGGGTAGGGTCAGAATGGTCATGTGTTGCTGGTTATAGGAGGGTCCTGGACCACTGTGTGGGGCACAGCAGAGGCCAAAGCTTCAAGGACTGCTGAGCCAGCTAGCCTGGACTCCAGCACTAAAGCAGGAATCCAAGGGCTCATAGAGATGATGAAGAGCTATAGTGTTGATTGGCCAGTCAGTAGCTGGAACTTGACCAGCCCAGCTCTACACCCCCAGCAGGCTCCCCGCACTGAGAGCCCAGGCCGCGAGCACTGCACCTGCAGCGGAGCTTGCTGCAGCTGAAGTAACCCATTGGGCCTCATTTACTGTGCTCCTTTCTGCTCCAGTGACCTTTCAGGGGATGGACGCACACATCTCAAGGCTTAGGTCTTATGCTGTGAGGATCCAGATGCTAGACCTTGCTGACAGCACCAGCCCTGTGGTTTAGGAGACCTTGAGCTACCTAGACAAGGAGGTAGGCGCTAGAGAGCCCCATCTTGTGTGGCCCATGGTAGCCAGGGCTGGTGTGCAGAAATGGGGCTGAGGGTTGTATATTGAGTTTCAGAGATCCAGTAGGAAGCCAAGTGAGAAGCTATGCCCCTGGGGCCCCCGCCCCATGTCATTTTACTCTCATGCCAGAACTCAAAATCCTAGCACTGAGGTTACTTATGTCATGCAGCGGAAAACCTGAGGTGTCTGGCTTCCTGCCGGGCGGATTTGAAAAGGGTGGAGTGGCACGGGGGTGGGAAAGCTACCGTCAACAGGACAATCCGCCCTTCCCTCCCAGCACAGCGACTCAGACTCTGACCCTGAGTACTCTTCCCTGCCACCATCCATCCCCAGTGCTGTGCCTGTGACAGGAGAGTCCTTCTGTGACTGTGAGGGCCAGAGTGAGGCTGCCTTCTGCAACAGTTTACACACAGCACACCGTGGCAAGGACTGCCGTTGTGGTGAGGAGGATGAGGGTGAGTGCCCTGCCCCTGGGATGTGTGTGGAGGGCTCAGCAGGTCCCCTGGGACCATGAAGGTCTCTCATTGTTCTAGCCCTCCCTAGCTTGGGTGATCTTTCTTACAGATTTTGATTGGGTCTGGGATGACCTGAACAAGTCCTCAGCCACCTTGCTGAGCTGTGATAACCGCAAGGTCAGCTTTCACATGGAGTATAGCTGTGGGACTGCAGCCATTCGGGGCACCAAGGAGCTAGGGGATGGCCAACACTTCTGGGAAATCAAGATGACCTCTCCTGTGTATGGCACTGACATGGTAAATGGCCAAACGAGAGGGTGGCTGTCACGGGCCCTGCTGCTGGGCACCTAACTGTCCAGCCCCACTGTTTGCAGATGGTGGGCATTGGGACATCAGATGTAGACCTGGACAAGTATCACCACACATTCTGCAGCCTGCTTGGCAGGGATGAAGACAGCTGGGGCCTCTCTTACACTGGTGGGTGTTGCCTGGGTTATGGGTGGGCCTAGCAGCGCCACAGACCTCCCAGGCTCACCCATCTGCTCCTCCCAGGACTCCTCCACCACAAAGGTGACAAGACAAGCTTCTCCTCACGCTTTGGCCAGGGCTCTATTATTGGTGTACACTTGGACACCTGGCATGGGACGTTGACCTTCTTCAAGAACAGAAAGTGTATAGGTGAGGCGCCTTCCCTCGGTCTGACCCTGGACAGCAGAGATAGGAGTAGGGTGGGGCCAGACAGTCCGTGTGAGGTTCCTGAGGGTAGGTGGGGCCGAAGCCAAGCTGGGGTTACCGGGCCAGAGCTGAGTCTGTCTTCTGTGTTCAGGGCCACATGAGCTGCTCACCTTGGCACATTGTGGAGTTAGCTCCCTGCCTCCTGACCTACATGGCACTCAGGCCGGGTCTTTCTTCCAGGAGTGGCTGCCACCCGGCTGCAAAACAGAAGGTTCTATCCAATGGTGTGCTCCACGGCTGCCAAGAGCAGCATGAAAGTCATCCGCTCCTGCGCCAGCTCCACCTCCCTGCAGTACCTGTGCTGCTACCGCCTGCGCCAGCTCCGCCCAGACTCGGGGGACACCCTCGAGGGCCTGCCCTTGCCACCCGGCCTCAAGCAAGTGCTGCGTAACAAGCTGGGCTGGGTCCTGAGCATGAACTGCAACCACTGGGAGTCCCCTGTGCCCCCTCCTGGCACAGCCGGACCTGGTGCAGACAGTCCTGAGGCCAGGCCCTGTCAGAGGAAGCGCTGCCGAAGAAGCTGACTTCGCTGGGAATGCAGCTGCCTTTCTGCCCTGCCCCTCCAGGCCAGCACGAGGGAGGACTGAGATCTGTCTAGGCTTGTCCCATCCTCCTGAGGCCGGGACAGCCTTCTCTGTTGGCCTGTGCTGGTGGGGAAACAGCACTCCTGTTTGCCCTCTGAGTTGCCACGTGTCTTGGGAAGAGCAGCTCAAACACTTCTGGACCTAGATTACAAGCCTGGGAGGCTAGCTGACTCAGGGCGGTGTACTCGCAGCCCAGGGAAAAGGAGAGGGGCTCTCCTGACCCCCATTGTATGTTGTCAGCTCCGGCTCCTGTTATAGCGATGTCAGTGGGTGCCCTGTGAAGGGCTTATGTCACGTTCCCATAGGCTACAACATTAAAAGAGTCCTCACCAAGGCTGGAGCCGCCTGGCTTGGATCTCCTCTCCCTAGGGTCTCTTGTTACTTCTACCTGAGGATGTACCCTAAGCTTCTAGGTGTCAATGGGGCTAGGAACGGCTCAGCTGGGCACTCAACCCTTCCACTATGCTTCCTGCAGCAAGGGTCCAGGCCAAGGGTAAGTTGAAGTCCCAGTTGCTCTGGGGCCCTTTCTGTCTGCTACCCTGTAGACTCTTCTGTTCTCTTCAGCAACACCACACCCCCTCCCCACTGTGTTTCCATTTGGCCATAGTCTACCTCTGGCTGGAACAAGTGTGGTGGCTGGGCCCAAACCTCCTTGCCTGCCCCAGGAGGCAACCTAAGGATGTCACAGGTGTGGTCAAGAGCTCAGGTCCAGCAGCAAGTCAGGGTTGGTGGTGGTAAGGAAGATACAGATTCGGCGTGAGAGGTCAGGCCCCACTCTGCGAGGTTGCCTGCCACTGTGGGCCTTCACAGGGAGGTCAGCTAGAAGGTTCAGGCGCTCCTGCTCCGTACTGCATTCCATTAGAGCCTAGAGTGAGCACAGGTGTGATTAGGGGGGTGCTGGGGGGGTGACTTAGGGGACCCACCTGTTGCAAAAGGCGGGGGAGGGAGGGCAGTGACAACAGCATCAGCCACAGCTGAGCTGGTTGGATTGTCTGACCTGCCGCCACCACACTCCACGGAGCCCAGAGCCATCTCTGGTCACTTGCTGGCCAGAGGCCCAGTGCCCTGCTGTGCAGAAGGAAAAGGCTTGGGAATCCCGGTACTGCCTGAAATGAGAAGGAAACCCAGATGGAAGCTTTGAGAACAGCACCCACCACCCACGTGGTCCTGCGACCCTGCCCTGCCTCCACTCAGTCCCTGCAGGGGTGCATACTTAGAAGGGCGCTGGGAGAGGGCCTTGGTGAAAGCACACACGTACTGACTCAGCTCCTGCCATGAGGCCACCAGCAGCACATCCAGGTTTGCGTGGAGTTGAAGCAGCACCAGGGCCTGGGGAGCGTGAGAGTGGGGAGTATGAGAGTGAGTAGGCTGGATGTCCTCTGGGGAATGCCAACCCAATTATGCTGGGAACCAAGCCCAGTTTTGACCTGCCGAAAACAACAGCCCAAGAGCACAGACAAAGGCTAGCTATCTAACTCAACTTAGTAGCAGCTCACCTCCTCCACCTCAGGCCATCTGATGGCCACCTCGGCATGTGCTTTCTTTGACTTCTTTAGCTGCCATGTCTTCTGAGAACTGGGCTGGTGAGACCTGAACAAAGGTGACCATCTTTTGGGCTCCCAAGTCTCTGCAGAGCCCACCCTGGGCAAGTGGGGCCAACTGTGACACAGCAGCCACTAGGGCCACTTTCCCGGAATCCCATCCAAGCCAGCCCTACTGAGGTTATTAGGTTAAGTGGTACCACAGGTAAGCATCCAGTCCAATGACAGCCAGATGGGACAGACAGGTAGGACTCTTAGGAGAAAGCCAGGGCATGGAGCAAGGTGAGTCTGTGATCTGAAAGCAAGAATACCCATGTGCCTGTTCACAGCAGAGCTATGGCAGCACGCCCATAGCCACAAGTATGTACAGTTTCCAGAAAGAACTGGGTTAAGCTTATAGGTCCTCTCTGTTCTCTGGAGATTGGCTCAGCTTCCTTAAGGCTGGGCGTACACAGGCACACTCCATGTTTTGGTGTAGAAATGAACCAGCCTCCTTGCTGGTCCACTTCTCTGCCCACCTGGATAGAGGTGTTTGACAAATATTGGCCCTTGGACATCAGCACCCACAAAGAGTTTAGTAGACTTGTGCCCCAGGCAAACATCTGCTAGGTATTGTTTCCCTTGAGTCCAGGGAGCATAAGCAGCCAAGTGAGAGATTATTATTACACAAATCCCACAGCCAACTCCTGCATCATGTGGACACTATCAGCTAGACGTCTAGGTTCCTTCTCCACCCGCAGCCAGTTTGCAGCCCAGGTCATCATTCTGAATCCTCCTAAAGACCCTTCAATGCTGTCAGGTCTAGCGCACTCAGCTGGTTTCTTCATCTCACCCTCAACACCTCTATGGTTCTCAACAGAAGCTCCAGCCCGTCCCAGACTGGGGAACCAGCTCTGCCAAACAAAGACAGTTTTGTTTTTTTTTTTCCCCCTCCCACTACCTGGGTCAGCTGCACAGCACCTTGAAGAAACTCCTGGGGTTCCAGCAACAGCAACTGCTCCTGTTCATTCTCAACCCTCGCCTCCAGCGGCACCTGTAATCAACATCACCAGCCCTGCTAAGCTGTGTGGGCCCATGGCTTCTCCGCATGCAGCCCAGTCAGTCACCAGACCCTGTCAATAATCCTCCAGCTCTCCACACAGTGACGGTCAGGCCTGCCAGGCCTGCTCCCTACAAGTCCCAAAGTGCAAAACTAGCCCAACTTCATTAACACCAGGAACTCAAACTCTGTCTTCACTGCCAACAAGATGTTCTCTGGCAGCAGCAGAGTTCAGCTTTCTTGTGTTAAGAAATGCGACTTGGGCATCCACCACCTTTTAGGTTACTCCTTTGCGAGGCAAGAAAGATGAATGCAGCTACCTCCTTAGCTAGAAGCAAGAGTGAAACCTAGACTAGGACTGGCGCTAGAGATAGGGAGACACTTACATTGCTGGGGGCTGGGTTCACAACGCTCCACTGTAGGCTGCGGGCCTGGTGCTGCGGTTCGATTCGGCATTCGCAGCTTAGCGTGCCCAGGGCCTCCATCAGAATGTCGGAACCTGCATCTTCCAGGATAGCTGGGCCCAGCAAGCGACAGCTCTGTCATTCCACCTTCTCCCGTGAGGACTAGTGGGTGACACTATGCTGTCGGGTGGCTGGCACCAAATTCCCAGCCTCTCCGCGTCCCCCCCCCCCCCCGCCCCGTCCCTCACCTGGGTCCACGTACACCACCAGATTCTTCAGGACCTCATCTGCCCGTAACGCCTTGGTCGTAGGTCTAACCTCTCCTACTGTGCTCGGAGCTTGCGGGCCGACCACCCTAGCGGCGGTACCTTCGGTGTCTGAGTCGGAAATCTCCCACGTGTGAGGTCGCCGACCGACCAGGCGCAAGCCCTGGCCCCGGCCGCGACCCGAGCTCGTGCCTCCCTCGGGTTCTTCCTCCGCCATAGCCCATCCTTCCTACAGCTTCCGGGCGTACCCGGATGCTTTTGCTCAGGACACCGGCCGCTTCCGGAACAGGAGAGCTCTTGAAGGGTAGGTTTCCGGTGGGGTAAGGACACCGGCATGGCGCGCAAGAAAGTGAGACCCCGGCTGATCGCCGAGCTGGCCCGCCGCGTGCGCGCTTTGCGCGAACAGCGGAACCAGCCGCGAGACTCGCAGCTCTACGCCCTAGACTACGAGACGCTGACCCGGCCGTACTCCGGTCGCCGGCTGCCGGTGCGCGCCTGGGCCGACGTGCGCCGCGAGAACCGTCTCCTACAGCTCCTCGCTCGCCTCCCCTTGTTTGGCGTGGGTCGTCTGGTCACGCGGAAGTCCTGGCTGTGGCAGCACGACGAGCCGTGCTACTGGCGCCTCACGCGAGTGAGGCCCGACTACACGGCGCAGGTGCACCCCCTCCCTGTATTGCTTGTTCTTGTTTACTCTTTCATTTGGCCCACCCCCGACCACACTGGCTGGTTCTGTCTACCCTGAACCACCAGGGCCTGCATCTCCCTAACCCGTGTAACTTAGTGGCAGGGACTCTATGTTGACAACCCACCCTCTTGTTCTGCAGAACTTGGACCACGGAAGGGCCTGGGGCGTCCTGACCTTCAAAGGTAAGGCTGGGTGCTGGTTGGAGCCGTGACGCTTCGCAGATTATCCAGCACCAGGGAGTCAGCTTTGTCCTCTTTCCAAAACAGGGAAGAGTGAGGATGAGGCTCGGGAAATCGAGCAAGTCATGTACCACGATTGGCGGTTGGTACCCAAGCACGAGGAGGAGGCCTTCACTGCGTTCACTGCGAAACCAGAGGACAGATTGAACCTTGTCCCCTACCCACCGCTGTTGCGGGCCATGATCCTCGCTGAACGACAGAAAAACGGGGATACTAGCGTCCAGGAGCCACTCCTGAGCCTGAAGAGGACTGGAATGCATCTCTGGGATTACCCTGCAAAACAGGAGACCAAAGGGAGGGCCAAGGGCACCGCAGTCTAACTGCCTGGGAGAGGTCCTGTGAGTCATCTGACGGACAAGTGTCTTTGATTGTGCCATACCTCTCCTTTTGTGGAGAGAGACCCTACAGCCCTGACACACTTGCCAATGAATAATGGGGCAGTTGACAAGCTGCTGGCTGTCATTTTTTCAGGCCGCCCCTTGCCCGTTCCTCGATCTGAAAATAAACGCACGAAATGGCTCGTGTCATGGTTTCATTACGCGAGTGCCGCAGGACGAGGGAGGGAAGGTGGCGGTGCAGACACGAGGAAGGTAAGGCGCCTAGTGTACCAGTACACAGGCAGGTCTTGAGCGCTCTGACTGCAGGACGCCAGGAGAACCCGCGCCCCGAGGTTCTTTAAGGGAGGCCCCGCCCCCTCGCCGCCTGGCCCGCCCCATCCGCCGCCATGATCTGCCTGGTGCTGACCATCTTCGCAAACCTCTTTCCCGTAGGTGAGCACCTAAGGCGAGGTAGGGGCGGTGCCGGGTCGGGGGCGCGTGGTGGAGCATGCCTGAAGCCAGTACTCCCGCAGCCTACAGCGGCGTGAACGAGCGCACGTTCTTGGCAGTGAAGCCTGACGGCGTGCAGCGGCGGCTGGTGGGCGAGATCGTGCGTCGCTTTGAGAGGAAGGGCTTCAAGCTGGTGGCACTGAAGCTAGTGCAGGTGTGGGCGCGCAAAGGGGCGGGTGGATCCCGGAAGGGAATCGGGCGGGTCTACTGTTCGGGCCCTAATACAGGTAGCTATCCCTCCCCTAGGCCTCTGAGGAGCTACTGCGGGAGCATTACACTGAGCTTCGTGAGAGACCTTTTTACAGCCGACTAGTTAAATACATGCGCTCTGGTCCTGTGGTGGCCATGGTGAGTTTTCAGTCAGCTGCAAGGGGAGGGCAAAGGCTTGGAAGCTCTTATGGCGCTGACAGTAGCCCCTGCAGGTGTGGCAAGGGCTGGACGTCGTACGTGCTTCTCGGGCCCTCATAGGGGCCACTGACCCAGGGGATGCCATGCCTGGCACGATCCGTGGGGACTTCTGCGTGGAAGTTGGCAAGTAAGTCCCATCATCCTCCCTGGCCACCCCTCACCCTTCCCCTCCTTGCTGACTTGCCATCCCCGCACAGGAATGTGATTCATGGCAGTGACTCGGTGGAAAGCGCTCACAGAGAGATCGCTCTTTGGTTCCGTGAGGATGAGCTTCTGTGCTGGGAGGACAGCGCTGGGCACTGGCTATATGAGTAGATGTTACTGAAGCCGGCATTACCAACCTGGAGGTCGTTGGTCTTCTGTGGTCTTCACAGAGCTCAGCAGCGGCGATAGTGCTGTGTGGGTGCAGGTCCACCCAACCCAGTCTGTCTAGGGACAGCCACTCCCACACCCCTCCCTGTATTCCTTTTCATAATAAACTGCAGTAAACCCTTGTATGCTGGTGCAGTTTCAAGACAAAATTAGTGTTAAGACATTTATTACATACACAGCAGATATGTGAGTTCACTTGCAAGGCCAAAGCCTGAGGAGAGTCGCATTGGCCCCTTCCTCCAGTTGCACCCACCCAGCTAACCCCAGTCACTTCACACTCCTGTGGGAACAGACAAGGGACATACATCACAGTGGAGAGGTGGCAGGGTGGTGGGGAGAAGCCTGCAGCTGCACATTGCTGCAGCTTATCATGGCCAGATGGGCTCAGGGGCAGTGCCCCTGGATCTGTGCTTCTCTGGGTGGGGAGAGGGCAGTAGAGGCCAACTGACTCTAATCAGTGCCCCTGGAAGAGTAAGGCCAGGGCCAGGGCAGCACCTGTTTCCATACACTTGCTCAGGATTGTGCCCATCCTGGCCCGTCCTCAGCTCTTCTGGCCTCTGCCTTGGCAGCCTCTTGTCAGTTGCTCTCCAAGGGAGCAGGCCACAGCCGGCAACCCTAGGCACTTAGTACGTGTCCAGGAGCTGGGCTCCTTGGAGCCCTGTGCAGGAGGCAGGCCCTGGGAGCACACCATCCTCCACTAACCTGAGGCTGAGCTCGCATCCTAGGACTGACTCTGGGGAGACCAGGGCCACCCTTCTTCCTGAGGCCTGTGCCTGCCCTGGCAGCCTGAGAAATTCTACCCTTGGGACTTCTGGGAAGGGAAGGGCACTAGGGTCTTGTTCCTCCAAGGTGAATCTTGTGCCCAGGAAGAGTCTAGGGGACACTGGTCTGTGCGGGGCTGGACAGTTCGGCTCCCTTGGGTTAATGGGTATTTGTCATTGAAGCAGCTGCCCCAGGGAGGTTGGCCCTGAGCGTTCATGCCAGGTTCCCAGGTAAGACCCAGACTGGAGGCCAAGGGAATGTAAGTTTGGAAATGGGAAAAGCCCAGAGAAGGCTGGCTGAGGCCCAGGAATCTGGGCAGCCCTAACCTTGCTTCTGTGCAGAGGATGGTGTCTAGGCCTGGGTCCCTCAGGGAGAGCAAAGGTTTAGGAGTCAGGAACCCTTTCCTCAGGGCTGCATGCAAAGCAAGTAGACTTGGGGAAGACTAGGCAGTATGAGGCTCTTGCTCCTGCCAGGACTAATCAGGCCTGAGTGGAGCTACGGCCACCTGTAGGGGCTGCCTATAGCCATTTTGGTCCTGCCTTGCCCTGAGGGGACCCTGGGACTTCATGTTGGGCTGGATGTTGGCCAGGGCCAGGAGCTGCTGGAGAGAGGGTGTCCCAGAGGCTTTCTCCTCCCTGATGGGAAAGACATCTGCTCCTGCCTCACTCCCCAAAACCTGCTTCACCCCTCTCTAACAGCTGGGGGCTGGACCTCAGGCAAAAGCTGCAAGTTGAGAGGTTAAAAGGGGATGGACGAACCTTGCTGCCCCAAGGAACAGGCGGGGGGTCAGGCAGGTAGGGTCTTATGTACAGTTGGCATCAGGCAGGGCAGGGTCTCACTCGGGGGTGTAGGACACTTGCCACACGATGATGTGGCTGCGCTCAGCCTTGGATAACACGGGCTTCGCCTGGTTCACATCCCCAGCACCTTCCTCAGTTTCATCGTCCTCTCCATCCCCTGGAGAATTGGCAGCCATGAAGAGGACTCCCACATGCCCACATCAGGCCCTACCTCTCTAGTCTGTGCCTACTTACCAATGCGGAAGTCGATGTAGCCCTCACCACCACTCAGCACCAGTGCATTCTTCAACTTCTGGCCCTCAGTATCTGCTGCAGGTGCAGCAGGCCCAGGGCCCTCTGATGGGCTGTCTAGCACACTGCCATTGAGAGTGGCCAGCACATTTCCTGTCATGGGCAGAGGAATCTCAGGACTGTAGGCTATTGAAAAGGTTATAGCTGTGCTACTGTAGCACAGAGGGCAAAGGGGGTTAAGATCATCTGTGTACCTGGCACAGAGACAAAGAATTTGACAGCATCACGGTGCCCATGGAAGCAGAGCTGAGCCTGAGCCATGGAGCAGTAGGGAATGAAACTACTGGCTGCCTTGTCACTGCTGTCGTCCCCATACACGTGGATGATGCCCCCTGGGCGGGTTCCCTCCCCAGATGTTGGGGATGTCTTGTTGGCTGGGAAAACAGGGACAGGAGGATAGGACCACTTTATTTTTAGCAGGCAGCTGGAGATGGTGAGTACGGGGACATAGCAAATGCCCTAGGCCACAAGTGGGTAAGTGCTGTGGACTTACCTCGGAGCCCCAAGAGCTGGCCTCGATGCAGGACCACAGCTGTGGGGAGAAAGGAAGGCTGAGCTTGGTCAGAGGGGTGGCTCCCTAGCCCACCCACTCTGGGAACTCTTTAGCATAGCTGCTGCCTTCTTGATAGGGTATCCTCCAGGGTTGGGAACTTACTCTCAGTCAAGGGGATGGAGATGACAACCCCGTTGCCAGTGCCCACCCACAGACGGTTGCCTGCAATGAGTAGGGCTGTGATGCGCACAAAGGAGAAGCCCAGCTTGCCGGTACCTGGTGAGATAGGAAGAGGGGTCAGTGCAGTCAGTGATGTGTGCCTCAGGTATGTTACGTGGCACATCTTCTAAAATAACATCTTTTTTTAAATTTATACTGAGGCAGGCTCTCAGCCAAGGGTGGCCTCAAACTTGGAACTGTGTAAAGATGACATTGAACTCCTGATCCTCCTACTTCCACCTCCCAAGTGCTGAGATTATAGGCATGTGCCCACTTATGTCTGACTCACCCAGCATCTTGCTAACATAGGGCTCAATGTCCACATCCTGCAGGTGCTGGTGGGTGTGAGCATGGTAGAGCCGAAGGGTAGAATCCAAGCGAATAGAGACCCATACTCCATCACCGATCCAGGCCAGCTGTCGCACCTGGCTTTCCCGCCTTGGGTGGGCATCAAATGACTTCTATGGGGTAATAGCATCCAGTCAACAGGGGTGGGTAATGGAAAGGTAAGGGCTTGCTGTGATGTGATGCAGGGTCCACCTTAATGACACACAGCCCGTCCCAACCTCCAATCTGCCAGAAGCCCCTCCCCTCTCTGGAGGTTACTGGCTAGCACTTGCCTCAATCTGCATTGTCTTGGGCTGGATGACATGCACCTTGTTCTTGTAGCCACACCAGACTCGGTCATCCACAACAGCCATGCAGCGGATGGAGTGGTGTGGGTGGCCCAGGTCCATTAGGTGGTAGTTGCTCAGGTCCCACTGGCCATCTAGGAGGAGGCCAGGACACCTGCTCAGGTCTGGCTAGAGTCTATGCTCATAGGGCTGGTGTGAAGGACCCATTACCAGGGTCAGGATGGACCCAGGAACCCCTAGGCTTGTCTTTGCAAGGGCTACTAGGCCTTACCCTCGCCACGATGGAAGATGGCCAGGGTCCCATCTGCAAGAGCTACCAGTACTCGGCCTTTGACATGCCTGTAATGGTAAGTCAGTAAGGTAGGCTGAGGTTGCTGGGCCCTTGGTTCCCTAACCCCACCCCTCAGTGGGGGCCACATACACCAGGCTCAGCACCGAGTCTTTTAGCTTGATGGAGTGCAGACACTTCTTCCAGTTGGCTACTGCAGAATGTACGTAGAGCCTGCAAGAAGGCAGATGGGCAAAGCTTACATGGCTCAGCGAGCTCTCCCACCACATCCCATGTGTTGTGTCTCTGGCTTTACCTACCAGCCATTCTGAGCTCCTAGCCACATGGTGGGTGCAGCACTACTGGTGGCTGTTGAGGGCTCCCCACTGGGCTCCACTTGAGGCTGTACAGTGTTGCCATCTGTCTCTGGCCCATGCTCACTGCAAGAAGAATGGTAGTTGTAGTTGCAGTGTGGGTCATAGAAGCATATGCTGGATCCCAACTCACTTCTGCCATTCTTCCCTCCATTTATCTGACCTAACCCAGGAGAGCCTACCTGGCAGGCTGGGTGCTGGAGGGTGGGGTAGGTGCCGTGTCAGTGAAGACATGCTCTGTGAGGGGCCCAGGCCGAACTGTCGTTGCTTCTGGCTCATTGGGACCAGGGTCTGGCACTTCTGTGGCTTCTGTGGCTTCTTCTGTAGATTGGGATGGATTGACCTTCCCATTGGCAGTGGCTGCCACATCCCCTGTGGAAAGAAGAGTAAGCCCACCAAGGCAGAAAAAAGAATGTGGGGATAGGGAGAAGACCATCTAAGACTTACCCTGCCCCTTGTCCAGTACTGGCGTGTCTCCTCGGGAGGAACAGTTGCTACGTGGTACATTGCAGCGGGTAGCACACCCTACTAGGGTGATGCCAGCCAGCACACCATCAGCACCTGAGTCTTCAGGGTTCACATCACTGTCTAGGAACATCTCCCCAGGAGGATAGTCACTGTCGCTAGCCGCTGGGGGAAAAATTTCCAATCCATCAGCCCAACATCAGTCCAACAAAGCCACCCCGGAGCTCCATTTCAGTGCAGGCGGGGAGACAGGAGCTGCCTGCTTGCCTGCTCTGCTCTCAGTCAGCCTAGTCTCCACACACAGCCATGTCCGGCCCTCTAGGGACACACACTCTCAGGGTTAGGGTCAAGCTTATAGGTCAAAAGGAACGAAGAAGTAATGCTCTGCTCCATCATATCAAAGATCCTGAAGAACTCCAAGGAATAAAGGCTATCTCAGCAAAAGGGTGAGGTTTCAAAGCAGAGAGCTTCAGGGTCCTCAGCACTTATCCTGGAGCTGGGCTAATAGGTCATGAGGCTCCTGCTGAGGGGTGAAGCCAGGAACTTTGCCTGCACCCAGGAAAGCTTCGTCCTGGACACATGGAGGGAGGTAACTTGACCCACTGTCTACTCAAACCCTAGCAGGCCTCTTATCCCTGCCTACTCAATTATCCCAGTCCTACCTGGCTGAAAAGGAAGCTACCTGCCTTGAGCACCAGTTTTGCAGGGCAGTCCACAGGCAGCAAGTGCCTGCTGTTGGACAGCACCTGGCAATGGGAGCCCCAGCTCACCAGGAATGCTGGAGATACACAGGACGTGGGCATTGCAGACTGTGAACTGATCCACAACAGTGCCTGGTTGGTTGGCATCAATGATCACCACCTTGCTGGTGGTCAGAGTGCTGGTGAGGATCCATACCCGACTGGAGGTAGCATCCGCCTCAGGGACCTCCTTTGCCTGTTTCAGAGCATATCAGTGGGGAGATCAAAGCTGGTCCCTGAACTTGGTGTCAACATGAGTCAGGAAATCTGTGGCACTTCCTAAGATCTAGCTTTGAATATGGCATCAACGGATTCAGTTATCTTCCCCTACAGCCTACAGAACTGTATCTGGATGACTCATTTCTAAGGGGAAGCAATGAACTTGGCAAGGTTACTAAGTCAAGCTGCGTTTGTGCTCTGGGCTTTCCTGCAAATCACTGGGCTTCTCCTGTGAGCAGCCCATCCTGCTGCCTTCTACTATGTATGATACAAGATGTGGATGGTTCTCCTGAGGCTGACCTCTGTTACCAAGGACGGTAGACAGTCCCACTGCTCCACAGGCAGGGAGGGGACCTGGACTATAGAGAGGCAGCAATGGTATCTTGAATGCCGTGGCCCTGCTTCCTCTCATGGAGGAAAAGGGAAGCACCATCACCAAGGTGTGGTCACTTTTAGGCAGAACCTGCAGGGAACTATCTAGAGACTTTATGTAGGGTGAAGCCACACTCTTGACCAACATACGGACCTTCTTCTTCTCAGGGGACGGATTGCTGCTTTTGGGCTCGCCCTCTACCTCCCGGTCGCAGGTCAGAGGGTCTCGACCTGGTGCAGGCTTGGGTCCACTGCTGGAGCCCTCTTCATTTGGTTTCCACCCGCTCAGGTTGACACCAGCAGCACACCAAAGCTGCAAGCACAGGGCCATGGGTTCTAGGTCTCCCAGGAGCCGTAGCAATGGAGACTCTGTTGCCCAGGATTCCCTTGGGAGCCTCTGAGCAGGATCCTCAATGCTCACCTTCATTGTGGGGTCCTTCTCCACCAGAGGTCGGCAATACACAGGGACAGGCACATTTTTCATCCTGGTATCTTCCTGGCCTCCATTGGGACTCAGCTGTAATAGAGTAGGAGGTGCTGTGGTATGAGGAGACACCTCGGCCTACAGAAGCCTTGCTGTTGGCTTCTGGTATACAGTCACTGGCTCTGGCTCTCCTGGCCCTCTGTGCTGATTAGTTTTTGTCAACTTGAAGAATCACCTCAATGGAGGAACTGCCTCCATCAGACTGGTCAGTAGGCATGTATGTGGGAGGTGCCGCCCTGGGCAGGTGGTTTTGGGTTGTATAAAAAAGCAAGTTGAATATGAAATGGAAAACAAGCCAATAAACAATGTCCTTTCGTGATTTCTGCTTCAGGTTTTCATCATGATGGAAGTCTAAGTCAAATAACCCATTCTTCATCCAAGCTGTTCTGGTCAGTGTTTTATCATAGGCAACAGAAAGCAAACTAGAACACTCTCTAGTTTCAGGTCCACTAGCATCGAGGAGGAGATGGGTGCCTCCTGGCTCTGCACTACCACTGTGCTCGGTCTTGGTGATGTCCCTCTCACATCACCCTCTCCATACCTGGACACCACCCCTCTGCCCCAAGTACCTGCTTGTACTTTGCAGGCAGGCTCCACCCACAGGCCTGCAGCCTCCCATCGTCATTGCGCACGTGTTCACGAACCTGGCGATACTGCTCCCGCTTCTGCTCTCGCCGAGCGGAAGAGGTGCAGTCACTGGGTGAGAGGAATGACAGGTTATTACATCTGTTCAAGGTGCGCCATCTGTGAGGCTGGGGCACCCACGGTCACACAGGTCTTCCTTAAAGGGTGCCATGCCTCACAGCCTGCCTGATTCTGCCCTTGCCTCTTCTGGGACAGTGGATACTATTTGACAGAAGGTGACTTTTCGCAATTATAGGGTGTGACTCTGTGCTTAAGAGTCATTTCCAGCTATTCTGGGGCCGGCTATGTTGCTGAACAGGGGCTCAGACAGCAGCAACTGCAGTGTAACCTAGGTGAGATTACCAGTGGCTATCCACAAAGGTGGCCTACTATGGTTCCTTGTGGCAGCAAGAAGCTCAACCAAGTATCAGGGGTAGTACTCAAACCTTAAGGCCTCACAGAAGAGGTAGTACTGTAGGATCCAGGATAGTCTTCAAAAACTAAGAGAATGGTCCCTAGGAACTGTAGTCCTGGCCAGAAGGCATTCAGACAGAACCTGAGCACTAGTTCTTGCTGAGGGAAGTGAACCTTGAGAATAGCTATCATCTTTCCTGCTCTTGATAACTTCTGACCCACAGTGCAGTGTTAAAAGTCTGCTCTCCAACTTCAGGTATGGAGAGGATGGGCTTAGGACACCTGGCATCCTCCCCTTATAGGCTGGAAGAGGAGGGGCTGGGGACACCCACTCATCAGGGAAGAACTCCAGGGGTCGGCTGCCGGCTGAGATCTGGCACATGGCATGGCTGCGACGCTGGCTGAAGCCGGCTGTGGTGGGTGACTTGTAGTGAATGTTCACAGATGGGTAGGACCGTTTGGCTGGAGGGGGGCTGGATGAGGAGCTGAAGAGGCGGCTGAAGCTGCCATGGAGAAACAGATAAGTAAGCCATGTGTGGAGCAGAGCAGTCTGTCGGAAGACTTTCCCACCCTAGAGCACCATACTCACAACTGCCAAATAGTGGACTTCTTCTTTTCCTGGACAGATGGGTGTTCCCTCGATGCTCTGCAGGGAAGAGTGAAGGAAGAGCTGAACTGATTGACTCTGGAGCACTCAAACTGTTCCAACCCTCTGGGGCAAGGAAGTGTGAGAGAGAACAGCCAAACCCCATGGCCGGCTATAATCCTACAACCCCAGCTCAGGAACCATAGCTCGAACCAGAGCCATGAACTTGCTGGGGAAATGCACACCTGATCATCTCAGTCCACCGCACAGCCTCCTGCAGTTCCATCAGCCGTTCCTTGTACTGGTTGCGTTCCATGAGCACTCGGGCCATCTCCACCCTTGTGAAGCGTCGGCGCTGGGCCATGGGGATTTTGTCCTGCAAAGAAGAGAACATGGTTTCACCAATGAGGAACAGCAGGATAGTCAAGCATATGTGGCTTCTTTCAAATCTATCACCTAGGTGGGGACAAGTCATGGTGAGAGTGGTAAGGGCATGGGAAGCCTAATGGGGTTTGCCATTCTTCTCCCCAAAGCTGTACCCTGAGTTTGAACAGGATGAACTTCAGGGAGTTGAAAGTGCATAGGGCAGGTCCTTCCTGCACACAGCCCCACCTACCTGAAATCTGCTTTCGCCAATGTGAAATAAAGAGGGTAGAGGCCTGGACTAGCCACTCTTTTGTATTCAAGTGACCACAATCCACATTCTCAGCCTCTCCTTGACTATGCTGAGATGGAAGCTTTATGTTTTGCCCCAAATGACTGAGCAGATAAGTGACTGCTCTGTTACAATGGACCTAGTCTGTTCTCCTGAAGGTGCTCTGGTACAGAAGGGCAAATTGTGCTGGGCTGGACCTGATTTTGGGGAGTAGAAGGTGCAGGCTCAAGGCTTGGTTGCATTGGCCAGGATGCAGATGCATACCAGCAGTGGCTGTTGCTGCTTCTGCAGCTTCTTAGGTAACAGAAAAAACAGCTGGGAGTACAGAAGGAATCAATGGGACAGGGTAGAAAGGTGAGGAGCAGGAGAACATGCAATGGGTTCAGAGGTCACAAGTGACAGGTGAGGAGGACCCAGAAGAATCAGCAAGTCTAGGAAACCCTGCCATGCCCAGCCCACCCGGGCCCACAGGTTAATAGTGGATATACCAATTCTGTACAGAGATAGCTGCTTACATCCTCCACCTCTTCTCTGGGCTCACGGCGGGCGATTACTGCTTCTGACTTGACTCTATGGGATGTGGGAAAAAGCAGGCAGGGTAAGAGCCCTGCCAAATGTGTTCCAAAGCCCTGACATTTGGCTGCTCTAAGCAAAATAGGGGTGACCCATGCCCAAGAGGAAGTGAATCAAGCTATACTGGCGGGCAGGCAAGTCCAGAGCAGGTAGTTCCCACAGGCCTTCACTGGGATCCTACATTGGCCCCTCCCATTTCAGAGGGCTAGAACCAGGGTGGAGGATTTCCAAAGACCATGGGCTTTGGCCTTGGCTGAGCAGAGGGCTGTGGAGCAGAGGTGTGGGGAGCTGAAGTAGCCAGAGGTGCTTGATCAGCCCCGCTTTCCTGAGTAAAGAACGGGGTGATATCTGTAGCTGAGGGTGTCACCATCATTCCCAGAAGGGCACATGAAGCAGGACCCTGTACATGGTGAGGGCACAGAGGACTTGGGAGGAGACAAGGGGTGGAATAGACAATGGACCTACCTAGTGTCTAGACCTTGAACAGTAAGCACACAAAGCTACTCGGATAAGTGGGGGCATCTTAGCTGTCAGAAGCAAAGGCTGACTTTAGGGACATAGAGGAGGTGGCAGCTTGGAAACCATGTGAAGCTCAAGTCTCTGGTTCGCACCTTTTCAACTCTTCTTCAAGTTCTTTGATTCGGTTCTCCAGCTTGACTTTGGCTTGCTTGGCTGCTTCCAGCTCACCCTTTAGCACCTCCTGCTCTCCTGACAGTTGGTCAACCTTGGCAATGAGGTCATTCTTCACCACATTCAAAGCATTTCTTTAAAGGGCAGAAAGATGAGGGCTTAATGAGAGCCCACATGCATACTTTTGTGACAAGGACTTCTATCTGTTTTATTGGGAGACAGAGCGTTGCTATGTAGCCCAGGTTAGCTTCAAACTCATATTCCTGTGTCTGCCTTTTGAATATGAAGAATAAAGGCCTGAGATACATCCTGGTCTAGAATGGGACACCTGTTTGACCCGGGCACTTAATGAAGTAGTCATCCTGACTGGAGGCTCCTTACAGAAAGCTTTCTGAATGAACCACTCAGGAGTTTTATGGGTCATTCCCACTAGAGGTGATGGTAACAGTCACGCTTCAGGGGCTGTCAAGCCCTGAGCCGGGCTTGGCTGGTATAAAGGACTCTTACTTTGTCTCTAGAAGCTGTGAGTTCTCCAGCAACAGGTTCCCCACTTCTTTGCCCATTCCTGAAACGAAAGGGGGAGGGGGTGTGCTCTTGAGCCTCTCTAAATGGACTTTGTTCTATAGCACCTGCCTCTGCTACAGAGTAAAAACCTTCCTGGTCCTGTGCCTTGATGTGGGAAGGGACGGGGGTTTGATACTCCCATCTGCAGGGTAACTGGACTGCAAAAGGAGGGGCAGTCAGACTTGAAGAGGTCCTTGGCCTCATCTAGAGCCAACAGGAAGTCCTGGTCTTCCCTGGGTTCACATTTAGAACCCTAGGATATTCCTTCTAGCTAGCTCCTAGCAGAAATTCACCCTTGTAGCACGCCTTGGAGTAGCCCCTAAGAAGCCACTTTACTCCTTTCCCTTAGCTATGCTCCAGCTCTATGGTTTACCACATGGCCTTCAATGCCGCCCCGTGATGAATAAATGTTGGCATGTACAAAGGACAGAAACGACAGCACAGTCCTCAGAGAAAACCTCTGCCCCACGAATGATGACTTACTGCAGTTGCAGCCCACCACGGGGTTACATGCAGGTCTGGTAGGACCTGGCCTAGGCAGTGGGCTCAGGAAACGTGGAGAGGGAGTGGATGTAAGAACAGGAGATTTTCATGCGGAACTGACACAGCCCTTCTGCCACAAGACTGAGTTCTCTGAATATATATCCTATAACCCCAGAGTTCCAAATTTAATCCCCAGGTTAGCCTTTCCCTATATTTCTGTCTGAAACAGCAAATGCACAGTGAAGTGCTGGTCATAGGTCAGCCCGATATCCTCTCTGACCTCCTTTGCTTCAAACAAGGACCTGGTAAGCTGAGAGAGAACACCAGGTGCAAGGTCTGCCCTGGGCCCATGGAGCCTCTCAGTGACAGTCAGTGGTTTATCCATGGTGACCAGCAGCTTGGAGGGAAGGCCACCTCCCACCCCAGCTGAAACAGAATGGAAAGATGGCACCTCACCCCAGGCCTGAGGTACCTGGAAACCCTGAAGCCCCACTCACTGCCATTGGCCCACAAAGCAAATGGCTTATGAAGCATGGGAAGATGTTGGATAGAGAGAGGAGGCCAGAGAGAGAAAAAAACAGACACTTAAGCAGGGCCTTGGCCTTACCAAAAAAATCATCGCGCACTACGGGAGCATCCCAGTCCCACAGGAGACGGGCAACAGGGCGGGAGGAGGGAGAGAAAAGAAGCGTGTTAAGCCTGTGTAGACAGCAAGGTAGGAGGTGTTGGGGGCCACGTCTGGTTGGGTTAGAGTTGGCAGCAGAGGGAACAGGAGGGCAGAAGGCAGGATGAAGCCAGGGATTCCTGTAAAATTTTTATCTGTGGGCAACAGAACAGATAGCCAGAGGAAACCACACAATGAGAAGCTCTGCCCAGGGGCTTGGCTGCCATTGAACGCACTAAAGGACCACAATTATAGGGGCAGGTGGGCCTCAGAGCCTCCTGTGTACAGCAGTTCAGCCTGGCTACGCAGGTTGACTACACTTTACAGGGGCTTCACGGCACTCTTAACTTCTGGGGTGTACTGTCTTATGTTCTTAGTGGCTCTGTAGATCCTTCAGAAATGGCCCTTAGGGGCCTTTTCAGGCTTGAAAATGGGGGTCATATTATGAAGAGCCTGTCAGTGGTCAGTGGAGCAATCCCATCTGGGCATTTTAGGCAGTAGCAGGCTGGGAACAAAGCACATGGCTGTAGGGGCTAAGTGGCCTGGAGCAGCCAGATAGAAATTAGAGGTCAGTGTGCACAGTCCTTAGTGATGGTCATCAGCAGGGGAAAATCCCACATGTATGCCCCATCCCCTGCTTCAGCTGCTCTCCACAGTGGAAAGAGGAGACCACATGGAGATAGACCGAAGAGATACACACCTGAGAATTCCCCTGGGACGCGTCCAGTGGAGCAGAGAGACAGGGAAGAAGGAACAAACATCAGTTGGTGAATGGAACCAACAAATAAATTCTTATTAAAAAGAAAAAAAAAACACCAATGATTTAGCCATTCCTATGCTGATGAGCACAAAAAACAAAACACTTTAGTAGTTCCAGGATACAACACATCCCAGGAATACAGAAACCCTCAAGGGAGTAACCAAAATAGATATCCCTTCTTCTCCAAGGGACCTAGAGTACCCAGTTATTGTTCAACTCGGCCAGAATCTGTAGCACCCAGTAGTAGGCTAGTGCCCAGCAGATCTCAACAATTCTGTAAAGAGAAGGGTGTGTGTGTTGGTGAACAAAAGATACCAAGGAGCCCCTCCAGAGTGGACAGGCCGTGCTGGCCCTGCCATGTCACAGATGTGCACAGGGAGGCGGGTTCAGGGGTGTCTTGTCCAGCCCTGTACTTACAGGAATACAGGTAGGGAGAATATAACCTTGAGTGAGGGACAAGAAGATGATAAGGGAGAAAAGACTCTACTGTAAAGAAAAGAAGCCAAAAAGTAGTATGTGTTTGTGTATGTGTGTGTCTGGGGAGCATGGAGTGGTGTGAACAGGCCACCTTGTGTATGGGTAGCCTCTTCAGCACATATTCCTTGAAAAAAAAAAAAAGGGGACAATAGTAGGAAAACACATTTTTTTCCTCCAATTAATCAAAGAATTCTGTTCTGCTTGTATATTTCCCAAGGAAGAAAAACAGCACAAAACCCCACTCAATTTAAATAACCAAAATAATGTTTGCTATAGAAATTCAAATAAGGAGTAGTGGTATCCCTTTCCTCACTCTTCTCTAGATAAATATCCTATACTATCCATCCTTCCAGGCAGGTAGTATGCTATCAGAGCGACTCTAAGCACTTTGGGTGCTTTGCGTAAGTGCTCATCACCATCTGCTCATCATATGGGCACTCATTACTCTGTCCAGGACACATATAGACCATCAGAGAACCTGTGGCCCATCTACCTGTTGTTCCACAGCTCCATACAGGGAGCAGGGCAGCACCACCTCCCTATAGGTCTATACGTCTTTTGTTAATTCACTTTTACATTCATTTTTCACTAATTCTGAAGCTGTGGTTTTTATATGTGGTTGAGGTATCGTCTATAATTTTCTAATTTATCCTTTGCTAATTTTCTATTGTATTTAATTTGCCTCATGGTAAAGAAACACACACTCTTTCTTGTCATTTTCTTTTGTTCTGAGTGCTAGGGATGAAATTGATTCCTGTAGGTCTATGTTCTACAGCTGAATTGTACCAGAAGTGCACACACATACTCTTAATTATCACAGTCACATGTATGGGCATGTGACGGTTTTGGTAATGCAGAGACCTGGCTTATGGAAATAGTCTTGTGAGAAATATCCTTTCTTAGCTCCACTGTCCTTGTAATTTCTGTTTAAATATTTGATCAACCTAGAATTAATTTGTTTCATGGCATAAGATCAGACAACCATTTTATTACAATATGGAGTGAAGCTCACTTTTGTCCAAACAGCTCTGACTCATCCTCTTACACAAGTGTGTCTACTTCTCAAGGATAGCTGTTTCTGGACATCTAGGTCTGCTGACTACACAGGGCAGTCTGCTATAGAAGGAATGACTCTAACCATCACACCCCAGAGTGAGACAGATGGGGACTGCATGTCACAATTTGGATTCCCCCAACTAGGGGAACTGCTTGACTTCTCTGAGCATCAGTTTCCTTATTTGAACATGGGAAGTATAATCCCCTTACTACCGGTGCATGGTATGACATTCCCAGCAGGAGTAGGCAGAGGTTGGCATGGCGTTTACTACTGTTTAAATATCCATTCTGTAATATGTGTTTTCTCCAGCATTTCTGAAGCTTTTTCATGTACGCAAGGAGGGGGTTTTAAAACAATAACTGGCATGCTATAGCCTGACTCTTAGCTTGCTTATTTATTTATTTAATATCCCAACCATAGTTTCCCCTTCCTCCTCTCCTTGTAGTCCTCCCCCAACTTTCCCCCATTTTTAAACTGAGCTTCTTAACATAGTGTGTACCAGGCAGATCCCTTTTACAACTTTCAGTATTGAGATACATGGAGCTGAAAGCCAGGCCTCCTGGGCAGGGGCCTCACCACTGTAAACCTAGCTGATGATCCAAAGCAGCATTTACCTAGCGACTTAACACTGTGTTTGTGAGAATACAGTATCTATCTCTCCTGACTGTGGGATGCTCAGAGAGCTGATGAAAATACAGCCACACAGGTCTGGTGTGCTTACTCATCCACTGTCTATGCCATACCATCTTTAAAACCACCCATGTGTGGCTGTGGACACAGGCCAGGAGTGCCCTTGGGTGGGTATCTAAGTAGAGGAACCATATCCCAGCTCACTCCTTTGGAACCTAGTCACCATAGTAAGTCATTTGTCACTGTACACACAGATTATATAGTAGTAAGTCTTTTTTGAGCTCCTTATGGACATCTGACTTTCTATTTCCATAAGGCCCTAGAACACCTAACACCAAGAGTGGGTCTCATGGCAACTTTAGCTTGGGGTGGTCACTGTCCCACATAAATGACAGCAGAGTTAGAGATGCACAGCAACATGTGGAGGTACACATCTTTGTTGTGACAGAATAGGACTCTGCTGCCCACTTCCCCAGAGCACGCTTCATCACTCTGCCTGCCTGCAGCCACAGTGCCAGCTACGTAAGCTCATAACCTGGCCACCAAAGGCGCCTCACACACCATCCCCTGTGCTCCCATGTATCTGAACCTGCTCTCCCTTCACTTGATGATGGTCTCACCCTACCTGACTGTGAGATGACAGCCCTGGCCAGAGCTGCTACTCCCTGTGGGGCAATACGGAGAAGTCATAGAGCATTCTGCTTAGAACTGGAAATGTCGGCCTGTAGGAGAAGTCTGTCCCTTTCCCTGGCAAGTACAGGGGTGGCCCTGGAGACACCCAGGAATGGCTACCATGGGTGTACGCTAGAACCAGCCCCAGAACCACAGCTTTTCCCGCAGCAAGGTGTGGGCTCTTTTCCTAGCACTCAGCTGCTCACAAGGAATATCCAGTGGATACCAAATGCCAGCAGTATGTCTATGTGAATAAATTAAAAACCATAAACTGGGAACTTTAGAGAAAGTTCATACGAGGAAGAATTTACCTTAGTAATATTATAAAATAAAAGTCTTCAGCCCAAAGGAACATAAAACTTTTCATCATAAGTAAGTAAATTTAAAAGAAAGAAAGAAAGAAAGAAAGAAAGAAAGAAAGACCAACAGAGCCCAAGGGTCAAAAAGTGTTTACCCAGGAGGTCGGCTCCCTCATCCACATCTCCAATGACCTCAGACCCTGCTGTAGACAGTTCATGATACAGGGAGTCAGTGTTGATGCCAAAAGCTTTGTTTACAATTCCCTGGGTCGGGCTGTTGGGATTCATACAGAAAGAGCAGTTAGAAACAGCAGCGCTGTGCTACCTGGCGGCAGCCCTCCAAGCTTGTGTTAGGGTTTGCAACTGAAAGGCCTCCAAAAAGCACAGATACTAAAACCCTATGGGGCAACTTTAGGAAGCAGGCCTAAGTGGGAGGAAATGAGGTTATAGAAGGTATACATTTAAAGTGCTAGTATGACCCTAGCCCTTTTTCCATTGCCAGAACTCCATGAGTAAGAAATTCTCTTATCATATGATTCCCTTATGATATACTGTGTACCACAGGCCCAAAAGCTAAAGCCCTAAAATGTCTAAAGCTATGAGTCAAAATAACCTTTCTCCTTCTTACTATTGGTTTTTCAGACAAGGTTTCTCTGTGTATCTTTTAATGCAGAGATGCCTGCCTCTGCCTCCAAGTGCTGGGATTAAAGGTGTGCACCAACATCACCTGGCTAATCTTTCTTTTATTTATTTTTATTTTTTGGTTCAGTTTTTCTAGTCAGGGTTTCTCTGTGTAGCTTCAGCTGTCCTGACTCTCTTTAGAGACCCAGCTGGCCTTGAACTCACAGAGAGCCTCCTGCCTCTGCCTCCCAAGTGCTGGGATCACAGGTATGTGCCACCATGCCTGGCTATCTTTCTTATTTTTAAATTGATAATTTCAAATATTTTTTTTAACAGGGATAGGAAGCTGACTGATATTATCTGTTCAATGACAACCCTGCAATATGGGCACAGATATGACCGGGATATGATAATAACACCCTCCCTCCCCTCCCCTGCCCCAACACACTCCCAAGCACACTGAGAGCCTAACGGAAAGAACACCTGCTTCCTGTGCGATCCATTCGAGTTTCCGGACACACATCCAGCTCTGGGGTGGAGTCGATAATGTCCTGAACATCAGACCACTCATCACTGCTGCCCATACCTAGTATAGAGCACAGGAAATCTGGTGTCATGGAACAGCCTGAAAACTTCTGCTCTATTCACAAAGGCTTTCCAGGCCTGCACCTATAGAATTCACACTCCTTTTCTCTAGATATGACTGTCAAAAAAGGGTTGGCTCCATACTGGCCAGGCGGTTGGAGACTCCATATTATGGGAGTCTAGGGAGGAAGGCCTGTAACTAATAGATATGCTTGTTGAGGGGATCTCCACTCCCTGCCTGCGCTGTGTGACAAAATTTGGAAACTGGGTCTTTTTCTTTTTAAATTTTATTTGAGACAGCGTCTCATGTACCCTAGGCTGGTCTTGAACTCTAGGTCCTCCTGCCTCTATCTCCCAAGCGGGGATTACAGCTCTTCCTGCCTCCACCTCCCAAGGGCTGAGATTACCAATGTGTGCCACCATGCCCAGCTTGGAGTTTGGTCTTTAAGGAAGTGACCAAAGTAAAAAGAGGCCATGTGGCTCACCTTACTCAGTTGGGGTCCTCAGGAAATCAGAACAGACATACTGTGAGGACACAGGGATGTGGTTCTCTGGAAGCCCAGAGAGGACCTTAGGAGAGGCTGCCTGTACCTTGGTCCTGGTCTTCCTACTTCTAAGGATAGCTCTTTAAACTGCCTACCTGTGGGTATTTGCCATAGAAGCTTGAGCTATTATATCTGCTCAAGCTAAAACGCAAAGAGGAAGAAACACCTCTCACTTGTGGGCAGGAGAGGTGATAGTGAGCCTCTCACACCTGCTGGCTGTACCCTGAACAAACTACATACCGATACTGACATTCCGCATCTCCTGAGTAACCTGGACTTCCATGTTACGGCTGTTGCGCTTCTCTCGGGCCCGCTTGTTGTTCTTTGCGACACTGCCATAGTCCCCCAGTGGCTGTAGGCTCTCGTTGAGTGGTGTGACTGCTGCTGAGGGCACGGAGGATGTGGGTGTGTTGGACTTGGTCCCTGTAGTACTGGGTGTTGCAGCTGCTGAGGACTGGCCTGACTCAGACATCTCATCGTTTGGACACTAAAGCCAAACAGAGGAAGGAGGAAGAACATCATAGGAGGCCATGGTGCTATGGTTAGAGGGGCTGCTGAGGCCCCATGGCTCGGCTTCTCCACTACATGGCTACACTCAAACAACACTGTGCCCACCTCTAGAGGCAGGAGTCTCCTTTTGGCCTAGTTACTCCTGAACAATGATGCTCACACATAGATAGCTGCCTCCGACTTCCCAGAAGCCACCACCTCACTGAATGGAACGTTCAGCTTACACCTGCCATAGGATAGTCCAGCACAATCGTAAGTGATACGATGCTACACAGAGAACATGGTAGAAGACACAGTGGGTGACCTTTGCAGTTGTGGGCTGGTCAGAAACCAGTGACAGATTACCATGGGGCAGAGAGCTCTACCTAGGGATAAGAAAGTTGCTACCTGGCACTGGGTGGCCAGGTTGTGCTGTACACTAAGCTACTTCACTATTACTCCCTCGTATCATTTCTAGGACACAAATGCTCAGCCCTTGCTGAGGATGGTGACAGAAAGGGACATGGTGTCTCTCTGATTCCGTGTCTGGGACCTCCACTAAGCAGATCCTAAATTCTTCTCTCACACATCAGCTGAAACAAAGGTTAGCCCTGAACAGCAATGCAAATTCTGCTTTAATAAAATGGGCACTGTAGGAAACTCAGGCTCTTACAGAAGTGAGCTGCTAACCTTAGAAATCTTGTGAGGGAAAAGGAGGCACTCAACTGAAGGGTATGAAATAGAAAGCAAACATTTTCTTCTTGTGCGCTTTCCTGATAAAAACTGTTCCCTCTTAAGACTCCTCTGTTAACAAATACTTTGTTGTTAATGTATGTGACTCTGAGTAGGTGCCCCGGTCATTCCACGCAGTGGATTTTCTTCAGATCCCTTTGCTTCTCTGTTGCGAAGGCCAAGGAAGACACTAAACATATCCGAATGCACTGTACTGGGTTTTAGAGTTTTGTCTTCCAGAGAGAGGGCATGCCTTCAGAAGAGTGTCTGTTGGTGAGGAGGCTCAACAGGGAGTAGCAAGGAAAAGGAAGTATATGACTCTGTATAGAGCTGGGTAAATGCAGAGATATGAACTGAACGGTATACACCTGGGTCTTGGAGGTCAGAGCTGGTTCTGTGGATGACAGTTTTCGACTTACTGGATCACTGCCAGGCCCTAGCATGAGTCTCTCAGTACTGGACATAGTCATGTCTTCCAAAATCAAGTTCTGGCTTTATCTAACAAGCTGCTTTATTTCTAGATAAGCAATTGTGTAGGAGATGCTGGGCAGAGAAGGACAGTTCTTGTCGGAAATCAGTGGTGTTCCTGGAATCAAGTGAGTTGTGGCCAAGGATGCTGTTCTGTCTCCTACAGTGGCTAGGATGGGCTGCAGACAAACACAATTCAGCTAGCCAGCAGTGCTGAGGCAAAAACTCTTACACCAGCATGTAGTCCAGTGATCTTAGAAATGGCTCCTTAACAAAATTCTCAATTGTTTCTGGATCTAGCTTCTGTCCAATATGATGAGGGAGAAACATTTTTTTTCCTTCACCTTCTTGTGAGTGCTGAAAGAGGTGAGCAAGATTTACATGGAGCCTTTGAGACTTACGCTTGCCTCTCTTCAGAGTCATCAGGCATTTCAGATGTAGACTTCTGCTGCTGCAACCCAGTAAAGGGCAAAAAAAGAAATTCCAAGCAGGCCAGGAAGAGGCCAGGGGTATGAGTGCCACTCATTTCCAGACTTCTTTCCTCAGTATTCATGGTCTTCTGCCTATTATGACCCTTTGATAAAAATGGGGGCATTTTGCCCTCTGGCTGTGCCTCCCCCAGTGCCCCGGCTCTGTTATTGTATAGGGCCACACTTACCCAGGGGATACACCCCCCTGGCCACCACTTACCTAGGGCAAACCTCTCAACCTCCTAAACATCAACGGGGAGCAGTGACCTCCAAATGTATTGCAAAGAACCCACACTCTTAGCGGTCATTCCTCACCATGAGTAGCCACAACTGTTTGGTTAAAACACTACAGTATATAAAAACAAAAAACAAAACAAAAACAAACAAAAATTAAGAAATTAGAAAAACCTTAAAATTTGGAGCATGAAATAAAAAGAACTTAACGTAATTTACTTTTTAAAAATAAGAAAAATCAAATAAAACATACGACAAACTGAAACACAAAACACTGTGGTTTAGGAGAGAAACACAGTTTCAGACAACATAGTAGAGGCAGAAAGACGGAAGAGCTGGGAAAGCACGCATCTGAGTGGGCGCCTGGAGCGAGGCTGGATCAGGCACAGGCTTTCTGAAGTTCTTGTAGCTTCTGTAAATGCTTAAGAAGAAGCCTTCTCCCGGGTCTGGTGTGAGGGAGAGTGAGTGAGCAAGTGGTGAGCATGACAAGCTGGCATAACAGCAAGGCTATATCTAGATGGCCAGGGAATAGCAGAGTTCTTAAGGGTCTTGCTGCTCTTCTCAGGGCACATACACTGGCAGGACAGGGACAGGGCATCAGCAACCCTGTCTCGTAGATATACTCATTGCCTAAAACAAGAGTAGAAGCACTGGGTCACTTCTGGCAGAGCCGGCAGCACACAACAGCCCCCGCAGGCAAGCTGCACACAGGCAGAAAGACAGTCGGCCAAGAGCAACAGCAGGAAATTTCAGAAGTCCTGGACCCCACATCCACCAATTCCAGAGACTCAAGAGCATGTGTCCCCAGTTCCCTCTGTGGGAATCTTTTCACCAGACTCAGGGGCCCCTCCTCCACCCCAGGAAGGCAGTCTCCCTTACCTGGCAATGCTGCACCTGCTTTCTACGCAATCTAAACACACAGGCCCTTGTACAGAAAGTTTTCTGAAGTCCTAAATGAATAATCTGACTTTTTCTGGGCTCCATGTTTGGGGTACATACCCTGTGAGTGGTAGTATATCCCTTCTCAGCTTGTGGCTGAGGAGCTATGGTGAAAGACAAGTAGAAAAGAGCCTAAGGTAAGAGTCATTTTATCTATGCCTTCTCCAAGCAGAAGCTCAGACTCTAGATACTGAAGGCATTCTGGCTGGAATCCAGTCAGAGACAGGCATGTATTTGGGGATATTTCTGGTTGTAGCTAAGCTCAGCCTTAACAGACATGGCTTCCTTGGCTGCAGAGTGGCCTGGACACACAGGTACTAGTGTGAGGTCAAACAGAGGAGGAAGCTCATGCCTCCTGACACCCCAGCTCTGCCCTTATCTCATGTCAGGGGATTAGGGACTAACTCAGGAAAAAGAGCAAAGACTGGAGTCCCCTGAACGGACATGGGATACCAGCAGTTTAGGGACCCTCACTATACACATGGCTACAAAACCTGGTAGCTGGAGCTGGACTGCAGCTGGCCGAGGTCACTCAGGTGCCAGTGGTCCCCCGCAGGCACGAGCTTGCCCCCCATCTGTGCACGTACCATGCCATCAGCCAGGGGGAAGACATTCAGAGAGGTGGGACGCTCCTTCCTGCTGCAGTACAAGAGAGAAAAGCATAGGAGTGGATGGTTAGATGGTGTTGAAAGAGAATAAAGTCCATTTCTTGGCATAGAGATACTGTCTGGTAGATGGCACAATGCTTCAAGTGGCATCCTATACCCAGCCACTAAGTATCATTTCCATACATTTGAGAGTTGTTCCTTAATTAAGATTCATGTATCTTCCCCTTCCGTTATGCTCTAATTTAACCTTTTTATTTAGTTTAATTTTTTGTATACCGTTGTTTTTGCCTACATGTACACCTGAGTACATGCATGCCTGATGCAATGGAGGCCAGAAGGTACTGGATTCCTGAAACTAGAGTTACAGATGGCTGTGTACCACCATGTGAATGCTGGGAATCAAACCCAGGTCCTCTGGAAGAGTAGTCAGTACTCTTAACCCATCAGCTACTTCTCCAGCTCCAGCTCCAATATCAGAGCTAGTAAACCTGAAGCAATGCCAACAAGAGCTTTTTCAATATTTATTATTTTAAAATTCTGAATATATGTGTATACTGTGTTGGTGCATGTAAGTTCAGGTGCTAGCTGAGTCTAGAAGGAGTGTCAGACCCCCTAGAGCTGGAGGCATAGGCAGCTGTGAGTTGCCTGATGCAGGTGCTGGGAACCAAACAACTCAGGACCTCTGAAAGAGCAGTAAGTGCTCTTAACTGCTGAGACATTTCTCTAGCCTCAACAAGACCTTTATTCTTCCTTCACCAACCAGTTCTCTGGGACCTCGTAGGGCTTGTGTGTGAGACTCTCCACCTTGTATTTTGAGATAGGGTCTTCTACTGAACTCACCCATTGGCTAGACTAGCTGGCCAGCAAGCTCTTGTGGTCCTACCCCCACTGAACCATTTCCTCACAGCCCCTTCACAAGGCTTCTCCTTGGGAAGTGCTTTAAAAGGACATGGCCAACAAAAAGAAACACTGCTGTCATGACTGTTAAAGGCTGTGAGGGAGGACACTGTTTCTATGTACAGATCTCTGCAATCTTTTCTGACAAAAGGCAGGTCCAGATCTAGATGCTGCCAATCAAGCAAGTTTGGCCACACACAGGTCTCGGCAATACTACCCTTCCAGGGCTGTCTGTCTACACTGTTCAAAGCTGTTCAGATCCAGCATTTGTGCCTGTTCATGCCATAGCTTCTGACACTGGGTGTTCATCCCTTAGAGACTTGGGAGTGGAAGTGTTTGGGGTCTCAAGGAGCCATGTCTAGAGGGCTAGCACACATACTCTAAAGACAGAAAACGTGTGTTCTCTCCTTACTGCATGAAAAATGCCAGGGATGAAGAGGTGGGCTGAGGGCTGCAGCACACTCAGGAACTGCCTGTGGCTGGCTGTTTAGCTTGAGAAAACATGACTCTGGGCAAGGGTCTCTTGGTAGAGATTGGGCAATTAGTCTGTCCTGCCCAAAATAACAGTCTCTTGCAGGAAGGAGACCTTCACATCTGCTGGGTCTTGACTTTGCTGTTTCATTTTTTTTCATCATGGCAAGGATAGGAATGAAGAGGCTGGGTGTTCTGTGGGGGAACTTATGGGTTGGGGTAGTGGAGAAATGCTCAGGGCTGAAGTTTCACTGGAAGGCACTCTTCAGTGTCTGACTTGCATGATTCTTTCATACAGGGCATGCTGAGCCTATTAGCATTAAGTAGAAATATTTTAGATGCTGAAACACAAGAGTTGGAGAGTTTGTCTAATTAAACCTCCCTAGCTCAGCTGTACTGACAATATCCCACAAGTGCCAGGCCTCTGGGCCACTGAGAGGGCAGCAAAGCCAGGAACTGTGAAGGCAGCATAGTTCATCAGCCCTGCCTATTATAACAGGCTTTTTGCCCCTTTAACCACATTTTGCCTGCCATGGGGGAGACCCTTGGGCCTAGTTTTGACCCTATTAATCACTCTTACTCATGACCCTAGGTGAGAAGCACATGTGTTCCTAGGCTCTAAGCTCACGTGCCCCTCCCGATTCTCATCTCTAGATGCTACAGAATGAGAACAGGGGAGGTGGCTCTTGTCTCAAAGGATGAATAGACACATGCTGCAGACAATTAAATCCACAGTTTGAGATGTTTCTACTGGCCTGCCACCTCCCAAGTCAGAGCTCTAAGTGGCTGAAGACAGTGGCATGATTTTATCTGTGATGAAGGCAGATATTTCTTGAGTGTAGAAGAACATGGAAAACTCAGGGAACTCTTGTTGTGCCAACTACTATGTGGCTATTCTGGGGTATCCAACAAGTCTGTACCTGCTCAGTCTTGTGAATATACAATAGAAGGTCATCAAGAAAACTGTGACTTCAACCAAAGCAATCGCTGTCCAAATTCTTCCCCCAGACAACCCCAATCCTCACAATGACCCTAGCACTGCAGTGGACAAAGACCAGCAGCCTTTACCTTTTCCTCCACGACTGGCGAGGACTGCAAGCAGCAACAGACACAATGGCCAGCACACAGCAGCGACAGCACAGAGGGCAGGACAAGAAGATCACATTAGAGAATGAAGGTCAGACGGGCTATTATCTATGCATGTGTTCATAGAGAAGGCACGTGCATGATGATGGTGAGCTATGTGGACCCCATCATGTGTTCTCCTCCACACAAACAATAGCTATACATAGTATCTATAGGAACAGATACATGAGGTATGGATCCTCAGAGAGAATCCTTGTGTTTTTGATGGAAGACCAGAGGATATGACTTACTGAACAGGCAGCATGTGGGTGAGCACAGGGCTTATCACAAATACTTAGCACACATGTGCACATAGAACGAGAGTACAGAGACACATAGGCTCCTCACCCACATTTGCAGCAATGGTTTAAGAACAGCAAATGTGGAAATTCCACTGAGTTCATTCCAGACACACAGATTCTGAAAATTACGCCAGGAGTGTAGGAAAAGGACAAATGCCACACAAGTGGCAGCAGCTCAGACTCAGGAGGAATAAAGACTCTATCTATAAAGTCCTTGGGGGGAACTGAAAAAGTCTGAGCTCAGAGCAGACCAACTTAAACATTTGACCTAAAGGACACAAAACTTCCTTCCCAAGGGCAGAGAATCAGCAATGCTGAAGTATAGTCCCTGCCTGTGACAGTACACACACTTGGGATGGAGGAAGCATTCTTTCTTTACCTCAACTAGCCCACTACTCAACACAGTTTCTGCTAATGCCTGGGGCCCTACACTACTTTGTTCTCAGCCTGGGTTTAGACCACAGGAAGCAGATTAGCTTCTTCTTAACTACTCTGTAATGACAGGTAGAACAGAGTCTGTGGGTTAAGAAACTTCAGTGGCACCAGCCAGGGTGTTGAGAAGAGCCCAGAGGTGAGCATTAGCTCCCCCAGCCCCTACCCAGTCACCACAAGCCTGGTAACAAGCATTATTTTCCTATGCTGTGAAGACTAGTGTAAAAGGCTAGCAGTAGGGTCAGGAGACTGAGGCAACAAGGCTGCTTATACCTTGGCCTTGAGGAGCTCAATGGGTAGATCAGGTCAGATCAGATCAAGCACCCAAGGGTCTGAACTTAGTGAACAAGATACCCCACACTCTTCTGGTCAGGCTGGAAAATCACATTTGTCAAACAGAAAAGGCCATGAAGGCTCTTGGGGCTTCTAAAAGGCATGAAAAAAGCCTCTCCCTCGCAGCCACCCACTATGGATGTCACTCTTATTCTTGGCACCATGCTGCCCAGAGAACACAAGATGGCTATAGCCAGAGGAGACTCACAGATCCACTTCTCATAAAACATGCCAAGGGCATCCTTCTATTAGGGAAGAAGGATCAGGAAGCAGCACTAGCCTAAGAACCCTAAACTCCTCTTAAGTAGGAAGCATGCTTCCCACAGCCTGGTTGCCTAGAGATGGAGACAAACTGAAGACAGAGGAGAAAGCGGGGGTAAAAGTAGAGGCTCTGGACACCTAGCTAGTCTAGACTACTTGGAGCCACAGAGCCTACAGGAATACCTTGGTAGCAAGTTCTCGGACAGGCCTCCATCCCTTCAGTAAGTAGACACTCATAGCAAAGCACACCATGCCTGAAGCCATGGTATTTCTTTTCTAACAAAAAACAGGTAATCTAGCCTAGACTATGATGATGATCAGAGTCATCTGAGGTCAGTTTCACAGCCTACATGGCTTTGAACCCAGTCCAGCTTTGGTTTTGGCTGAGTTCACAGGATCCTAGGGCATCTATTTCTGCAGAGCCACAGGGCCTGCAGAGTACCTACCTGTGACACAAGATGCTGGGTACATGTGTTCTGCAATCCTGGGCCTAGGTCACATTGCTCTGGTTCCTGTGATACACTGGGCATGTTTCCCCCCACACTTTCAACCACAAAGCTGCCAAGGAGTTCTCTCTCTCTCTTTAAGACAGTGTTTTACTTCATAGCCTAAGCTATCCAGGATCTTAGTATGTAGTCCTTTAGCATGGATTTCCTCTTGCCTCTACTACAAAGTACTCAGATTACAGACTTGAGTCATCATTCTTGGCTCCAAGATGTTCTCCTGAAGGACCTGCTGGCAGGAAACTGCTAGAAGGTTCTAGGATGTTGAATACCTATACAAAGATGCCAAACCTCCCAACCTCTACACCAAACTCAGATACCCTCTCTTCCCCCTTAAAGTTCACTGATTACAAGATCAATTTGGTAACTTAGAAATCTTCTAAGGGCACAATGTCAAAGTGTCACAGTTTACAAGGGAAGAGTCTTCTTTGGCCAGCAACTGAGAGTGTGGAGTTCAGTGCTTCTACTTTTCAGCTATGATAAACTCAGGGTTATAGCTCACCAAAACTTCACCCATACAGTCTCTCTAATTCTTGTAGTGACTGGGATCTATTCAAACTGCTTGTACCCTGTCTACTTCCTGCTACAAGTAGCAGCACCATTTCAGAGAATACATACCCAGACCTTCCCTACCTTCCTCAGGCCTACAAGGCCTGCATGCATGCTAAAGAGAACAGCTTTCCCAGTCACTCAGAAAGTGGCTGATGGAGCCCAGAGCCCAGAACTCTATATCCTGAACCTTCTCATTTGTAATACAGTGTATAGAACAAGGAAGCAAGATGATTATGTAGCCTTATTGTTAAGTGACTAGAGGCTTTTTCTGGTCCAGACCTGGTTTCAAAGGCTCAGCTATAGGAATTTGGAACCATGGAGCAATCTGTGGTTCTGTGAGTTCTAGCTCCTGCCCCTCCCATGCTTGACTACTGTCCTCTCTAATCATTCAACTCTAGAGCTGGTGATGCCCTGGGTGAGACTTCTGATACTTGCTCTCTAGATATACTGACTCAGGCAGAAAATGGGAAAGAACCCATACTCAGCAGCATTCTTCCTAATGCTTGAGCAAGAACAGCACCAAATCCTGAACTTGGGACCTGGGGGTCTGGACATCATCCTACCCTGTATGAGGTATGCAGGGACAGAGGCTGAGCAAGGTGGTGGCCCATCATTCTTCTCCTAAAAGTTGATTTGTAGTTAGAACATTCTAGAATAGAATAGAAGGTGTCCAACCTTTTGACATTGACATTGTCATTGATATGATATTGTCATTTACAAATGTGTTGGGCTGCATACAGAGCTACCTTAGGACCCATGTGGTCTATGGGCCACAGGCTAGACATGCCTGTTTTAGAACACAGAGGAAGATCACTAAGCTACTGCCCAAGGGGCAATATGTACATATTTTATATAGATCTTAGTTTTAGATCCCAGAACTCATCTGGATTGACTCTATCAGATGATACATATACACTCAGAATAAATAAGAAAATAAGGCAAAAATGTTGGGTGAGTATTTAAAGCCCCCATTGCGTCAAAGCCACCTTATCAAGCCAAGGCCTCCATGTACTTCTGGAAGGATGCTGTACAGATCCTCCTGGCCCCTCCAATTGGGGTCTAGATAGGCTTCAGATGGGGAATTAGAGCCCCACGGAGTTAAATCTTGGTCAATAGCCCATCCTTTGTTCAAACCCTGCACCCCACAATATGCAAATAGCTATGAGAGCACTGTGAGCAGACTGGCAAGGTTTCAAATATATTTTAATAAGTTGGAAAATTTGCAAAATCAGAATCCATAAAGAGCAAGACAGACTGTATACAATTTTCCTGAACCTCAGACATAGAACTTGGACTGAGCAGAAGGAAAGACCTGCAGTCACAGCAGAAGCCATAGCCACCCTCATGCACATTCCTGCCCAGTGTTCCTACCCCTCCCTCTTCTTGCCCACCATGTCTTGCCCACCCAACCCACCTACCTCCGCCCTGGCAGGCTGCTTTCTGTTTGGCCACTACTCCCAACTTGCTGCATCTTAGATCTTTCAATGTGTTCCACGTAGGTCTGGATCATCTGTCAAAAGGGGTTTCCTGTTAGTGTCACCCACTGAACTCCCAATGCTGTTGTTCTGAAGTGTTGTGCTCGGATAAAACAGCTTGTTTAGGGAATAAGAATCTAAGGAACATGAGCTTTCTATCAAACAACAAAGGCATTAGAAGAAATGACCAAAGATGAGTAGTAAATGTTAAGTGCGGCCTTAGCAGTTAATACCCACTGTCATGCCAGAAGGGTACCCACAAGCACCTACCTCTGTGTGCCGCTGATGCAGGGCATTGTATTCTTTCTTCATCTCTGATTCCCGTTCCTCCAACCTGGAAACTAGAGAACACAACCACTCTGTCAGCTGCACAGTCTACCCTACACAACTCAATACATGCAGACCCTGGCACATAGACAGCAGAGCAGCACTCTGTGCTCAGAAAGGTTGCTCTTGTTGAGAGTGCTCGATGCTGAATGTGAATGGTATGTGGTGTGAGCCACACATGTGAGAAGGCTCAATTTTACTGTAAAGGAAACCAGGATATGTGGAACTTACAAAAGCTTCTGCTCAGGATAGTCAGAAGCTTCCAAAACCCAGGCAAATCTCCTAGCATGTGCCAAGGGTGAGTGGAAGTGACAACTCAGTGGTGGACCACTTGCCTAGTGTAATGGACAAGGCCCTGGGTTCCAGCCCCAATACTCCTAAAACAAATGAATAAATATTTTTTAAACAAATGAAGTAAGACGTTCATGAAAAGAAAAAATTCAAGTAAATAATCTGTGTTATGTTAAAGATTGGCAGAACTCAGAAGTATATGATGAAACAAACAGCTGTATTCCTTATATACACCAAGAGCTCAATTGTTTTCCCTAACCAAAACAGGTAGTCCCTGGTGACACTCAGAATGGGCGCCTCCGGTGTGGCATATACCTGTCTAAAAAATACAACTGACTAACAAGTTGTCAATACTGGCCAGGCATCCCGTCCCTGGGTCCTACTAATGGAATCAGCATGCCACTGCTCTTGTGTACCTTCTTCTCTACCTCTATCTTTGTGGCCCACTAAGTGATGAAGACAGACAAAACAAGGCAGGACATGTGCAACTTGTGTGTCCTGGACCTTGGGTAGTATGGTCCTTCAGTGACTTTCAACTGTCTTCAATAAGTCTTACCTCACCTTCTTCTGGCTTCCTGATGTCTTTTCTAAACTGACAACAAATTATATAGCTCCACATCTCATTTCAGACCATGCTGTGTTCTGTGACCTGGGAGTGGGCCAAACAGTATCTATGGAGGATAATGCTGCTCATCCTGCACCTACAGATTGGTAGTAATGTGGAGACCCCTTTTTGAAGCTCAGCACAGGCATCAGTTCAAGGCAAAATCAGATCCATTTTTTCTTGAAGGAATCTAAAGCATGGACACCAAGACCTAACAACATATAGAACCCAGAGACACTGGCACCTAACACATACTAGACCTATAGACATGAGCATCAAATGCACATTGGGCCCAGGGACACCAAAACCCAACACATATAGGACCTTGGGACATCAACATCTAACACAGACACCAACATTCAAAGCCCATAACTTAGAAGACTCTAGTACCTAGCACACATGTGCCTTATAGATACTAGTATGCAACTGACACTTGACTTATACACTGGCACAGAACACATGTAACCTGTATACATGACTTATATACATTGGTGCACCACATACATGACTTGTACAAACTAAAACAGCATACACTTATATGGCTGCCCAAGAAACAGGAAGTCTACCCATGTCAGGTGTGTTCAAACTCAGCCTGTCTCTGTCCCTTCGAAAGGCTGCCTGTCTATATGTGTTCCTCAAAGGAACCAGTATTAGATGTCAGGTCCCTATGGGCCTTTGCTTGATGTCTGTGCAGCTACATCCTCGTTAAGAGCTTCCCATTTGGCCCTCAGGCCTCATGCTAGCCTGAAGAATCACCTCCCAGTAGTCTTAGTTGGCATTTTTTCCTTTCTAAGAAAAGAACCAATAAGTTTTCACATGTGAAACACTCTAATAAAAATGAAAGTCACAGCACCTGTATAAACATGAAGTTTATTACACATGCCTAAAGTAGGTGTTCAGGTTTGCTTCTTGTTTGCAATACTAGCATGTACAGAAGCCAAGTGCCCGCTGCTCAGCCTCAGATTCTTGATCCTCAGCAGGATGCTAGTCTAGTACAGTAACTTTTCAGTCTCAGCCTTGGAATAGGTCAAACCAACCTATTAAGCTAGTTTTCTCTCTCCCCCAATTCAATTTTAATTTCTCAGAGAAATGAAGGTAGCTGTGAAACAAAGTGGCAAATGTGTTTCAGTTATAATTCAAGTGAAATGTTGAATTACAAAAGATTGAACAGCAATACTATAGTTTAAGTATAGTTTTAAGGAGTCCTTTTTTAAACTTTCAATTATGTATATGGTGTGTGGGGTGGGAGGGTTATGCACATTGGTGCAGGTGCCTGCAGAGGCTAGGGTCATCAGAACCCCCTGGAGCTGGAGCTACAGGCAATTGTAAGCTGCCTGATGTAGGTGCAGGGAACCAACTCAGGTCTTCTGAAAGACCAGAACATGCTCTTAATAACTAATTTCCAGCCCCTAAATATTTTTATAATACTTTTAAATTTATTAATTAATTCTTAACTTTTCCAGACTAGGATTCTTTGTGTGGCTCTGGTTGTCCTGGAACTCTGGAGACCAGGCTGACCTCAAACTCACATAGATCGTGACTGCCTTGTCTCCCGAGTGCTGGGATTAAAGGTATGCACCTAGCACATATATATGTGTGTGTGTGTGTGTGTGTGTATGTGTGTGTGTGTGTGTGTGTGTGTATATATATATATATATGTTTATGTATTTATTTTTTTTAATTTTAAAAGCACCTGTATCTGGGCTTTTGCTACTTTGTGGGTTCTTCCTCCCCCCCCCCCTTTACTCACACCCCATTACTAGACAGGAGAGAAAGACAGAGGGGGAGAGAGAGATACAGAGACCTCTGAATCTAATTTCTCTTCTTGTTTCTTCTTTGAGCATGACTACTAACACACCACAAACAACCCCCTAAATGACCACCAACCACCAACTCCACCTCTCATGGCCCTAGCATTTATGTACCCTCTGAAAAGTTCCAGCATTCCAAACATCACACAATTGCAGAAACTATCTGCAGCTGGCAAAACCATGCCTCTGCTAGAGCACAAGGCAAATCATAGTTGTTGCAAAGCAGCCCCATATCCCCACACCTGGGATTGAAAGGAAAACGTAGTATTTCTGTGTTTTTAAAAGAAACCAAAATTCCAGAACTGTCACTACAAGCACCTTTTTACAATTCCTTACAGATACAGTTGACTAGAATTTGGGAAAGAGATAAAAACCAGCGTATTAGGTTGATCCTGAGGTGCTCCAAGGCTGAAACTTAAGAGACTACTGAGCTGAAGGTCAAGGTTTGAGGATGAGCAGTAGGCAGGTGGCTAGTGTTTACAAACATGAAGAAAACCTAAAGGTTTCTTAGGAACTGTCATTAAGAACAGTGGTTGTGTCAGTATAGTAATCTTTAGCTTTACAAAGATCAGTCAGGGCTCAAGGCTTCCTCAGAAGCACAGGACTGAGGGTTTGCATATTTGTTATTTTATAGTCAGATTACACTATGAAGCAACAGTTTGCTGTGCCACCAGACTTTATTTCCACAAAAAACCAAAAGCTGATTATGGAAATACACAGTTGTGCAATGAGCAGAACAAATAGTTGAGAATCAGGGTGAAATAAAAATAAGGCCACCACTCACCTTAGACACTCCCTTTAATCAACAAATTGTACATTCCTCCCAAGATCACTTTTAGAATATATATGCAATCCCAACTCATAGCTCTTGCTAGCCACTTACTCTGATCTGCATAGTTTTTGGCCTTTAGCTCCAGTTGGCGTGTCTGAAACTCATAATGTTCTACCTGGATCTGGAGTTCTTTCTTCTCTTGTTCCAAGGCATCTTCAAATTCGATGAATTTCTATGCATGGGAAAAACAAAAGATAAGCTTGGTGTGTGTTGGTCAGAAGGTGACATCAGCTGGACAGTGGTGGAGCCAGAGTAATGTTCTCCACCAGATCCTGCTTTCCTACCCCTTCATGCCGCCTGCTCTTCCATAGCTGTAGAGAGCCATCACAGATAAATCCTGATAATAAGCGAGAAAATACTCCACAAATGAGTGACTGGAACCTTTGGCCAGCTAATACCATTTCTGATAGCCTATGAATTCTGCCTTCACATACCTCTCCAGGGCCTCATGTGTAGTAGAAAGGCCCATGATAAATTAATGCTCAGAAATTTTTCAGTAAATTTTGAACAATGGGATCCACAAATGATGTGGCTCATCTTGTTTGCAAAAGAATAGATTATCCATGTCAGTATTAAGCTTCTAAATGAAGGAAAGGCAACTTTTCTCCTATTTCATTATTTATTTATATATTTTTTGAGACAGGGTTTCTCTGTGTAGCCCTGGCTGTCCTGGACTCACTGTAGACCAGGCTGCCTCTGCCTCTTGAGTGCTGTATCTCCTATTTTTATGAGTGTGTGTGTGTGTGATTGTGTGGGTTTATGTATCCCACATGCATGGAGGATCTTGCTGAGCAAAAGAGGGCATCAGATTCCCTAAAACTGGAGTCACAGACAGTTATGAGCTGCCATGTGGGAGTTAGGAATTAAACCTTGGTCTGCTGAAAGAGCAGCCAGTGTTCTTAACCCATGAGCTATCTCTCCAACCCTATTAATCTGTATTTCAATCATCTCTTAGCTTAAGACCCATCATTACTAGACTAAAAACTATAAGCATTGTCTTTGAAAAGACCTAGCCTGGAGAGTTTCTGAGCAAAATAATCATCATTAAACCAAGTGAAAATAAACCACTCTGCAAAACAGACAATCTTATCAGGCCAAAAGGAGTTACCATCCATGGTGTGGACCCTGGGTATGGACATTGCCCCTGCAGAGGTCCAAGCTAAGTGGGTGACATTGTGTGATTCTTAAGGAAGGGAGTGTGTGGAAATATTGAACAGGAAACTAGAGTGTGACCAAGAAATTCCATCTGTAGGAAGCATAAAAACTAGATGGGTTTTAAAGGCATAAAAAGCATCTCACAAGACATGGATATAAAGCTAACAGTGGACTTCAGGCTTCAGTTTCTGGCAGGGCCATGCTTCACGAAATAACCCACCTATGCCCACTCCATAGCAGTCTGCTCTGATGTCTGTCCTGCTGCAGCTTATCTAAAGCCTTTGTGCTGGAGCACTGAGCTACAGTGAATGATACAAGGATGACTCATCCTATACAGCCAGTGAGAGGGGAAAACCCCAGAGGAGGGGAAGGAGAAGCCGGGAAGGAAGAGACTACAGACAGAAGGAAGTCTATACAGGATTCACGCAAGTTGAAAAAAAGAATACCCAATAGCCAGCAAAATGCAGGGGTTAGTATGTATTTATGCATATATACAAACAATGAAAACAAGTGATTGTGAATCAACTGGATACAATTACCACATGAAAAATACATATTCAAGAATTCCATGGAATGAGATTGCTCTTCTCATTTCACATATAAAATATAAAGTGAAAAAGTCAACTTTATATCCCTGTCAAACTGAAAAGGTGACAATGAAGTCCGGATTCAGGACTCTCAGGATGAAAAGTGCTGGCTATTCAGTCTCTTACAATGGATTCATGAGACTGTTAGCTTTCCTAAAGAGAGCATACTTTGCTGGGAAGATGAATCTCTTCTCTCATAGTTCTGTAGGCCAGGAACACCCATAGGAGCTCATCTAGTTTTAGAAGTGGACACCAAGAGGAATAAAAAAAATCAGGTTCTTTTACATTATTGATAGTTGAAAAGAAAGGGAGAAAATTTCTAAAATAAAAATACACCTTACTGGTCTCTTGTCTTAAGCAAGCAGAAAGGCAAGGAGCTAGGGGCAACTTGGGTCTCTGAGCCTGTGCCATCACCTGTGGCTACTTCCTGGTACCAAGAGGGGCACCTATATCTATCAAATATTAATGCAGGGCTAGTTGGGATAGCAAACCCTAACATTAGATGTTCTTTTATGGGCAACTTTACATTTCCCACACTGTATAACTACTTAGGTCTGAAACACAGGAGTGCAGGTCCTGAGCTGGGAGGCTAGAGTTACAGACACTATCTCCAAGAACCACCAGACAGCACATGGAAGAGGCAGGGATATTTTTATATTCAAATATTAGATGTGGATATCGCCATAGTTTAGGAATGTAGCAAGTGTTCCTCATATTCACGCTAAAAATCCATCCAGTATCCATCTGAAACACCACAACAACTGATTTAATGCACTCTGATTTTTAAGAGAAGTAATCAAAAAGAAAAAATAAACTAAAACCACAGCCAGGCAGTGGTGGCATATGCTTTTAATCCTAGCGCTCGGGAGGCAGATGCAGGTGAATCTCTGAGTTCAAGACCAGCTTGGTCTACAGAGCAAGTTCAAGGACAGGCAGGGATATACAGAGACACCCTGCCTCAAAAAAATAAAAAATAATAAAATGAAATAAAACCACATCTGGTGCTCAGCCTCAGCAAAACAGTAAGCTTGAGACTACTCTAGGCTACATGAACCCTTGTCTTAAAAACAGAGGCTAGAACATCGCCTAGTGGTTAAGAACACTGGCTTTTCCTACAGAGGATCTGGGTTCAATTCCCAGCAACAACATAGCTTACAACTGTCTATAACTCCAGTCCCAGGGGATTCTTTGCCCTTTTTTGCCCTTCCTAGATACCAGCACATAAAGCAGTTACACAGACACACAATGCAGATAAAACACCAAGACCATAAAGTGAATAAATTTAATAAACAAACTAACCAAAAACAACAACAAAAAACACTGAGTGTGGTATCTCATGCCTATAATCTAAGCTTTGGAAGGCCAAGACAACACAACTGCAAGTTCAAAGTCAGCTTAGGCTAGAAAATAAGACTGTCTCTGGGCTGGAGAGATGGCTCAGTGGTTAAAAGCGCTGTCTACTTTTCCAAAGGACCTGGGTTCAGCACCCACATGGCACTCACAACTGTCTGTAACGCCAATTTCAAGGGATCCAACACCTTCACACTAATGCACATAAAATAAAAATTAAATAAAAAAAAAAAGACTGTCCCAGAAACCTGGGAAAGAGGGTCAAGTGTGGGTGGCACATGCCTCTAATCTCAATACTTGAGAGGCAGGGGAAGGCAGGTCTCTGTGAGTTCGAGGTCAACCTTGTCTAACCTAACAAGTTCTAGGCCAGCAAGTGCAAACTACCACAGCCAAGGCTGAAGAGTGAAACCCTGTCTCCAGAAACCAAATAAATTAATGACAAAATAGAAAGAAGGCAGGGAGAAGAAAGAGTGATACCAGGGAGGTAAGAAAAATGAAGATAAAATTAAGATCTAAAAACACAAAAAATCTTCCTTGGGGTAGGGGTCGCAGAAGATAACCTTTTCAGGAAATCCTTAGCAGCCCTTTCCCTAGTTGTGGCTGATTTGCTTTTTTCCTTAAAATTTTTTATTTTTATTTTTCATATAGTGTGTCGTGCATGCACTTATGAATGCAGGTGCCCACAGAGCGTAGAAAAGCGCATCAGATCTCCTGGGGCTATAGTTCAAGGAGGTTGTAAGCCATCTGATATAGGTGCTGGGGACTGAACTTGGGTCCTCTGTAAAAGTAGTACACGCTCTTACCTGCTGAGCTACCTCTAATGCCCCTTCAGCTGGTGTAAGCTTCTAGTCCAGCTTTACCCACAATTTGATATGATGGCCTACTAGGGAGCTGTTACAGTGCCTCAGTTGACACAGGTCTTTGCTTTCAAGAAACAAGCATTTTAGGGCCAGGGAAATGGCTCAGTAGGCAAAGCACTAATCATAGTGCTTTGATTAGCCCAACAACCTGAGTCTGAGCCATGTAACGCACAAATAAGCTGGATATTGTGGTATGCATGTTAGGTGAGATGTGAGACAAAGACAGGAGAATGTCCTGAAGACAACAGGTTGGCTGGCCTGAATACAGGTCAACAGCAAAAATAAGAGAAACCCTTTCTCAACAAGGTAGATGGTAAGAAGCACCTCTGGAAAAACTGACTCTGACTTCCACATGCATACTGCGGCACACATTTGCCTACCCTCACACAAACCTCACTCATTCATTCATCTACACTATCTCTCTCTCTCTCAAACTTTAAAAATTGGCAGCATTCTAAATATGAGCCAGACAGAGCTATGGCTAAGTGTGTCTGCAGGAGTGTGTCCTTTTCTGGGTATTTGCTAAGAGAGAGGAAGGCTAAGAAAACGGCTAGCTAGGACAAAACAGGACAAGAGTCCCAAATGAGGCAGAGAATGGAAAGAAGCCTAAGAGGTTTGGTGAGAAAGAGTGCTCCAAACATTTTCATGATAGGCACAGCTCTGAATCTGTCACTGTTGATTCCAAGAACCTGTCAGAGTCATCATCAAATGCATCCTTAAGGAGAGAAGCAGATCTCTTTTAACTCATTAGCCCCCAAATCTCTTGTCTATAACAGATACTCAAAGTGTCACAGACAATAACCTCAACAAATCTCAAATCATGAAGCTCAGTGAAAAGCCAGATGGGAGTATACCCTGAATAATTCCATTTAGTTAAAGTTCTAGAAGATGAAAGTTAAAGGAAGCAGGTAAGCTGTCACCTAGGAATGAGGCAGAGAAAAGCAGAGAACAAGATCACTCTGGGAGAACTCCAGAGCAGTTGGCAAGGCTTCAGGGGCTTACATGAGTGTTGTATCAAACTGGACACTAAGCATGTATAGTCAGCATACAGCAATGAGACCTCAGTAAGTTTTCCCCCTTCCCGCAAAAATGAAAGACTAAAAGATGATGAAGCTCAGGATCAAAGGTTCAATAGTATGTTCAATAGCACAGCTGATTTCCAGGCATTAGGGATTTCCCCAGCAATGCTCTTCCCAGCCCAGTGAGAATTCATCACCTCCTGTGCTGTTTCCTAGACAGCTGACACCCCACCCTCCTCCCACCATCACATAGCACTTTCTTCTACCAGGTCTCCTGCATAACTGCTTTAGGCAGATCCCTCTAACTGGAAAGTGGCCACTGAAAAAATGCAAACCTATGTTTTAAGCACTCTTTTTTCTTGCCTGATGCTAACTTAAAGATATCAGTCACCTACTTTTATATTAAGTCAACTCAGCCAGTTTGCTCACACAGATAGATATACTGGTTTGGTTGTCCTGGGCACATGTGTTTGTTTCAATTCAAGTTAAAAGGAATGAAAAGCAGAGACTCAGTGGTAGGGAACTTGCCCAGCATGCTTCAAGGTCCTGGTTTTCATTCCTCGTACTAGAGAAAGAAAAAGGAAAAACAAAACCCTAGTTCCACAGTTCCACAGGTCATAGTGAAAACACTCAGAGGCCACTGTACCCAGTGGCTACTGAATGGTATAGTATAAAATGGGCAGGCCCACTGTCACAGGAAGCTTGTAAGGCAGAATGGTTGCTCCAAAGAGGTAGTCCTTGGGCCTCAGGAACTACCAGTGTGGAGAGATGTGCACAAAACAAGCAGCTGGCTTTCCTTTTCATCACACAGGGCTAGCATCTCTTTGAGGGTACAGGCAGGGGGGAAAAAAGAGTGGAATAAGCCAAAAGATACTAAACTCTTCAGAGTTGGTATGTGATGGGGTAATTCACACTCTCTTTAGTACACTGTCAGATGCTAGAAGTTGGGAGTTGGGGGCAGAAGTGGTCTGATAAACCTTTCCAGGGCAAAGTGATAGAAGTGAGACTTGAGGTGGGAGGGCTTAAGAGGGTAGAACAGGTCTCTTCCACTTACAGTAGGAATTTGAGAAAATGATTTATCATCCTGGGCCTTATGTCCCTTCATGGCACCATCTTTCAAGTAACCAGGATGCTACAACCTCAGTAGCTGTTGCTCCTAGAGGATGGGTCTGGTCACCAGGTCACATGAAAGCTAGACCAACATACACCCTACAAAGTGACAGACCTAAGTGCTCACATATCAAGTGCAAACAGCAGGAAATAAGGAATCATTCCAAATACAGGGACATTGCAGGAGTCTTGAAGGAGGCCTTAGAAGGGTGAGAGAGTAGGGGAAAAAAAAGGCAACATAGAAGAAGGTTCTCATTTGGGACTCTGGGTGAAAAATATTCTTGAATGTTTTCTGCATATTATTTCAAAACAAAGTTTTAAAAAGCAGATTACTTAACAAATCTAGCATTTGGAAGAGCTGAACTTTACTATAGGCCCTTAGCCCTGTTGTCCGTGCTGCAGTGTTTCAGGGGCTCCCTTCATTTTTGACACAGCAAGATGTTACAGCAACACACAGCACAGCTACCAGTGCAGGAATGCAAGACTCCAGCCGGGCTCCCTGTAGCTGCACATGGTTTCTGTACCTTTGTTTCCATCTTTCAAAGTTTCTCTCGAGCAAGGGTGTCACTTAGTGGGAAGAGCACTTGCCTAAGCATATATGAAACTCTGGGCACCACAAGGAGGAAACAACTCTGCTTTCATCCTAGTGACTCTGGCTCTGCTGTGCTGGAATAAAGTTTGGAGGCAAAAAGGACAGGCAGCTCTGGCTACCACAGAGTAACAGCATCATCTATAAAATCAATGTGAGGAGTTGGGGGTGTAGCACATCATCCAAGGGCACCTGGGTTTGATCTTTTAGTACAATAGGAAACCCCTGCTCTTAATGTGATTGAAGAAACCACATGTTATCCAAATTTCCAGTTTGTAATATGAAAGTAAAAATAGAAAGACCTGATTTAATGCATTAATTCACTTATAAAAGGTTCTATTTATTGAGTTGAAGTTTGTTGTTCAGGTCTCCCCCTGCTCCTACTTAACCCTACACAAATGTTTTCCTATGAATGATTACTCTTATTTAACTAGGAAAAAATAAATTTTGGATCAAACTCTTCATTTGGATTCTTTGTGTAGCAGCAAATGCCACATCATCAGCAAATATCTATAGAACACAAGCTAACAGATGCTTCTACCACATTCTTTAAGAAAGATAATGACAGTAATGACACTGATCCTCTGTCTTGCAAACATCACTTTTCTTCCTATAATCTAAGTGCTTGTCCATTGCAAGGAAAAAGGCTAGCACAATTAGCTGCCCCTTTCTAATCTTTTTCTCTTCCAATGGGAAAGGACCGATGGATAAAAATTACTTTCAATTAGAACCGTACCAATCAGAAACAACTCGACAGATCACAAGGCCTAACCTTTGCCATCCAAGGCTGACATAAAACTACATTAGGGGCTCTGCCTCACTGCTAAATTCCCCTGCCACAATTTTCTTTCTAGGTAACCACTGGCCAACAGCGATACTTGCAGTGGAACTGCTTCACCACTTGTGCTAACCCAGTCACTTTACAAGACAGCTACAACTAAAGGTCAGAGAGAGAAAGGAAGAGGCTAGATAAGGGGTGTGGTCCCTGGGGTCAGGCTGGCCAGGATGGCACCTGCAGACTCTAAAGATGAGCCCCTCCTCCTAGGTCCTGAGTCTTAGAGAATGAACCACTTGGTATCAGAACACACTGGTATCAGGGTAAGAAATAGAGGGCTGGCTGAGATGTTTTCTCAGTTTAAGAATTTTTAAAAACCTTGATGATTCTGTCTTCTCAGAAAGCTGCTGGCAGCTCAGGTTACCCACTTTGCTTAAGCAAGCAAAGTGCCTGGGATAGCACTCTTCTGCACCACGACAAGCCTGCATCCAGTGGAGCAGACCTCCTGGGGATCACACCATCCAACCACACATCCCTGTCTAGAAAAAAAAGCTGGCCACTAGGACACAGTAGTCTTTTTTTTTTTTTTTAATAGGACTGAAGATAAACATCTACTTCATTCCACAAAAGAGCTAGAATGCTGTTCACAGCGTTTAGTCCCTCTTTAGTTTCAGCCTCACTAGAGGTCCCTCCAAGGGCACAGAAGGGGTATTTAACTACAGCTTCCACCTGGCCAGTGCAGCATCTGTTTACTTCTTGCTTTGCTCAGCTTCTCTAAAGAGCTGGGTCTTGGCACCGCTGCACTCTGTAAGCCACATGGACACTCACTGCTTAGACCAGCTTGTGATGAAACTGGAAGGAGAGGAACCTTCCCTGAGGGCAGTGTCAACACCACACAGAGCAGGTGCCTATTCCAGGAAAAGCCCATTTTTAAGTTACAAGGTTAAAACTCAGCTTCAGGGCTGTCCACTTTCATTGTCTCCTTTTCTGCCACATCAGTGATCTTGACTATGTGAGTATAGAGGCAAGGGAGAAAATACCAGAACCCTACTCTATCAATGTATCAAAAGTCCCCAGAGAGTTCAGGACAATGGAGAGTGGTATCAGGAACTAGCCACAGTTCTAGGGCTGGTCTAGAAGGACCAAACCCTGCAGACTTCTAAGGAACTGCCCCACTGTGCGGCAATGTGACCCAGAAGGTAAAGCCCAAGGTCTACCCTGTCCCTTGGCCTGTCCTTTTGTCAGTGGTCAGTGTGTGACCTTGGTCTAGCCCAGACAGTTTCTGGAGCCAGTACCCTCCTCAGTAAGATGTATGAGGTCACCCCGAGCCCTCCTCCGACCCAAGACCATTTGAATCCCCTCTACGTTGAGAACTTGAAGCCAGTCAGGTGGTGCCTGAGCTTCTCCATTCAGAAACACCAGGATCTCAACAGTCAAAAGCAAAGCAAACCACGGCAAACGGGAATGATTCAAGATAAACAAGCTTTTAACCTAACTGGGGCACAGCCACTGAGTTAAAAAGCCAAAATATCCAAAAACGACTTTTAATTTCAAGAGTAGTCTCTAAGACTGTGTGTTAAGTCAACCTCATTGAAATGCAACTTAACCTCATACAAGAAGGCACTTCCCATCACAAACCAAAGAGGATTTACTTCCAGAATAGCAGAATTTCTGGGCTTTGTGATCATCTAGGGCAACTTGCTCAAAAGACTTCAGGAATAAAATCGAGAGCTAGCAGGCGGCAGCCAAGGTCAGAAGAGAGCAGGAAATGGGGGCCCAAGTCTCCCGAACTCTGCAAAGGCCGGGCTCTAGGTCCAAACTGGATGCAGAAAGCGTCATTTCCCAGGAGCAGGATTCTGCAAGCTGGGCCAGGCTGGCTGCTCCGCGCTACCCAAACCGTCCCCCTCCGCGGCGGCCGGGGCCCCACGCACCTCCTCGGCCTGTTTGCGCAGCGCCTTCTCGCGCTCGTACTGCGTGAGCAGCTGCTCGTTGTCCTCGCGTAGGAGCTCCAGCTCCACCTCGTGCTCCTGGTTCTCGCTCAGCACCGAGTCCAGGTTCTCCAGCACGTTCACCACCAGCGGCATGAGCTCCTTGACCACCTCCTCGTCATAGCAGTGGATGAGGCGCTCGAACTCACGGTAGATGGAGCCCGCCAGGCCCGACACACGCTCCGACATGACCGAGCCCGAGCAGTAGTCGTCTTGGTACACCACCACACCTCCGCCCTCGTCCATCTGGATCTCCATCATCGCGGCTATCGCCGCCGCCGCCAGCGCGGCTCGTCCCGGTGCCCGAGTCCACGGGCCGCTGTCACCTCAGGCAGCCGCCACCTTAGGATGTGCCGCCGCCCAGGCCGCGCCCGTCACTCCCTTGCCGGAAGTCCCGCCTGGCCGCGGGGGCGGAGCCCCGTCTCGCTCCGCCTCGGATCGTGCGCCCTGACGCTAAAGGAAACAAGGCGGGGCGTTTCCGGCCGTGTGGCTGGAGGTGCTGGACGTGCTGGTTCAGCGGGTTTTTGGAAACAGCTGGCTGCTTCTGTACCTCTGTCCGGTTTGTCTTCAGACCATTGTAAAACACTCAGGGCTCCCTCGACATTCACGCGACGTACGTCCTTCTGTTTCTGGCTGTTTCCCCGCTCTGCTGGTCGCCTTGTTCCAAGCAGTGCTCCATATGCACAGCCCACCAGGGTTCTAACGTCCTTATATGTGGCAGTACTTTGAGGCTGGAATATAAAGCGAGTCGATCTATATGTGTTCACTTGCTAGGGACATCATGAGCCTGATTTTGAACTGTGATGCCCCGTGATATACTGACTGCTTTCCTGCTAAGATGAATTTCCCCCTTGCCTGCTCAGATTCACGTTCTACTTTTAAAAGTTACTTGTTATTTTGAGTATGACTTTAGCTTATGTATATTTCACACCACTAATGTGCTTGGTGCCTATGAAGGCCGGGAGAGTGCATCTGAATTTGGAGTTCCAGTTGTGGGCAGCTGTATGGATGGTCAGAACCGAACAAAGTTCCTGTCCAGTAAGAGCACGTGCTCTGAACTGCTGAACCAACCCTCGGCCACCAGATCTTAGACTCACCACAACAACCCAATGAGTCCTCCTGTCGCTGACGTCCAGAACAAACATTGTACAGTTTCCTATACAAGGTCTTACTGGCTGACCTGGAACTTGCTATGCCTGGCTTCTGCCATTCAGCTGCGACTAAGGAGCGAAAATTCCATCACCTTTTCAAACATAACTTACTATGTAGCTAAACACCTACTCTAAGAGATCGTTTTATAACAGGGCCCCACACGTTAGCACAACTGACCCCGTGACAGAAGTGCCATTTCAGGCTGTAAAACTCTTCATGTAGACAGCACCACCTGGCAAAAATGAAAACAAAGACCTAACTCATCAGTGCCCAGTTCTGGGAAAGTCTCTTAAGTGTACTAACCTTGCTTTTTGGCTTCCATAGTTCTGCTGCTGCCTAACTGTTCTTGTTAACTGAAGTATGTCAGTCCAGATGGTTTTTTTTTTTTTTTTTGTGCTTCAAAACTCACCCTGAGAAAGGCTCAGTGCTACAATAGGATCCCAACCAGTGTAGTCACCTGCCTCTGCCTCCCAAGTGCTGGGACTAAAGGTGTGTGCCACCATATCCCATCCCTGTAAATTCTTAAATTTAGTACACCAGTGAAGGCATCTCCCACCAACACAGGGACAGACCAACTGACTTGAACATTAACAAGAAAAAAAAAAGGTTTACTTATTTATTTATAGACATAAATATCTCTACATAGATCTGACTGTCCCAGAATTTACTATGCTGACAAGGCTGGCCTTGAACTCAGATCTGCTTGCCTCTGCCTCCCAAGTGCTGGCATTAAAGCTGTGTGCCATAAGTCCTGGTGCTCCTTTGTTATCATGATCAGAGCAAGTTTGTTGTTTGGAACGAATCAAAATAAAATGAATTAAAAAAATTTTTTTTTTCCTCCTGAGCCAGGATTTCTCTGTATAACAGCCCTGGCTGACCCAGAACTTGTCCTGTAGACAAGGCTGGCCTAAACTCAGAGATCCACCTGCCTCTGCCTCCCAAGTGCTGGGATTAAAGGCAAAAACAACCATAACCTGGTTTAAAATAGTTTTAAGTTATTCATTTGAAGCAGATATGTGTGCATGAATGCAGGTACCCAGCCAATGGAAGCCATCAGGTTCACTGGAGCCAGTGTTACAGGTGGGGGTGAGCCACTCTTTCTGGGTGCTTGGGACCAACTTCCATACCTTTGCAAAAGTATCAAGTACTCTCTCCAGCTACCCAGACTGAGTTTTATTAAAATTACATGATAGGTACTTACTGACTGGTATAGTTTAACTGATCCTGGATGTTGGAAAGTCTATTAGAATACTTTGTCCCATTAAAAGGCACTAAAGTATAAGATGGACAGTCCCTCCATAGCCTCAGGCATTTGAATACTGGATCCCCAGCTGATGATGCTATGCTGTTTTGGGAGGCTTAGGTGTAGCCTTATTCAAGAAGGTGTATCACTAGGGGCAGACTTTGATGTTTAAGATGTCAGCTCTGTTTGCTCTAGCCCCATGCTTGCTTGTCATGATGGTGATGAAACGTAAGCCCAGATGAACACTTCCTTCTATAAGTTGCCTTGGTCATGTTTTATCACAGCAACAGAAAAGCGATATTGACCAAAAGTTCTACTTTAATCATGTCCCTAAATGTCTGCCAAAGCCCGAATATCCGTTTTGTCCCTTTCATCCCTTCATGAGTTGGATTTCAGAGAGCACTAGACAGTTATACCCAAGACAAGAATATTTCCTTATTCATCTCCCAGAATGCTAAAAATTACGAATAGAATGCTAGTTTAGGAGCTTAAAAAAAGAAAAACACCACCACAGAATTCCAGTATTATTTCTACCTAAGAAGGAGCCTTGAGATGGCAACTGTGACAATTTCACTTCCTTACTCTTATCACAGAGCCACTGTCTAGCCTCTGGGGACATGCTGACATCTTCCAGTGTCTGCCTAGGGAATAGTTTCTAACATGTGATATTGTATTGTCAGTTTCTAACCCAGTTCATGGAACTCATTATATGTGAACACAAGCAAGTTAAGATGTTTCAGGGGGCTGGCGGGATGGCTCAGTGATTAAGGGCACTGACTGACTGATCTTCCAGAGATTCTCTGAGTTCAATTCCCAGCAACCACATGGTGGCTCACAACCATCTATAAGATCTGGTATCCTCTTCTGATGTACAAGCATCCATGCAGGCATAACATTGTATACATAATAAATCTTCAAAAAAAAAAGTTTCAGGTAAAGCATTGGTCTTTCTCAGGTAACACACATTGGCTTTTTTTTTGAGGAGACAGGGTTTTTCTACATAGCCCTGGCTGTTCTGGAACTATGTAGACCAGGCTGGTTTTGAACTCAGAGACCCACCTGCCTCTCTCTCTGCTTCCCAAATGTTGGAAAAGTTGTACCACCACTCCTGGCTTGTGAAACATTGGTTTCTACCTTCAGCCTTGGTCCCACGTTCAGAGTAATATGAAACTTCTTAGAGACTCCAAGTAGGCAGTCACTCTGCCACAATCCATACAATTTGCACGAAGATGTGGAGTTTGCATGTTGAACATATGAAAACATGATACACAGGAAAGACATCCGACTTGTGTATTCTTTTTCTATAGGACTTCAACATAACAAAGCTGAATAGCTGGACACCCTACCTAGTCATTACAAGGCTTGTTACTGGGTATTTTAAGCCAAAGTAGAGCAGGTGAAGTTTTCTTATATCACTTGTCCTAACTTGTCCTTTAACTACAGGAAATTAAATAGCAGATTACAATATAGTCCCCATTAATTCTGCTCAATTTTTTTTTCCTTTGAGACACGGTTTCTCTGTGTAACCTTGGTTGTCATGGACTCACTTTGTAGACCAGGCTGGCCTCGATCTCACAGAGAACCTCCCGCCTCCCCAAGTGCTGGGATACAGGGGTACACCATGACACCTGGCCCCTGCTCAAATATTAAAGATGCTGGGCATTTCTAGATCAAGACCAAGGAAGGGAGAAGTAAACTTCACCAAAGGAAAGCTATGAAAAAGTTCATGCACTGCGGTGCCCCGCCCCCAAATGGACTACGGAGTTACCCATACACATAAATACACACAGGCTGTATGTGGTTACTAAGTTTAATTCAACCATTACACCCAGTACTGCCTCATAAAAGTAACAAAATGTTCCTATCAAACTCACATTATGATGTAAGGACTGGTTTCTTGTTCTGACATAGCACTAGAAAAATGTTGGCACCAAATGTACTTAAAAAAAGTTTTAAGGCTTAATGCAGGTAAAAACTGTATACCACACTCTGAGCCCGGCTTCAGCGGAAGAGATAGAAAGATAGGGGAGATGAGTAAGGCCGCTGCTGTGGGGCAGTCACAGGTCCCCACATCCTCCCAGCAATCCAGGCCAGCAGGTGGAGCTTGGAGCTTTTCTCTCACTGGGCTAACAGCAGGGCCAGCAGTGATGTCAGATTCCTTCTTGACAATACAATTTGGAATTCACAAATCATTTTCTACTGAAGAGAGCAGTTCCAGAGAGGTTTATTTCTATCACTGTATCATTTCCTTATAAGCTAAAGAAGTTAGTGTCTGGGCTAAATAAAGCAGACATAATTTGTGACATTTTCTTAAATGGAAAAAATGCTCTGAATTCCAAATGGCATCTTCATAGTGACTGAACCACAACCCTTTTGAGTTGTTACAGAATTACAATACATGTAATACATGTTTCTTGGATTCAGGATACAGGGCAGATGAAGGGCAAGACTCTTTGGTTGAGCCATGGTCAGACCCATCAATGGGCCAAGCGTAGGAAGCAGAGCTTGGCAGGTGACTCCTGCAGGCACGTAAGCATCCAGGTGTGACTGCAAGACTGCTGCTTTCCCAGAATTTATTGAGAACATTTCTGGCTGCTATGACGCTCTCTGTAGGCACTAGAAACAAAAACAGCAGCGCTTAAAAGTTCCTTTCACAGATGCCCACTAGGGGGGAAACAAGGACCTAAGGCTGCAGCCCGTAAGAGCTGAACAGGAGGCACAGCTGCCTGACAGATGAAATAAACCGTGGCAGCAACATGACTGTGGAGCCCAGCATCCCTGCTGTCAGATGACGGTTGTGACCTTATTGCCGTAGCCTGCAGGGGGAGCACGGTCTCTGAGCAGGGCCGAGCAGCTTTCTGAAGGCGGCTTAGGCAGTGCTTCTGCTCCAGCGCACCGCAGAAGGGCTTCTCTAAGTGTTGATGCCGTCCATGGGTGTTCCTCAGAGGCTGACGCTAAGTACACCTTTCCAGATATTGGTAAAGAAACCAACCCAATGTCCTTCAACAGGTCTTCCTCCCGATTACAGGAACAAGACAAGACAGGAAAAACAGGAACCCACCTAATATCTGGACATATATGAGTAGTTTTTAAGCCCTGCAGAGGCCAGAGACCTCATGTATAGGAAAAACCATGGACAGGGAGACCCCCTCATGGCTGTTAACTAAGGCCTAGGCTTAAGGCTGATGAGAGAAACAAAAGAACAACCCACAAGCAAATGTGGCACATTGGGAACCAAGCCCACTGCAGAGGAAGACAAGCTGCTACCTCGGACATGGCCACGGTTTTTGATGCAGGTATGGCACAACTCAGAGGATCAGTGTATATAAAGCAAAAACAAAACAAAACAAAACAACAAAAAAACCTTATGCTCAGGACAAGACTGAGAATAACTGATTTTCTGTTGACTGCTACCAAAAAGAGCAATCATGTTGCAACACTATAGGGTGACATATTGAGGGAAAAAAAGGAAAAGGAGACATCAGGGTTCAGAGGTAATCTCAGAGGTGGAAACATTGGTGATAGGCATTTCCTGAAAGAAAAAGCTTAATGTAGCTAGACCTCACTCTTTGTTTCTGTTTCTCCTTCATCCCACAATGAGGGATAGGTAATCTGGGTTCTTTTCCACTAAACCATTCTTAGATGCCCAAGAGCCAGCATATTGCTGATACAAGGACAAGACAGGCCCTAGCGATCCTTCTGTTAATGGGTACCATCTCTTCTGCCCTCCCTACAACCTTACAGATCTGTTTCACAGATAGCAACTAGAAAGAAGGCAGCAGAACATTCCATTTTATCCCCACACATGTGTATCTTGGCAGTCCAGAAGGCACAGTCCTCTGTGAAGCTCTTCCAATAACAACAAGGCCGATGAGCAGCCAACCCCACACATATGATAAACCCTCTCCCACCCCAACTCCTTGGGTTAAAGGAAACGCTAACATTCAAAAACCCTATCTGAGTGTCTGTCTGGAACAGGCAGAGCAGGAGCCTCTCAGTAGAAGGAGATGCTGGATTTGCCTCCTGGTGGGTTCAGGACTTTGTTGTGGGAGCGAGGGCGTGGCCCCAGTCTAGGCTCATGACTATCAACTGTAGGTGTGGGCTCTGGTATCTTGGCATGCTCTGCTTCTTTTGAGCTTCCTTTCTCACTCTGCTCTCCTCTGGGTGTGGAGTTTGTTGCAGCTGTGGGACAAAGTCAACACATGTTTGTGAGAGGCAGCCACTACACTATGAAACAAGCCGTGCTGACAGTCAGTATCATGGCATAGCCAATACATTCTGAACTGTACTTGGTCCCACTTAGTTGCAAACTCACGAAGCACTCTGGGTCCCTGTTCTCCACACTGGCACAATGAGCTTCTGAAACAGTGGTTCTCAACCTGTGTCACAACCCCTTGGTAAGAAGGTCGGTGACCCACCCTTTCACAGACTATCAAAAAATACCGACATTTGCATTACAACCCATAACAGAAGCAAAATTACAGTTATGAAGTAGCAATAAAAAAAATTTTATGGCTGGAGGTCAGCGGAATATAAGGAATTGTATTAAAGGCTTGTAGCAGTAGGATGGCTGAGAAGCACTGTGCTAGAAGAAAAGAAAACTGTAACAGCTTCTCTGGGACACAACCACAAAGAAGGGGCAGGGAATAAGCTTACATTTCAGGCCAGGTTTAGAGTCTTCACCTTCACGCAACAAAACATGATCCTGCAACAAGACAAGCCACCAGGTTAGTGCTCATTCAGTTAGACAATCAAAATTCAGGCTCAATGGTTAAAGCTCTTGATGCTCTTCCAGGACCCCAGACAGGTTCCTAGATACAGTAGTCTGTAACATCCCAGTGGAATGTAATGCCTCCAAGTATACTTGCACTCATTTGCATATACCCACATGTTGACATACCTATATATAACAAGAAACAATACAATTTCACAGTAAATAAACCTGTAGGCTAGAGTCCTGTTCAACAACTAAGTGCTTCTCTAGCTTGCAGGAGCCTCTCTGGGTTTAATCTCCAACAACGCAAAACAGAGACTTCTGCCTGAGCCCCATGTAACCCGCTGTACTGCAACAGTGATGTTAGCTCACTGTCATTCTTGCCCAAACAATGGCCTCCCCAAATCCCAGTTATTTTATTTCTTCATAAAAGCCAAAGACGCAGCTTTTTAAAAAGTAGCCACACCAGGCTTCAAATTATAAACTTTCCTTAAAAGAAAAGCTAAATATTATAATACTAGCATGCTTTTATAACTTCATTTACATTGTGGTATGTATCAGAACTTCCTATTTTGACGGCACAACATTTGAATGTGTGGCTCATGAGCAGACAGATGGATAAACCAAATAATTCAGCCATACAATCAAATGTTACGCTATCATCAAACAAGAAGTTCCGATATATGCTTCAGTGCGGAAGAAGCTTGGAGAACATACTATTGTAAATTTTCGTAAGTTTAGGACTGGGGTATGGTTCAGTGGGTAGAGCACTTACTTAGAACGCACAAGGCCCAAAGCCCATTTATCCCCAGAACAACAGAAAAATCAATAATGAAAACATTTAGTTTCATCAAGATATGGCAGCTCAACCCTGCGCTCTCTGCACTCACGCAGAACGACAAGGATTTGAAGTCAGCCTGAACTACTGAGAAGACCTGCCTTTGTTTTTAGACAGGGTCTTACTATGTACACCAGGCTGGCCTTGAACTCAGACATGCAACAAATTTAATGAGTTGGTTTTCTGGCATCCTCTAAAGTTCTAAAATTATTGTTACTTTTTGAAGCGACAAATGCAAGATAGTTGGTAAATTTTAATCCATTGCAGTTGCATGAAGGCAAAATATTCATACACATAAAACTTAAAAATCTAAGAAATGCTTACATAAAAAATAGTAAATAAAACAGAGATACTGATAATAACTATACCAATAATACAGTCTGGGCTCATTATCAACCTGCTCTGGCCAAGATAAAAGTTCTTCGTCACTCAACCCAACATATGTGCTGGCACCGGTGCATAGGTTCTGGGACAAGGGGAAGCTGGCCAAGCCTCTGCCTGGGCCTGGGAGTTCCTAGATCTAATCCATGTGTTCAAGGGTCACATTGCTCTTTTCCCAGCAGCTTCTGAGCTGGAGGGCAGGCAAAGAGATTGTGTTTATCTTATTACATAGGTACCTTCACTGGATCAGGGGACTGAGAGTCCCCATTTGCCAAGCGCCATAAATCTTCCAAGATAACTAGTACAAGCTCAGCCTCAACCCCATCAAGAACTTTGATCTTGGGGTAGTCAGTATCTCAGGGCCAGAGCAGTGGTCCAGAGTATATAAAGCCTCAGGTTTAACCTCCAGTACTATAGAAAATAGGAAAAACATACTCATCATCTTTCCCTTCAAAAATCAACTAGAGTCAAACCTGTATGTTATGTGCTCAGGTGACAACGTAGGGTAGCACACATAGGTGCTTGGTGGCTGCTGTGTAGACACGGGAACACAACTGCTTGCCCCATGGCTTTACTTATACTGATGCTGACACGTTTCCCAGGTGACTCAAAACCCAATGATGAAACCATACTTAGAAAAACCAACACTTGTCTTTCTGTCTCTTCCTAACAATATACCACGCCCACCTTGGAACTTTTCAAAAAAGTGAACTTGATGCAACTTTTATTTTTCTTTCCTGTCTGGCTATATGAATGTAGTCCATACCTTGGGCTTGTTTGGGTGTGCCAGGGGCACAGTGGCAGTGACTGGGGACCCAAATATGTCACTGGTCTTCCCACCAGGTGGATTCAGACGTTGTCGAGTCTGCACAGGAGTTGATTCATCAAAGATACCACTTCCTTTGCCCCCTGCAAGAACAATCACAGAAGAATGAACATCAGAGCTCCATCAGATCCTACGCCACTGCTATCAGCTTGAGAGACAACCTTTCTCTGAAGACTTAATGCCTTTCCAAGTTTCAGGGCAATAGGGGATGACTATCCATGAAGCCTTACATCTTAGCCAATCCTTAATCTGGTCTGCTGGGGCCTTCCTGTGTACAGCCAGGCTGACCTGGGCCTGGACTCTAAAAAGGGAAAAGGAATAAAAACATCACCTTTCCCCAGAGCTCCCTTAATGCTGAATAGTGCAAGGTTTCCAGTGGAAAAGTCTCCTTTGTTAATGATGAAGAGTTCTCCAGAAGATTGAAAGTTCACGGCTATTTATGGCAAACCTACAATCTGGAAAACAAAGTCAGTCACTCTGACCTCCTTCTGGCTAGAAAATCTAGTGAGGACTAGATGCCAACAGGTTCAGAGACATACACCTTGCTGTCCAAAGTGAGTTTACTGAGCTGTGATAGAAATGTGCGGCTCAAGCAGATCTTATGGCCCAAGGCCTGAACTGATACAGGGATGCCTACGTTAGGCAGAATGGTACAAAATATCAACTGATGTCTTTACTCCACAAATATCAAACACCTGCCCTAATGGAGGCAGACTCCATCAAAGTCATGACTCCAGTACACCAACTGAAGCTATAATCTACAATAGAACTTCCCACCGACTACCCGTGTTGCTCTAAGTACCTGGCCTTTCTGTGTCTACAGTTCAACTGTACCAGAAGAACAACAAACGGGCTGCTTTCTGGGGCTGTATGAGGGTTCTGTAAGTTGCTGCAGCAACTAGGGCAAATGCTGAGACAATGTCTATAGTGTCGACACTCAGTCCACGCCAACTACGCTTTCCATTTGTTAGGAAACACTGTCTTCCGGCACAGCAGAAGGCATTACCATAACCAAAGCAGCTGTGATGGCTTTTGTGAGACCGCCAACAAGAGAGACCTGTAGTGTCCTACAGAAGGCTATGGGTAGGTGAGTAGCCCCTCGCCTGAAATTCCAGCCACTCTTTCCTTCTTGTACCCTCAGGTACACATGGCCTCAGAAATGTCAAGACTATAACAAACATGGAAATTAACTTAAGGAGAGATTAAATCTACACTTTTGGGAGGCTATCATCCATGCTGATACATGACTTTTCAGTGATGTGAGGGTTTGGAGTTGACCTTGCTCCTAAGTAACCATTCACTGCTGTTTCTATAACAACCCAGTAAACTTGCTGGCTTCACAAACTGGACCTGGATGAACTGTTTATTTGGTCTGCTGCTGATGGGCTATCTAGGGTAAATAGAAGTCTGTTTACATCTCCACAGAAGCTAAACAACACCATATAACTAAAGAAGCAGCCCATGTTCTTTTTTTTTAATTTTTTTTAATTTTTTTTAAATTTATTTATTTTTATATCAATCACAGGTTAGGTACTTCGCATCCCAGGCCCCCTCCCTCATTCCCTCCCACCCTCTCACTCCCCCATGTTCTTTTAAGGAGTTTTGACTTGTGCGTTTCCCCGCCTCAAAATCACTAAACAGCTATTTTTTAGCTATCACAAAGTCTAATTTGAGGAATTTTTTTCTTTTGCTAGCTAACACACCTAGGAAAAGACCTTTCAGGCTCTTACTTATGGAGCAGAGTACCTCCCAGAAGACACGGGCTTATAGGGGTCAGGAGTGCAGCTACTGAGATGCAGTTAAGCTTAAAAAAACCAAACAACCAGCAAAATCCAAAACTAGCTATGTTAGCTATGTTATGTAAACATGTGTTTGTTTTAATCTCACATGTGGTATATGGGGCTGCTATGACTGTTCACAGCAGCAGACTTACTTGCCTTGTGGGGGCTCTAGGAGGGGCAGGATCTTTGCTGGCTGCAGACAGTTTAATTCTGGGGACTCTGAAGCAGGAATAAATGCCTGCGTACAGAGAAGGAGGCGCTCCAAAGAAGACAGTAGTGGCTGTCTTTTCCTTCTCATCAGGTCTGAAGACAGTTCTTATTTATTCTCAGGGTTAGCAGTATTACTTGAAAAGAACTGATATCCATCAAGTCCTGGAATGCTCTGCTACCTATTCTGGACTTTTGTATTCTGCAGCAGTGTTTACGAGTGCCTTTCCATGAGCATCACCATCTACTTGAAAGATGCACATACTTACCAGGGAAGACTCTCCTCTATCAGCAGGTTTTTACGAGAAGAAATACTCAAGGATACAGAACTCATACATACTGTTTTCCTTACCAGTCTGTTGCGAGTCAACTGACTTTGTGGGGTCAGTATTGGGTGTTAGTATAAATGAATACACCAACAACTGACTCCCTTGTTGGAACAACAAGGGCTTGGAATAATGGAAATCTGGTTTCTAATGAACTGGACTACAAGGCAGATTGCTACCTCATTCTGTGCAGGAGGGCAAAAGGCCTTGCAAGGCAACAAGGTTAAAGAAGCAAACTGAGCCTTCAAAGCATCAAAATGCAAGGTGGCTTAATTCATGAATTTGGCCTCGGAGTTAAAAATTACAGATGTGTTAACTCCTAGAAATGCAGTACTTTCAAAGCCAGATCTCAAAATATCCAGGGTGGTAACAATGAGAAATACTGTGCTTTCTGCCAAAGGGAACATGTTTCTGGCTGCAATGCCCCCAAAAGAATGCTTCCTAATCTCAGCACTCTGGAAGGCAGAGGCAGGGAATATCTGTGAGTTCAAAGCCAGCCTGGTCTACAAAGACCAGGCTATCCAAGGCCACAGAGAAACACTGTCTCAAAACAAAAACTAAAAACCAACCAAACAAACAAAAGAAAAAAGAAAAAGGATGCTTCCTGGGTTTGCAGATTCTCTGGTAAGGGCTGCCTTTGGACAGGTGAATGCAAGTCCAAGAGGCACATACAAGATAATTTCTTGCCATCAGGAAGCAGTTCTGAAGTCCTAACTCAAGGCTCAGCGAAAAGTACAAGCCATTTCAAACAAGAGCAGCTGAGAGTCATCAGGTTATAGGAAAAAAAAAACAAAACAAAAAAACAAAACCTTAACCACAGATTTGGATTTGAAAAGCTTTTAGTTCACTGATACTGTCTCTGTTTATAATATCTCACTAAGATACAGTACAGTTACTGGCATATGTTCTATAAACATATATTTTATTTTAACCCCAGGTGTGGGACATGGGGCTGCTTCAGACTGTCCACAGCAGCAGGCTACTTGGGTGCTCTGGGAGGGGTGTGATTTTTGTCAGCTGCAGAGAGTTGAATTCTGGGGACTCTGCAGAGGGATTAAGTGCCAAAGCCCAGAGAGAGAAGGGGAGCTCCAAAGAGGATAAGGCCTGCTGTTTCCCTCTCCTGCTGCTGGTTTGTCAAGTGGTCCAGAGAAGAGACAAGTTGGGGACATCCTGAGGAGATGAAGATTGGACTTGCCCCAAGGAACTCAAGGGCCCTGATCAGCAGGAAGTAGTTTATAGAGGTTTATAAACTCTTTCCCCACCAACCTTCCGCCTCTCCTATTTGATGTTGGGGTGATAGAAGGGGCTGGAGTGGGGACAGGTGAGAGATACAAGAAACCTAATAAAATAGATTTTAAAAAATATGCCTAATTGTGCATGAAAGTGGGGAGTGGGTGAGGGCCCCTTTAAAGGAGATATTAACACTTAGGGATACGCAGGAGCTGCACCTTTGTAAAACCTTAGAGAGATTAAAACGTTCTGCACCTCAGCCACAGTCCTCCTGGGGATCACCCCCAAACTGAACACTCTTGCCTGCAGAAGGCAACACAATGTGGAGTAAAGGGCTCCATAGCCAGCCTGTTAGTCAGAGTCCTGCTTAGTCATTCATTAACTGTGTGACCTTGAATAAGCACACCTTGTATCCCTACCTCCTGTACTGTAAAACTGAAATAAATGAAACCCAATGCGACTAATGAAATTAAACCACCAGATGCAGATAAAGAGCCTTCTGTATTCTGATCATACTAGCAAGAATGCCTGGGCCTTGAGCGGAGACCCTGCCTCCCGGCGTCATTCCTGGCTGTCCACAGAGGCTCCCTTTAACTCATAAGTTCTAGTTTAAACTGGAAACAATACAGCTTGCAACCAAACTCACCAGGCTACGGCAGGAAAAGTTCAAGGTGAAACTTTGGTTGAAATATCACACCACAGCAAAGAGAGGAGAGGGAATAACAAAGTTTTTGGTCAGAAACTGCTCAAGAAAGAAGAATTTAATAAAAAACTGAAGCAGACCACAGGAAAGTTCTCAGGAAATGAGTATCACAAACAGTTGTAGGGTAAAGTAAACTTGAAGTAAACACTGCTCAGAAGACAGAACAGCAATGGCTCTCCAGAAACCTCCTACATGTCTCTTTCCTTTCACTCTGGTGGTCACAATCCTCAATTTTCTTGAAACCATAAACCTGCTACTTCCTAAGCACAGTCTTATCATTTTGCCCTATCTTGAACAAGAGTTCTGCTTCTGACTCTATAAAGGAGCAGTCATACTGCATGTCTGGTAGCTTACTGAAGAAAAAACTAAGTTCAAAACAAGGTTTTAGAGACAAATTACAAGAGGTTAGGTGTCATTACTGCTCTTGCAGAGGACCTGGGTTTAGTTCCCAGAACCCACATAGCAGTTCACAAATGCCTGTAACTCCTGTTCCAAGAGACTGGGCACCCTCTTCTGACCTCTGCAGGCTTCTGCACACACGTGGTAGACACAACACACTCAGGCACATACACATAATTTAAGAAGTAAACACTACATTGGCAGAATCAATCACAAATATACATTACACATAAAAGTGGACAACCTCTTTAGAATGCGAAGTGTCAGTGTTTGAAATTCATGTACCTGATAATCCACCAGTTATACTTTCAGAAGTTTCTCGATGGATATATTCAGGTCAGTCTGTTTGCTTTTGAATCAGGGTCTCATAGAGCTCAGGTTGGCTTACATCTCCTGATCCTTCTGACTCTATCTCAAACGCTGGGGATTATATATACGTATGCACCATCATGCACAGATTCAGGTCAATTTAGAGCATGGGCTCTGGAGACAGGAAATCTAGATCCAAAGGCCAATTCTGCCGGTGACTAGCTCTAGGGTTCAGTCATGCCAGGAACTTTCCTGGGTTTTAGTTTCTTCTGCTGTAAGAGAGGAAACGCCTACCTTCTACCGTTGTAGTGAGAGTGAAGTGAAAAATATATGCAAAGTCTGTAAGCACACTCCCTGGAAACACTCAACTAAGCCAGAAACATGAACCATCTTTGTCAGGCAAATAAGAGAATAATTTATAAAAAGATATATAAGAAACTAGCAAGGAACGTGGAGACTAATGAATTTGAAACACCAAGAGGCAAGCAATCCTAGCAAACCTTCCATGATCTCACATTGTTAAATTATCTATACTCTGCCTCTGCAAGCTTCACAACCAAGCTCCCAAATCTGAGCGCTGTAGGACTAAGTTTGAAAGACCAAGGGCACCCAAGCCACTCAGGTAATGGACACACCAGTGGCTGTGCCTTTCTATCCTCACAAACAAAGGAGCCCCCGATAAGACAGAAAACAAGCTCCAAAGCCTGGTCACAGCAACAAGATGGTTACAACATCCTATGATCATGCACAGAATGGGCTAGGTGACCCCACTGGACATCAAGAGGGAGTTGGGGTATGAGTTTCTGTTGCATGGATACAAGCGCACACCATGCTTTCTAGGAAACCTGACTTGCTGGGGGTCTGGGGGTAGGCCTAAAGACTGAAGGAAAGCCAAGATGACTCAACACCCATCAAATGCAACTCTAATACCAACCGCCAAATGAACAAACAAAATCCAGCCTTTTTTTTTTTTTTTTTTTTTGAGACAGAGTTTCTCTGGGTAGCCCTGGATGTCTTGAAACTTACTATGTAGACCAGGCAGGCCTCAAACTCACAGAGACCTGCCTATCTCTGCCTCCCAAGTGCTAGGACTAAATGTGTATACCACCACTGCCTGGCAAAATCCAGTTTTTTAAACTACTGCTTTTGTCTATTTGTATTTCATCAAAAATTATCTGTACCAATAACTGGCATGATGTAGAGAGCAGGTGTTAATCCTTTTCTAGCATATGGATTCCATATGAAGACCCTCTAGTCTTTCAAGGATAGAACAAATTTAGCTTCTTTAAAAATAGATATTGAGAAGAGAAAGGCATTGAGGATATTGATCACCGAAGTTTTGCCCTCCTCCTTTTTTTTCCCTCCCTGAGACAATGTCTCACTATGCCCAGGTTGGCCCCAAACTCCATAATCTTCTGGAGCCTTTTGAGGGCTGAGACAACAGACACATAACACCATGACCAACTAAAAGTCCTCTTAAACTTTCTCTGGTAGTGCAGGGCGTGGAGGCACACACCTGTAACCTCAGTGCTCAAGGAGGCAGAGGCAGGCAGATCTCTGAGTTCGAGGCCAGCCTAGTCTACAAAGTGAGTCCAAGACAGCCAAGGCTACACAGAGAAACCCTGTCTTGAAAAACAAACAAACAAACAAACAAAAAATCGGAGCAACAACAAAAAAACCCCAAACTCTCCCTGATAACAGCAGGGTAATGATCAAGAACTGTATTAAGATGTTAACCCTCTAGAATGTCAACTCTACTGAATTTTAAATTTTATTTTTAAATTAAGAATTAAAAATATTCTAAGAATAACTTTTGAATGTACAATTTGTATGAAATTTCAGATTAGTGGCTCCGACAACAGAAATCCACAACCCAGCAACCTCAGCAACTGCCCTCGGTAAGTATCTGCTGGATAGATGGATGATGAAAGAGGCTCCAGTCACCTTCAAGAGAGAAAATGACAACCAAGGAAAGCCCTTCACTCCTTTTAAAGAAACGGTCAACAACAAGGGATAAGGTGCTACAGATGCCATATAAACAAGGCAAAGTGAGGTAGGCATGTACTCCAAGCCTGCAATCCCAGCACTTAGGAGACAAGTAGGAAGGTTTTGATTTCACAACCTGGGCTACACAGACGACTGCCTTCAAATAATAAAACGCAAGCAAACAAGCAAACAAACAAAAAAACCCAAACAAGCTGGGAATGGCAGCATATGTCTTTAATCCCAACACGGGGATGGCAGAGGCAGGCAGATCTCTGAGAGTTCCGGGCCAGCCTGCTCTACATAGTGAGACCTTGTCTCAAAAAGTAAAACAACCCAAAACCATTTTATGTCATCTTAACACAAGCTCTAGTCATGTGAGAGAGAACCTCAAATGCCCTTAAGACTGAGCTGCAGGCAAGCCTGTAGGGCACTTTCTTAATTACTGATTGATGTGCAAAGGCCCAGCCCCTCTGTGCATGGGGCCACCCTGGTCAGTTGGGTTCTACAAGCTACAAGGAGCAAGCCAGTAAGCAGCACTCCTCCGTGATTTCTGCTTCAGTTCCTGTCTCTAGGTTCCTTCCTGTTTGAGTTCCTGTCCTGACTTCCTTCAGAGATGAACAGTGATGGGGAAGAGTACGCCAAATAAACCCTTTCCTACTTAACTTGCTTTGGCCCTGGTGTTTCATCACAGTAATAGAAAACACTAAAACAGTATTTTAAAAAGAACAGGGGAGAATAAAGGCCAAGAGATCTAAGAAGCATAAAGTCTATTACATACCTGGAGGATTTGTCCTCTTGGGAATGTTTTTAGGTTCTTCAGTTGGTCCAAAAATGTTAGATGCCATCCTATTAGGCTTGCTTGAAGGAACACCTTCTTCTGGACTTCCAAAAAGATCACTTGATTCTCCTCCTGGGGGCTTCATGGATCTACAAGCAGAGAGCGAACCCAAGTCACTTACAGCCAACCAACAGTTTCCAGGATTCACAAAGATTTCACAAAGATTAGTGTTGATTGTGCTCTGGTCTTTCCTATGGTCTAGCCCAATACCAAACAGTAATGATGTGAGCAAAGGCTGGCCTTATCACAAAGTGTGATGGTATTAAGGCAGAATTTAGAGTCCAAGGCCACAGTGTGTCACATACACAGGAGCAGGGGTAAGATGAACCACCTAAGAAACTTTACATTTTTTGAGAGTCATATTATATAGTAATGAGGATTTAAAATTAGTTTTAACACTTTGCTGCTATCATTTTAGATTCTGACTAGGATAAAACACATGATGAAGAGATACATTATATATTTGATTCTCTTCTCCATGCTGTCTTCAACTTTGCTATGTAGCTTACCTGTAAGCAAATCCCTATATCTACCAACCTTTTCACTTAGTAGCCAGGGACTCTCTAGCCAGAACTTATAGATTCTAATCTGGGGAGTCAGGCCAGGTGGTAAAGGGGGTTTCCTTGTGTTTTCCAGAGACCTTTAGGAAGGCATTAAGATATAGCCTAGACTCTAGATCCTTTGAGACTCCTTACGTATCTTTTAACAAGTTCCATATTCTCTTTATCTTAGATTCATCATCTCTGAAAATAACTCCTAACTTAAAGACTTGCTGTAGGGATCTATGCTGGGATGCCTGTAGTGACCAGTGAAATACCTCAACTAGAAAGAAATCCCCCCACCTACTGGCTACTTCAGCTCAGGGCGTATGGAAGGAGCATTCCACTCTAAATTCTGATATTCTACAAGCACAGCTTTTAATTAAACACCCACAAAAATGTGGTTTTCATGCTTTAGTCAAATCAGCAGCATCCACCTTAAGTCCCAAACTTTGGGAACTTTGTCAGGCACTACTGGGAAGTTTAAAAGTGGATAGTTTTTAATGCAGCAGCTGAAGATCTATGGAGTTCCCTCAAAGATCTGCCCTGAAGTCCAGAGCACAGGTATACAACCGCAGTATGGTGAAAGAACTCATGCATATTTCAGACATCTGGTTAGACTTTTAAAATGCCTTTTAGTCAGGCATGTAAGCTAATACCTGTGATCCCAGCACTTGGAAGGTGGAGATAGAAAGATCAGTAGTTCAAAAGTTACCCTCAGCCAGGCATGGCAGCGCATGCCTTGAATTCCAGCATCCAGGCAGCAGAGGCAACTGGATCTCTGTGACAAAGTGAGTTCCAGGATAACCAGGGCTACCTACATAAAGAAACTGTCTAAAAACAAAACCAATAAAAGTTATCCTCCACTATATAGCCAGTCAGGGCTACCAAAGACCTCAAAAGATCTCAAAAATAAAAACAATACATGCATTTTGAAGAGAGGCTCCTTGAAAATGCATTTTAAGTGAATGGCATACCTCTCTCTTTTAGATACATGCTCTCCATGCAGTAGGTGAAGTTGTGGCTGTCTTGGAACTCTCATGTAGAACATACCTGCCTTGAACTCACAGAACTCCTCTACCTCCCGCTACTGGGATTAAAGGTGTGTATATCACACTTGGTTCCACCTTCTTTCACTAGGCCTAAGCATTGAGACTGTATGACCTCAGATATTTTTAAAAAATACTTAAAAATCAAAGAACGATTGCCACATTAAAAAAAACATGAATAAGGGAAAGGGACTGATTGAAAAGCAATGCAAAACCAGTGACCACTGAAGGGTTAGTTAACAACAGAAGTATCTCTAATGTGTTTTTTTCATCCAAAGAGCTAAAGGGCAGTCTACCCATTGCAATTTTATGTGTATGAAGTTCTCAGATTGCAAGTTCTCTAAAGCAAGGCAGTATAAAGTGAGGATCTCAGGTGCCCTCAAGAAGGCTGACAAAATGTACCAGTCATGCTTCAAAAGAAAATCAAGGCTGGACATTCAACACTGCAGATGCCAGGCATGTACTGACAGGCCTTTGAACCAATGCCAGGTCACTGTCTTCTTAGGAGGAAGGAGAAAGAGAACGTGTTAAACCTGCCCCATCAACAGTTACTATTTTGTGAAGGGTCTGAGGAAGAGGTAAAAAAAAGTTCATTTGAAAAGGTGTGTGTGTGGGGGCGAAGCCAGGCCTGTTAGAAAGGAGTTAACAAGATTTTTTAAATTTGCATGCGGTTGATGGGCAAGTTAAGACTACCTGACATCTGTGCCCATCTACAATCACACAGTCTGACCGTCCTCATGTTTTTCTTGGATTGTCAGGTCTATCTAACATCTTTGGATTTACAAACATCTTTAAACATTTTTTTTTTCTTTAAAAAAAGAGGCCTGTAATCATGAACTAAATTCAGCATAAAGTTGCATGTCAGCCAGAGCTAAAATTCCTGCTTCATTTTTCTTATTGGGGATTAGAAAGAGTTGGGTTAGAATCTTACAGAACTCAAATTCACTAAGTAAATAATGACAACCTTGAACTCATGATTCCTCTGCCTCCGTGTCCCAAGTGCTGGTTACAGGCATGAATATTCCTAGCTTTATTTTAATCATTCCATTTTACTTGAAAGATAGTTCTCTAAGCTACCAACATCCTGCTGGGTGTTTGACTTTGGCAGGCCCTCACTCTACATTCTTATCTTCCCAGGTTCTTTGTGGCTATCCTGCACCCAATTCCAGACAGAAAACATGAGTGATCAAGTGCTTTGCTTGAAGCTCCAGATTTAACTGGCCAGCCAGATCTGTGTGTCAATGTGTGTTCCATGTGCGTGATATACAACAGCAGCACTGTGTTCCTGAAACCTCAAACCGAGGGAGATGAAGCCCAAATAGAGTCTATGGTGGGAACACAGGAAATAAAGCACAACTACTGAAATTAATGCTAACATGGGTATTGAAAGTAAAGATTTAGTATTGCTTTATGTACTTGTCTGAATTTGGGAAAAAAGCAGAGAAGAGTAAATCGGTGCCATACAAAGTTTTGGCAAAGATAATGGGCCACTCAGGCAGGAGCAGTGTCCAACTGCATCCCAAAGACAATGGGGCAAGCACAAGTTGCACAGCCTAGAGCAGCAATGCAAGTCTCAAGGCTGCCCCAGCAAAGTCTCACAAATGGGATTGAGTTCAATAGGCCTTTCAAAAAATAGGGCCCAGAACAATGGCACAGTGTGGTCTTCTGGAAGCTACTAGCAGCCATTATTACAATTAACACCAATGGAGTGGAAGGTGCTAGGGAGAGATTAGCCAGATTAGATTTTAGGGCCAAGTTCACAATGTGGGAGCACATTACAAGTCCTTTCCTATTTTTTTATACCCCTTAAATGTTTTTGTAGAAATACTCAAATTATACAGAAGAATATAAGGGATATAGGCTAAGATGAAAAGTCACACAGCTACAAGTGGACTATGGCATTAAAGGGAAAGAAAACACCTAGACAGTGTCAATGCCCCTGGACCTCCCTGCAATGGTGAGCTTCAGAAAAACTTACAGGAATTGGTCAGGTGTGGGAAAAAGACATGAGAGATAGATGTGGAACACATTTTTCGTGATTATCGATTTTATGGATGAATGACAGCAATACCATAATGCTCTTACAGTTCAAATATCCTCAGCACAAGAAAATGCTTCAGCCAGGAGACAAAAGAAAGGGTTAGAAGAAAGGAAAACTTGCAATGAGGACCTTAACAGATTCTGGAGAAATCAAGGTGCGTCTTTGGAGCAATCCGACTACGTGCTATCTTTCCCCGACCTGGGTAAGACGCCATCCAAAGCACGATTTCTATTTACTATGGCCCAGACTGAGGCTTCCAACTGGGCCTCATCAACCAATTAAGGCAGCTCCCCTTGCCCCCTTACCCCGGTATCAAATGGGGTTTTCTCCTTTTCCTAAAATCCTCTCCTTGAACGCCTACTCCACAACTAACTTCTGGAGCTCCGCAAGTCATTCGAACACCAGTTATATTTTATCGACTCAGAGCAGATCAGACAGAAGGCAAGTCCAGATGAAACTGTTGGGAAGGTCCCCGGCCTGAGAACCAGTAAGTAGTGCATCCGATGGACACCTGATCGCGGGTTGGGTCGGGGAATGCTGCCACCACTCAGCCACATTCAAAGGTCGCCGTGACCAAGCAAAGGAAACTGGACGCGGAAAGGGCTCGGGAGCCGGCAAACAGGGCTCGGCAGCGCCCGGTGAGCGTGTCGCATAAGCAAGGGCTTCAGGAGAGCCACGTGTCCTAGTCCCGCCGCCCGGTCTCCACGCCGCTAGCTCGCCCTCCAGCCTTCCTTTGAGGCCCGGCTTCAGCCAACGCGGGAGAAAGCGCCGGGTCCCTCAGCGGAGCCACGCGCCACACCCGCGGCATCTGCAGGGTCTCCCGCCCGCCCGCAGCTGCAGCGCGCACCCCCCGAGCCCCAGCACCGGCCCGCGCACCTGGAGCCCGACCCGCCAGCCTGGCCGTCCGCGCCCTGGAACATGTCGGCCGCCGCCCCGTGCCTCCCTAGCCGCCGCGCGGCGGTTCCCGCTTGGTCCCGCGCAGGTACCCTGGCCCGCCCAAGCCTTGTTGGGCGCCTCCCGCGCCAATCATGCTTCTGCAGCCAATCGTGAAGCTAAACCCCTCCCCGCCCTCCCGCCCCCAATGAGAGGGAGGTTTGGAGAGGGGGAACCGCATCGCGCTTACAGACAATTGGCCGCAGCAGGCGTCTCTCACAGCTCCAGGCCTGACTATCGGTTCACAGTTCGCACCACCCTCCAACACCACGCCTCAGAGCGCGAATCTGTGTTTCCTTGTGGAGCTATCGCGGGCCGGGGCTAGAAAGTTTCCAGACGGGTGAGCGCAGGCTTCTCTGGGGTTATAGAGCCTTCAGGAGGAAGCAGGGCTTCAGGGTAGCGCAGACCCTGCCCTTAACTGAGGCAGCGGTAACGACCCCTCTGCTTTCAGCAGCCACCTAACAGTCATCCTTTGAGGCCCACCTGTCTACCCTCAGGACGACCAGAGGTCTCCTGCTGTGCCTCCAGGCCTTAGGGCTCATCTCACTACCCCGCGCCCTTGCCAGACCTGAACACCCTAAGCATACCGGCTTTAAAAGCAGGCACAAAAGGCAGCAATTAGATCAAGTATTAGTATGTATTTATGCACAATAAAAACATTTACAAGCTGAACTGGAAATTTTAGCTGAAGTTTAACAGTTTTTGTTTATTATATTAAATAACCAAAACACCTTTTATTCCCAAAAATTGGTAAAGAATAAATAATGTAATTTACAATATGGTACAAAAAAATAATCAGAAGGACAGGCATTCTGCTTTATACATACACTGTATATTTATAGTCTATAAAACAAATTCACATCTCAAGCCGGAAACCTCAGATGATATGGCTTAACGATTATCAAAGCAAACAGCACTGAGTTCTGCCTGCCGGCTGCGCGACTCCAGCCAGTGATCTACTAGAGTAATGGTTTGGCTGGTGCAGCGCTTCCACGACTGGACTGACCTCACCAGGCAAACCTCTGAGAAAGGTATGTGGGTTTCTTTCCTTTTTACTTTTTTTTTTAATTAAGACAAAGTACTGTATGTCCTCATGAATGCATCTGGCAGATGTTTAAAAATTACATAAAACAATTTTCCTCTAAACTTGTTTTGACCATTTCTAATAATGTGGTCTATTTAAAAATGCCATCAAACTGAATGAGACCTCCTCCAGCAGAGGTCACCACAGGAATGAAAAAGAAGAGGGTGGAAAAGAAGGTTGACCAACAGATGAAATGTCAAAGTCCCACTCCCTGAGCAAGTACTATGCCCGACAGGTCAGATGGACTTCAGCTCGGCTGAGCATCTTCTCTAGGACACAATCCATGCCAAGCACCAGAGATACAGGTTCCCAATCTTTTGAAAAGATGAATCAACAAGTCTAAAATATTAGTAGTAACAAAAAATTTTCTCAAAAACTGATCGCATGTATATCATACTAAGTTCCAATGCGGAAAGGAAGCCCTAGGTAAGCATGAACCATCAAAACTGATGGAAAGGCAGAGAAAAGAACATGTAGAACCCAGGAGGCCTTCTTGCTGCTTTAAAAAACACTCCAACCTTTAACAGTTTCCAGGTTTTATGGATAGGTATTTGATTAGGCCAGGAGATATATACCCACTGGTTCTCTGCTACCGATGCCACTGTCTGTCCTTTAATAGGGTGACTGAGGAGCACACGAGTGGCTGTTAAAGCAGCAGTGGACCCTGGAATCCTGTCAGCTTCCCTACAAGAGTCAGTCCACTCCACATCTCACTTGCTGCTTGGTGGGTGACAGGGCTGTAGTCTCTGCTCCTAAAAGCAGTCTCACTTCCTTTTAGAGGTCACAGACTAGTATGTGCCTCAAAGCATTCATTGCCTGATGGGTGCTCCGGAACCCAACTACCTAGTACTATATGCTCAGTTACCAGGATTCTACAAGCACCCATGCTTTAATGTTGTGGGAGAGGAAGGGCAGCTAGCAGTGGCCCAAGCTGAGCCTGGTGTCCTAACCATGCTATAGTCCCAAGACCTACTAAACGCCTCAGCTAAGCAGGGCATTGCAGAAAGCATGCGATTGGGTGAAACACTGGCTACTTCATCACAGTCTGTCCTAACAGCACTGCGTGCTGCTCTTCTCATTCCCCTAAGAGTCTGACTTTTGCCAGACATAGGGGTCTACCGGTCAGGATCTGGGCAGATCCTTTAGCAGTACCTGTGGCAGGAAGATCTCGGGAGGTAAAGGGATCTGCTGTCAAGAGCCTGTACCCTCTGTTTTTGGAGTAGAGCCTGCATTCTAGGGTTTGTAGTAGCCAGTGAGACAAGTGGGTCAAGTGTCCCACTAGGGACATTTCCTCCCTTTCTTCACTGCAGATGGAGGGACGTAAGGGCCTAGGCTAGTCTTCAGGACTACTGGGCAAGTAAGGATAGAACAGGTGGAGAGCAGACGTGACAATTTCAGGAATTAGAAAGGACCTTTCTAGCTGGGTATGGTGGCGCAAGCCTTTAATTCTAGCACTCAGGAGGCAGAGGCAGGCGGATCTGCAGGCCACCCTGATCTACGAATTGAGTTAAAGAACAGCCAGGGTTACACAGAGAAACCTTGTTCTAAAAGGGGGTGGGGGCGGAGGGAGAAAGGACCTGTCAGCCCTGACTGCTATGTGGAGGGTAAGCAGTCAGAGGGTAGTGCAGCTGTCACCTATTTACCAGGAACCACAGTTATGGCTTCCTAACATTTTAGGTCTGGCAGGAGCGTGACTGTGTTACAAGGAGGTAAGGGTGGGAAATGGAAACTCTTGTTGGCATCATTCTGAGAAGGATGGCCAAAATCATGAGGGCTGAACACCACTGGGCTCCAGAAGAGAGATGAAAAAATACCATCAAGCTGTGAGCTCTTCCCACACCCTGACACCTGCACCCTGGTTAGGTCCCAGAACAGGAAGAGAGACAGCCTGGGGCAAAGACATGCTCAGATACCAGCAATAGCACATGAAAAATTAAAGCACGCATAAAATCTGTAGACACAGCAGTGCATTTGGGGTGGAGGGCAGGTGAGCAGAGAGGAACGGTATCTTAGGTCACTTAGAAGGAACTAGGCCTTAAGCACAGAAAGTGAGCAAAGTCACCTAAAGGACTCTTACTATTCCCTGTCCATGTTTCCTGATTCTTAAACCACAAGAAAACCATCTCCAAATAGCTTTGCAGGACCCTATAAAACATCCATTCAACCTTGTAAGAGACATAATTTCTTTCTTCCTTCTTATGACAGGCAGAACCAAACCTCTGGATGGGGGAAGCACTAGGTGAGGGTCAGGAATCTTGAGACTATAGCATTAGCTACATGACTCTGGGACCCTTCTTTGCTTCACTGTCAAGGCATCCAGGAAGTATCTTGGGTTGAAAATACCACCAGGCAAGAGCCTGGTCTACATTCACTGTCTCTTGCAACATCAGTACAAACAAAACAGCCAAGTGGGGAAAGGATCAGAAAGAAAGCAGCAGTGGCTGTGGTCTTCCTTCACATAGGATAACAGCTTCCAAGACAAAATGAACACCAGCCATGTCTCTTGCAAAGAGGAGACCCTCTGGAAGGCTTAACACGCAGACACATAGTTGGGATTGCCACACAGGCTACAGGACTGCAAGTAAGGGCTGTGATACCAAAAGGCTTTCTGATGTCTACCCTTCTCAGAGCTTGTCCTGGCCTCTGTGGATAGTATTGCCCTGATTGTTGGACAGGCCATGACCAGCGACAACTACGGGCTGTATATCGTATGCTGTTAGAGGTGCTCTTCTTCACTGTCTTCTCAGGATTCTGGGCTTGACTTTCTCTACTGTGAAGACAGTTTCAAGGGCCCGCCCCTTGCAGACCTTCTTTGTGGATTCCAGGATGCCCACGTCACAAGGCACAGTCATTGAGAGAGGTCACCAACAGGATTACCACCTCCTCCACCATCAAAAAGAACCTCTCGGCGGCCAGGCTCATTGATGGACAATTCTTGAGCCAGGTCATTAAATCGAGATATGTAGTCAATGCTGTTCTCATTCATCATGCACACCAACTGGGAATCTACCACCTGCAGGAGAGAGGGGACAAGAAGACATTAGTTGTAGGATGGCTTACCATCCTGATTAGAGGCTCTTGAGCCCAAGAGCAGAATGTCCAAAGAGGGAGCCTATTGCTTTATGCGAAATTTCAGAATCCTTTGTGGTCTAAGCACATGGACTTTCTGTAAGTACATACTCTGTACACGATCCTAAGAATGCCTCTAAGAACATGAAACATCTAGATGCCAAGACTATAGCAACAGCCACTGCCTCTGACTCTCATGAGAAGATAGTCCACAGAAAAGCCAATAAGAGAAGGAAGATACCAAAGCAAGCAGAGCAGTGTTTGTCTCTGAGAAGAGTTAAGTGAGGGTCTTACAAGTGCATGGAAGAGCATTTAAGGAAAGAACATTCCCATCCAAAGAAATAGCAAATGCAAAGGCCACGAGAAGAGAAGAGTGTAGCTATTTAAGAAACATTAGAAAAGCCAGGCATGGTGGCCCATACCTGTAATCCCAGCACTTGTTGAGGCAGATGCAGGCAGATTTCTGTGAGTTCAAGGCCAGCCTGGTCTACAAAGCAAGTTCAGGACATCCAAAACTATACAGAGAAAGTCTCAAAAACAAAACAAACAAACAAAAAACAGTAGAAAGATGGTAGGCTCAGCACAGAGAGAGAAATACTGTGAAGGACAAAGAGATGTGTAAGACATTATCCTGGGGAGCTGTCATGGTTTATCATCTCTCTCTCCATTCTAGTGGAGGACTCTTGAAGAGCAGGGACATTTGTTGCGTCCACATAGTGACTTTAGCAACATCTGGTTAAGACTTGCATGGATTTTTCTTAGTGAACTACATGACATGAATGAATATGGCAAGAACTAAACTTTAAAAATTTTTTACTGGAAATGTTGAACAAACTGAAACTTGTTCTTAAAAAAAAAGAGGGCTGGCAAGATGGCACAGTGTACTACAACTTTTGAGGCTGAAGCAGGCAGAAGTTTTATGAGTTCAAGACCAGCCCAAAGTACATAGCAAGGCCGTGTCCCATCTATACATTCATCCCCTTCTTACCATAGACCACATCCATCACTTTCATTCAGAGCCTACCATCTGACCACTGCATCCATAAATGATTGCTACACTTCCAGATGATGAGGGCCCTTTAAACTGTAGAGTTCTTGGGAAGACCCTCTGCTGAATATACTGGCTGCTTCTGCAGGTGAATGTGTATGCCCTTCACTTGCTAATGTATTTTGTGCTGTTCCTGTGTCCTGAATACCGTATTATGGGGAAAAACGCAAATGCTTACTTGGGGGTCTGGCTGGCTTGAAACTTAGCATTCCTAACCCCCCAGGCTTCAGAAGTGCCCTTCTTGTAGGAACTAGGGACTTACAGCATCCACATTAACCAGAAAGAAAAGAACAGTCTTTTATGTGAAATAGTTACTCTACAAGGAGCCCTATGAGTAAAGAATCCATTGTGAATGGGTTTGAGAAATACCACAGACTGCACAAGAGAGGGTTTGGGAGAGACAGTTCAGTCAGTAAAGTGCTTTCCATGCAGGCATGAGGACCTGAGTTTGTACCTCCAGTAACCATAGAAAAGCAGGGTACAGAATCTGTAATCACAGTTGGGAGATCAGAGATATGTGGCTCTCTGAGCTCATTGATCAGCTAACCTACGAGAATCAATGAGCTCTGGTTCAGCTTCCATTCTCAAAACATAAGGTAGCAGGCTAGTGTAGTGTAAGGGTCAGTGGGTAATGGCACTTGTTGTCAAGATAGACAACCAAGTTCAATCCTTGGGGCCCCCAGAGCAGGAAAGAACTAATTCTTCTAAATTGTCCTCAGATCTAACCCCTCACTACCACCACACAACACCAAGACCGAGTAAACTGAAAAGCAATTAAGGAAGGAAGATTCGTGGACTTCTGGCCTCCACACACATGTGAACACATACCCCAAACAAATAAAGATGATGTGAGGAAGAGTCACAGTATTGATTTATTCTTCTTAAAGATTTACATATTTATATGAGTATTTGTCTGTGTGAGAATACATATGCAAATCTATGTGCTAAGTGTCCTCTATCATTCACTTTCAATTCCTTTGAGGCAGGATTTCTTCCTGATCTTGGGGTTTACATTTTTAGGCTAGGCTAGAAGTCAGCAAGCCCCAATCTATCGTCCTGCTTGTGCCTTACCACACTTAGAGCTGATTTACAGGCACAGGCTGCCTGGCCAGGTTGTTACATGGACGTGGAGATCCCATGATTGATTGCACAGTAAGGGTTCCTAAAGTTACCTAGCTGTCTCTCCAGAAACTCTATTCTTGTATTGTTTTGAAATTGCCAAGCATGTCATGGTTCAACTCAGAAGTCATTAAAGCATTCTATGGCTCCACCGTCTCAAAATCCACATTGGAAAACTGAGAAACTAATGAATTTTTGAGAAAAAAGTTTTAGTTTTATATTGTTGCTATGGTTTGATTGTTATTTTTCTGAGACAGGGTCTCATTCTAAATCCTCTGCAGATCTCAAACCCACTGTTATCCTCCTGCCTCAGTCTCCCAAGTGCTGGGATTACAGATTTATGTTGCCGTTTCACGAAACCAGCTATTTTGAATATTGCACTTTTCTTCAAGTGTCTGGCTAAACTCTCCTGGAATAACTACCAAGGTCTTTATATCCAGTCAACCAACTTGGGAAATGCTGCTTGAGGACCTGTTTCACATGGCGTGCACTTTGATCAAGTCTCTCCTGCAGTTCTGTACCCAGCACCACAGCAGTCCTCATGCCTCCCACCAGTGCTGGCCCTGTAGTGCTAACTGGATGGGTACACACAGACAACGTGAAGACCTCTGCATGACTGCAGGGACAGATGACGTAGTCCAAAGATGGGAAAGTACACATAGACAAAGGACAGAACTCTACTGTAGCAGAACCTCTTCCCAAGTTCCACAGAATCATGGCCTCAACACATTACCGGAAAATGCTGCTCAAAGGCAGCCAGGGCAGGAAGGGTAACAAAGTAACATCTAAGAACTTCCAAATGGCAATATAGCATATAGATCAGGTAACTGGAGACAGCCCAAGGTCACACAGCAAGGGAAGGGCACAAGAAGATTCAACAGCATTCTGCCTGTTTTTGGTGACCTGGCTCTCCCCCCTGATCCCGTGCTTCCCCGGTTAAGAAGCCTGTGAGACAGTTGCTGCTTAAGAGTTTGCTGTGATCATCAGCTGTCTCAATGCTATCAGACAGCTCCCAGATTAAATATCTGCGTGCTCTTTACCTTACACATAGTCTTGATAAGAACCCACAGGACCTCCAGAATGGGATGGAAAGTTAAGTTTAAGAGTATGGCCCTACACTTACTTCTGCAACATCAGCCAGAGATCTGGACACAAAAGAGTCCCTTGAATTTCCATCCAGCAAGCTAGGGCCAAGCAAAGACGTGCCGCTGTTGGCTCCAACAGTAGTTGGTAGCATCTTCCGGCTCTTCTCTGGGGATATGAAGCTGGCTGTGGAGAGAGGGTTGAGTCAGGTCAGGTGTAAGTGTCCAGCTAGCCCAGTTAGGCCACTCTAGGTCTCCATCTTCACACTTCTGTCAAGGGCTACCAATGGCATCAATATGCTATAGCAAGTTTTTGTCATCTCATAATGTTAGTGCATATTCATCTTTATCATTTTCCAAGGGCCTCAAGGGCTGTACTTCTCTATGTTGTATCCTCTGTGGACAGATCCTCACTGATGGGCACCGACTTCACAGACTGCAGGTGGCTTTTGCTCAAGATTACACTGTTTCTTGTGATAGCAAAACCACTGGTGTAAGGCTGGTTCCCTGCATTCCCCACCAGGCACAGTACCCATAATCAAGGATGGACAAGTTTGTAATTATTAGGGTAAAAGCTGGGTCCTGGCCACTGTAAAAGCTAAGCTTAGCCACCCATTCTCAGAATACCTACTAAAGAAACGAGCAATAGCGAAAAAGCAGAAAAATGAGATTTATTCACTGTAGCACCATGGGAAAGAAGAACAAAACAAACAGGTTCAGTGATTCCATCCCCCAAACTCATATTCAGGGTACTGACAGGTTTGGGTTTAAAAAGAGGTATGAATAACTAAGCAGCCTTGCCAGTGTGTGGTCATATCTATTACTGACCCACTGTTGATTTTGTTTCAGTCTATCCTATAAAGTAGTGTAGTAAGTTATAAGAACTGAATGGAATCTCTTCCTGGGGAAAGAAAGCCACATTCTACAATTCTCCATATGTGGTTAAGAACACCACCACAAGTCAGGTGCAACATCCACTTCAGATTATCAAACTGAATATATAAAGACATTTGAGAACATAAAGATAGTCTGGTCTGTCTTTGCCAGAGCTTTGTAAGAAGGAGTTGGGCTAGCTGGACAGATTGACGAAGGCATTAAGAAACAGATGACTTGAATATTCTGTCTACACTGGGCTGAGGGTTCTCAGAGTGTCTATAAGCACACCAATATCCAGGGAACTTTGCACTGAAAATCTGCATTTTCTTATATGTAAATTACTTTTAAAAGTTAACTCAGAAACAAATACTTGAGAAATAACAACAGTGCTGAAATCTGGCCTGACTCCAACCTTAGAAGGAAGATTCCCTCAGAAACACTCACCAAACAAGCTGCTGAGTGAAGAATCTGTAGAGTCACTGGGGTACCACTGGGGGTCGTGCGTGGGAGATGCAATCCAGTTGGGCTGGGGACTGCTGGATGGGGAAGGAAGACTCTTGGAACTGTCACTGCCATTCAGTTTTGCTGGAGAAAGAGGAACTCCTTCACCTGTAAACCAAACACCAAGGTCAGAGATACCTCCGTGGACCCACATCAAGGCAGCATGAGGCAGAGGCTCTGTACCACTGCACCCAGGAGACCCAGGATGCACTGGGCCCACACCAAAAGACAGCAGTTTTCTACAAACAAGGATCACAGAGCCTTCAGAGCAACTTCACGGTATAAGAAGGGCACAATGAACACAGCAGGCAGGGTCAGGCAGACCTTATGCCTACAGTGCTGTGCCAATCTTTATGATGTTTGCACCAGCCCCATGGGAAAGACGATGCTCCTGATTTCATCCTGTAGGGCATACAGAGTTCCCAGTCTACTGCTGAGAAAGCAAAGTTCAGACAAGTCAGGGACCTATCAAACCCACGGGCTAAGAGGCTGTGAGCTCATGTTTGTCTGAACCCTGAAATCTGACTCATGTCAGCAGGCAATAGTTGGGCCATTGCTACCAGGAACACCATCACAGAGTAAGTGGGACCAGGCCCTTGGTGATTATCTGCGCAGCTACTTCCTACGCACTACCTGCAAACATGTTAAGTCACCTCCCCGATACACTCACAGAAAGCTGATCTCTAGCCTTCAAAGAACTTTCTAAACCATCTCATTCTTATCTCAAGGTCAGGAGCAACCCAAACAGACCACTAGTGGCCCCAGATCCCAGGTACTGCTCCTGCCAGAGCCAGACAGAGGCACCTTGTAGTGACAAATACTGAATGCTAAAAATTGACAGTTACACTGACACTTTAACAGCAAGTCTTGCAAATACTTAGGCAGATCAGGTCCCCTATGGTAAGTCTGGCTGCACTATTTTAGTGAGAACCTGGTTCTAGGAAAGGTTTACAAGGCCATCTATACTTACTGTACTGGCCAGAGCTGATGGCAATTTCAATGATGGAGTCACTGATCTGTGTGGCAGGTTCTCCCTGTGAGAGAACATCCTCAGGTGGGCCAGGGAGGGATATGTCCAGCAGTGCAGAAACATTGGGTGGGGAGAGCCGCGTGCTAGAGCTCTCTGATGAGGGTAAAGGTGTGGAAAGGCCATTCTGGAGATGAGCCTTGGGCAGCTCAGGTAAGGGTAGAACAGATGATCCCTGTGGGAAGGGGGATAAATACTGTTCACACACCAGGTGACCATCAGCACGTGTAACAGTGAGTACAGCTTCCACCTCTAGCTTGGCAGTTGCAACTAATACAGCCCCTCACCCACAAGTCTCCAAGAGAGAAGCATACTCAGGAAATATCCTTCTTCAGAAGAAAGTTAAGGTAGGAAAGGGTGAGCTTACTTCTGTTGGTGGCATCTAGGCGAAGAATAATGCCCAGAGAGCCACCAGCTGATTACCTCCTGCTCCCCAGCCCAGAAAACATGGGGTTTAATAATGGAAGCTGCAACCAGGGACAGAATAGCTCATCCACTCATGAAGCAATAGCCAAGTCATGTGAAAGGACAACAACAATGCAGGGAAGCATGGTCTATGCATTCAGGGAGGGTCACTGAAGCCCCGAAGCGTACCCTACCTGGAAACCATCTGTCATCGGCTCCTGCTCTGGTCTTGAAACGCTGATAAACGGGTCATTAGTGCCCTGGAACAACAAGAGGAACAATGAGTGGTCCACACTGAGGTGGAATAACAGCCAAATGCTTGTCTTGCCGAGCACCAAAGAAAAACTCTTTCACTCACCCCAGTGTCCCTACAAACAGGAGTAGAAATGGATTGTATTCTAAGCTGGAAATGATGGACAGCAATTCTCAGCCTGTTGGTGCTGCACTTAGGCTCTTTTATTGTTTTTTTAAGAGGAACCTCAACAGCTCAGTAAGAGGCTGACCACACAATCTTGGGCCCTAGAGCTTCATGGGGTCTATTCACCCACCTTTTGCTCAAATAGACCAAGAAATCAGAGAAGTTGGAAATTCATGAAAAAAGAGTGATAAAGGCTCTATGAACTGTTCTCTACCCAGATATACCAAGCACTTATTACCACCTGAGTGGGAACCCATGGGCTGATGTCAGCCCATGGTTGAAATTCAGAGCTACACCCTTATGCATGTTTTAGCAATGGATTCTTTAGCATCACACAGCAAACATGTCTCTTCAACTCTCTCATTCTGTGCTCCACTCTAGGTGTTCAAACTTTGGCTTCTCTGGCTCAGTGTCTCTTCTAACCATCAGGCCTCCAAAGGGATAGCAGGCTCCAGTATAAACCAGGCCCATGATCTGTGCTAATGGTAACGTCAAATAGCCCTTGTAAATGTACTCATCTTACAGTAGAAACAGGGTTTCTGTTCTGGTGTGATCCAGTGTCACCCTGCCCCGAAACGGCAGTGGTTGCTTGTTCTGAAGACAGTGGAGAGATGACAGATGAGCCATCGGCAGGGATGATGCCAGCACTTTGAGCTGCTAAGTCGATGGCACCTGGCAACAGGAGTGACATATCAACCTCTGCTCCATAACACTGCACTCCATGATGTGTGTGCCCCGAGAGCTTGGGACAGCTTCGCCCTCACACCTCTCTTCAGTGAAGAGCCAAGCGATTTATATACTCTTAGCAAAGCAGTAAGACATTATGCCTTGGAGAAGAAGAGAATATTACAAAGATGTATAACAAAAAAAAAAGCAACTAAGGAACCTCACATAGTGGCTGTCACTGTGCACATTATAGACTTACTGGGCAGGTGACTGGTGGCCTGAGATGGGAGGACCTTGGGCACTATCGGTCGAGACAGAGCTGCTTTGGTCAGAGAAGACTGGATGGGCCGGAACCAGCCTCTCCCTGTTAGAGGAAGACAAATGCAACTGTATCAACTGGTTTGTCCATGTCCATGTACAATGGGGCTATGGCGGGCTTCCTTCACAGACATAGCTTGGATCATAGCAAGCCACTTAACACTTCAAACACTTGTTAACTTAGGGATTGGGAGGTCATATCATACAGGCTCCTAGTAAGTTCAGTCCCCAGAACTCACATGATGGCTCACAACCACCTGGTAACTCCAGTTTCAGAGAATCTAACACCCTCTTCTGGCCTCCATGGGCATTAGACAAAACATCCGTACACATAAATACAATTAAAGAATAAAAGACAACTCATGAAGTGACTAGAGAGAAGGCTCAGTGGTTAAGAGCACTTGCTGTTTTTGCAAAAATTTGTTTCAGATTTGTTTCCTAGTACCCACTTGGTGACTCATAACCAGCTCTAACTGCAGATCTGACTCCTCTTCTGGCCTTCATGGGCTTTTGGTGCCCATAAAGGCACTTACACATACACATAAAAATAAGTAAATCTTAAAAGAAGAAAAAGGAGGGGAGGTGGTGGTGGTTTGTTAGGACTGGAAGCATAGTTCAGCAGAACAATGGTTACTCTGCTTGCTGCCTACAGCTCTGGATTTGATCCACAGAATCATGATCAGAAAAAAAAAAGATTAGTCAAGATAAATCAACAAGCGTATGTGTTCACTGAAGACCACTCTGAGGCTTAATTCAAAACATCAGGGCGCCAGCTACATCGACAGATGTAAATAAAACAACACATTTATTTCCTAAGTGCTGTCATGGCTCTCCAGGCAAGTGAGCACAGTTCACTGAATTGAACGCGGTGTGCTGCCAATACAGGCAACGGGACACGCCTCTAAAGAAAGTGCTCCAACCACTGGCAGCCAGGCCCAGCACAGCTGTCATTGCAAATGCTGGGAGAGCGAACAAAAATATGCTACAAATGTCACACAAACAGCATGGAGACCCACAGTGAGGCATGTTTAGGTAACATTCAGAGAAAGCTGTCCCAGGGGTGCCTGGCCTTACCGGCTATAGGAGAATTAGACAGGATGGAGAAGGAGCACACATTGTGGGACTGGTTTTCAGAAGGTCTAGGGAGTAGTGTCCTCTGTGAGAAAGAAAGAAAAAAAAAAAGCGAATAGTAAAGGTGTCAAGAAGATACCAGTGTCAGCCAGGCAGTGGTGGCGCACACTCAATCCCAGCACTCAGGAAGCAGAGGCAGGCGGATCTCTGAGTTTGAGGGAAGCCTGGTCTACAAAGCTAGTTCTAGTCAAGGAAGGCTACACAAAGAAACAAACAAAAAACCAAACAAACAAACAAACAAACAAGATATTAGTGTCAAAAAAGAACACTCTAGAATGCTGGTTAAGACCTTTCCCAAGGTCTTACGAAAATGTCAGAAGGATCTACTTCAAACCTAGAATGTTCTAGATTTTCTTAGATACAGGCAATTGCATATAGGCATCTGTTTACAACCATGGGGTAGGCTGATAGGACTAAATGCTAAGCATTTTGGTGGGCAGGATGGAAAAAGTTAAGGGACTGCTTGTAACAAGAGCCACTGAGAGACAAGAAAATGATCATTTCCATTCTCCTTCCTGCATGTGAACAGAAGGTCCCAAAGTACTTAAGTACCTATTCAGCTGAGAACCCACACTGACATTGGTAACGGTGAAACATTTACAACGATCTGTCAACCACAGTGGATTAGGACACTATGGAGTCTGCTAGAGTTGATATTTTCTGTTCATCTATAAGACTCAGGGTACCTTGAGACCTTTTCTCATGCATCCTCTTCCCAGGACGCTAGCAAACACTGGAGACCAGAGAGAGCTACTGTTCGACATGACAGTGTAGTCAACTCAATAAAAGCCCTGCACATGCTCTGGGCACACCACACTTCATTCCAAAGGTTGAGGCAGTACTCAATAAGTTTTTTTCATAAAGGGCCAGACAGAATGCTTTGGGATCACACTTGCTACTGATCATGTGGTAGGAAAGCAACCATAGACAATATGGATATAAGTGACTACGGCTCTATGTCAATAAAGCTTTACTGATTTACAAAAGGAGTAAGTGGAAAAGACCATATGCTGTGCAGTCCCATTTGTGGAAATAGGATAGGCAAGCCCACAGAGATAGCAGGTAGGCTGGCAGTTCTATGAAAAGACTATGAGCTGGTAACACTTCATACCTATACTGAAACCCATCCAACTGTGTACTTTAAATCAGTGAGCTCTATGATATAGATATACAGACATGGATATAGATATACAGACATGGATATTTTAAACAATACAAATATATTATGGATATTTTTAAATAATAAAAATAGGTTAGGAATAGAGAAATACATCAGGGAGTAAGCACTTGTATGCGTTCATGAGTCAGGAATTCAGATTCCCAGCACCCACATAAATTTTAGGTAGGCGTAGCAACACATCTTAACTTCAGATTGCAGGAAGCAGAGACAGGAGATCTCCAGAGCAAGCTGGTTAGCTAGACTAGCTGTGCTTGTGAGCTCTGAGTTCAAGTGAGAAGCACAGCCTCAATACATAAGGTGAAGATTAAGGAAGACATTTGATATCAACCTCTGGCCTCCACATGCACAGACCTGCACATACACTGTGCCCCCTGCCCCATATTCATTCAGAAAACAAAACAGATTTGGTTTAGACCATGGGGTTTAGTTTAATATTCAGATGTTTAATTCAGCAGCCACAGAGCCTGTACCAAGTCAGGAAGTGTTTTTCCATTTCCAGGACAAAGGATCAAAGATACTGAAATAAGTTGAGAACTAAGGGAACATGAAAAATATTAAAAAGTTTTTAGAATATATACTTCCTAAGACCATTCATGCAGTGTTCCTTTGTTTTGTAACATGGTCTCACCCTGCAGTCACTATGCTCAGCATACTTCGTATTTATAAATAATCTTAAAGAAGATACATATTTTCTTTTAAAATTATGTTCACTTATTTAGTGTGAAGACACACCATGACATGACTGTAGATCAGGACAATTTTTACAAGTTGGATTTTCCTTCTAAATGTGGGTCCTGGGGATGGAACTAAAATTGTAAGACTTGGTGGCAAGTTCCATAACCCACAGAGACATGGAGAAAAAGATTTCTAAGAGACTTAAAAAAAAAAAGGAAACTGGTCTAATCACATCTTCCAAAAAATTACATACATTCACACATGTCTATGACTACATTATTAGCGCCTCACTTCACTTCACCTGGAAATGCTGCAGTCTCCTTTCTTGGGTGCCTTGTATGTCCTGGGTCTGCCATGGCTTGCAGATGGCATCTGTGGGTTCTCCTACCACTTACTACATTTCTAAAAATCCTGCTTCTACCAGCCTAGACTCTTGCCTCCTGACAGGTTAAGCCCAAACTCTAACAGCTCTTGGAGATGCTGCACGCCTGGGCACTCATGTGACCCAGGACCCCAGACTTTCTCTAAATAATTCTCAATGCTAATCAATGCTATAAATGCTTTATTTATACGGACACCATTAATCTTCTCTTCTTAGTTTTGTTTTCCTATTAATAAGAAAGACAAGGGCAAGAATTTCCTCTATTTCACTCTGAAAACAAAAGACATGTAAGAAAACAGTATCTCTTAGCTAGTGCAGCAGCTAGAGTATGGACCTGACAGACACAGTGCAGACAGGCAGACTCACGTAATCTTCCCTCACCTGGACTACCAGTGGCTTTCGTAAGTGCCGTTTCCGTAGTTTCTTGGGCTTTGGTGAGAAAAAGTCTGACTGTATCTATAAGAAAAAGAACATGAGCCCTGGAAACAGGCATTCTATCTGCAAATCATTCCATATCCACCCCATCTGGCACTCCCAGCACTCACACTGATGGAGTCCAAGTGCTGCCTAAAAGTCAGCTCCGCCTCCTTACTGGGAGAGAAGAGCTTTCCATGTCGACTATTGGGTGGCAAAGTTGTTGGGACAGCAAAGAGGCCACCATCTGAGTCACTGCTTCCTGTGCTGGAAGGACCAGCCACCAAGAGAGGCCTTGGGGGATTTCTCAAACCTGGAACAGAAGGGAGAATTATATGCTGATACTCACCTACAGCCCATTCCAGGGCAAAGGCAGCTCCGCTAGGAAGTGAGCCTTTCTTCCTTTGATTCCTGGCCCCACTTTACAGTGACTGCAGGCTGTCTGAGTGAAAAGCACATTACTGCTGTTCTATGCTGCGGGTGGGAGGCGGAGGGGAGGGAGTCAGAACAACTAACCCAGACTTCTGAGCTAAAAGGACTTTGGGACATCCTTAGCTGACCAACAGGAAACAGGCTCTCTGTAAAGGCTGGATAACAACATACTCAGAGGACCACCTTTTCTCTATAGCAACTCACTATCACATGGCAGCAACAAAGTTGCCACAGAAGTATATCTGAAAGAGTGTGGCTATGTGCCTATAGCTATTTGTGTAAGACGGCTAACTATAGTAGGCTAGACTACATACTGTTGACCTGGTCAAAATCCCTTATTTTATAGAAAAAAGTACCAGTAATAAAATAACAAAGTATTTATTTCTCACTAACCCTCTTGAAATTCCACTGTGGTAATGCTGCTACAAAGCAACCTCATGATTCCTGGGTTGGGTGTGGGCCACTCATAGTTCACAAGCCAAGCCTGCCAGACATGGTATACATTTCTGGAAGTACAGGCTTGTAATTCTGACACAAAACTTCCAATGTGGCCAGACCAATAAGGCTACCCTACCCTGTGCCCATCACATGAACTAGGTTCTGTATGACACTCCCCTGTGTTCATCCCCAATGGAGATAATGCTCTACCTCTGCTATGCCCACTAGACAATGGAGGTAGACAGCAGGACCGTGTATTCAACCCTGACACAGAACCAAGGATACCAGGGTACCCTGAAGCATACCTGGTGAACAAGGTGCAGGACCAGATGGGAAGGTCTTGCTGCTTCGGAGGGCAGAAGGGTTTCGAGAGCAGCGGGGACTTCGAGAGCTGATGGTCACTACCTTCCCTGGAGGGGTGGTGGACTGTTCTTCCGGGGTGGGTCTGACCGAGGCTGTTGATGCTGTGTTTGCTTCAAAAGCCTGGAAAGACACCAGCCAAAAAGGTTCAGCCACAAGTGTCCTAAGGTGGCAAAACTTTGAAAGGCCCCAAAGCCAACTTGTAAATTTAGGGACACATGCCTCACCCACCTCCACCAGTGCTGGGAACTGAATTCTGGTCTTCTGAAACAGCAGCAAGCATCCTTAACTGCTTAGCTATCTCTCCAGTTCTGGGTGGCGGTTGTGTTCTTTATTGAAACAGGGTCTCAACCTGCTTCCATATATGCCTTAGCTGATATGTATCTACTAAGTAGCTCAGGCTGGCCCTAAACTTCTGGTGATTTATTTGCCTTAGCCTTCTAAGTGTTATGATCATAAACATTAACCACAACTAACTAATTCTAATTCTCCAGTGATTTAAAGTCACTAAGCAATGTATGGAAATGCACACTTTTAATTCGAGTACTCTGAGGCAGAAGCAGGCAGATATGTGTGAATTTGAGGCCAACCTGATCTACAGAATGATTTCCAAGCCAGTCTGGGTTATATGATGAGGCATCTTAAAAACAGAATAGAACCATGACAAACTTCAAGAAATAGAAGAAAAAGGAGAGGGTAAAAAAGTTATGGATCACCAAAGAATAAGATAATAATTGAAGCATTTCATTGTTTTCCTCAGGAAAGCCTAGCCTGGATGTGGCAGTGAGAACAGACAAGCAGCTCTATGGCAGAGAGGGAGCAAGGATCAACCGTCTGGTGTTAAGTCTGAGCAGAGTTATGGTACAGAGATGTGTTGGTAAGTGGGAGGGGTTTGTCTTTATAAAGAGCCATAGAAAAAGAGCTAGCCTAAGACAATCATGCTAACTTCTGTGAGTCAGAGGAAAACAGTCAGTCATGAAAACTGGTCACAGTAGAAAAGCCTTTTGCCTAGCTCCCAACCTTATGGGTGTTCAAGGCCCTTAAAAGGGAAGGCTTCAGGGGTTAGGGAGATGACTCAGCAGGTAAGGACACTTCATGCACAAGCCTGAAGATTTGAGTTTAATTCACTGAAACCATGTAAATTCTAATCCCAGAACTCTGTAACACCATAGGAGAAGGAGACAAGACTGGACCAGACACTCACAGGTCCACCAGCCTGGAGAAGTGATGTGCACCGACAGAAAACCTAACAGACTCTACCTCAAAACAAGGTAGAAGGAGAACCAATTCCTGAATACTTGTCCTCTGACCTCTGCATGTATGCCATGGTATTTGAACACCCACATTTTCAGACACAAAAAGAGTAAAATGTAAATGGCTTCAAGTCCTTGGGTCTCACAAAGGCATTTTACCTCTTTGTTGCTGTTCCTATTCTGGTGACCTGGTCAGACGCCTCAATTCTGAATTCTTCCCACAAATACTCACAGCCTGTCTTACTAGGGTTATTTCAAAACATGCTCTCTACAGTTTTTGTCCAGGTCCTCACTATGGCCTCATCTGCTCTGCCAAGCACCCATTCCAAGTCCAACAATGAAAACCTGTCCCTCTTCCCTGGATTGTTCTACTGGCAATTTAGGTTCTGGGAACAGTAGTATTTCTACCTCAGACTGAGCATTTCAGATGATTCTGGCCATTGAATCTCAGTACTCTTGGGGTACTTACCACATTCTGCCAGGCAGAAGGAGAGAAACAAAGGACAGATGACCCACCTCTGACCCAAAGTCTTCAGTTTCAGCAGACCCCATTAAGTCACTAAGGGGACTTGGTATTTGCTCCATCCCAACTCCACCCCCCCATTCCTCCTTCATTCCTTTCCTTTTTAAAAAATGTTCATTATTATTTTTAGTTCAGACTGGGTGTTTCTGAGCCTCTAGAATAGTGAAGTGGCATGTGATGATGGCATGTGCCTGAGCCCTGTCATCTCGTTTCTAACAAGATCTCAGTGGTGTTGAGGCTGCTGGCCAGAAGACTACCTTGGGTGCCTCAGCAGAGCTTCTAGTTCATCATTTTCCACAATATTGTTCCAAACAGCATCATTTACCATCCGATTGAAGCCAAAGCTAGAACCTGTCACTTTTCCACTGACTCAAAGGTTTGTTCTGGTCTCCTATCCTTCAGAACAAGACCATACCACCACATCTCTCCAAAAGAGGCCAAACTTGAAGTCTTTTAAACTTGCAATCTGTCTGGTCACAGCTTGCTAATCCCAATAACCTCTACTACAGAGGTAACTCCCATAGTGCTGAAGCTGTGGTCTCTTTCACTATCAGCACTGCAGCTGGGTATAGTTCCTATAGCCCTGGTAATTATGTTACCTTTGGAGTCCTGAAGAACCAGGCTTGACATACTAAACAGGTTCACCCTCAAGCACTTGGTGTCCTGGGCTAATCTAAACCACTCACCATCTTAGGGTGGACCTCAGTGGAGATGAGCCTCAGGAGGCAGCTCAGGAGGCGCTGCTGGTGGAGGGCTGAGGGCGGGGAGCGGGATAGGGCAGTCTGGCCCTGTGCTGTGGGTGCCTGGCTCTCAGGGCCCAGCACAGCCAGCCAGTCATACTCCAACTGCAGCTTGCTCGGCTTGCCCATCATGAGGTAGACTTCAGCCAGTGTGAGGCTCTCAGAGGTCTGCAAGTTCCAGCCCTCTTCACGTAGCTGCTGGGCCAGCTGGCTGGCAGGGACTTCCTTCGAAGGCCGAGCAGCAGGCTGTCCCTGAGACAACAGAGGTTCTGAGGGGCTCCCTTTCTCCTGGGACTCTTCAGGAGGTACATCTGCTGGCTCTTTAGTACAAATATCTGGCAAAAGCCTGGGGTCAGGTTGAGGATCGGTGCCAGGTTGAGGGTCCAGGCCAGGGGAACAATTGTCAGCAACCTCCCTGCTGCTGGGGATGAGGTCCTCCGGGGAAGCTACCTGGCCCTGATGAGGGTGCTCTCTCCCAGACTGTGTATCTGCACAGTGGCACTGCTCCGGGATGATGAGATCCTGGCAAGACTTCAGGTAGCGGGGAAAGGGGTCAAGGAGTGAGAGTTCATCTTCCAAGTCTGGGGGCTGGCCGCAGGAACATGGCAGGGCCCCAGACTCTTGAATGGGGCTGTCCCCACCCACTGCAAGGGCTGCCACAGGAGTCTTCTCAAGCTGTGGTCCAGAGTCCTGGTGCCCGTGAGGAGGCCTGTCAGGGACATCTGGGCTGCTCAGACTTGGAGCTGCCCCCTCTCCAGGAGCACTCTCAGGGGAGCTCTCCCCAGAGCTCTGTGAAGCATCTGCAGTGGGAAGGGTCCGGCCCCCACCCTTGCTGTCAGCACTGCTCCTCTGGCACTTCACCTGGCCCCGGGCTATTCCCTGCCCACTCTGGATGCCCAGGATCTGGGCTGGAGGCAACAAGTGTGTGTCCTTAGTGCCCTGCTTGCAACGGCCACCCTCTTGCCAGTGTACGGTGCAGAAGGCCTTGGAGTGTACCACACGGGCCACACCTGGCAGTGGTGTCAGCGTACAGTTCTCGCCTGGGAATAGGTGCAATGCCACCTTCTCTTGGGTCTGCACTGTGCTTGAGCCCTGCAGCTGCCTCTCCTCAAGTGTCTTCCGCTGGGCACACTGTCAAGGAGTAACTCCAAACAACTACACTGTGACCAAGGTACTCATCAGTGGATAGCTATGGACCTCAGACCAGGGCCTTCTTCGCTAGGAGCCACACTAGCCCCTTAATATTCCTGGAGTTCACCTAGGGACTTTCCTCAAGCTATTATCAAACTGTGCTGGCTCAGGCACTCAGTGTATTCAGATGACAGAAACTATTCCTGGGAACATGCAGGGCCAATAAACAGCCAAGGACACAAAGGAGGCTGAAATGTGTGTATAATATCCCACCCAATCAATTGATGGGCCATATCCCATGGGCCAGATGGTTGGCCACTCAAAATATGGAGACATATGTGGAACTGAATATGATCAGGGAAAGTAGGTCAAAGGTAGGACTCTATACCTAAACCTAGAGGGTTGGGCTCCCATGGAGCCCCACAGCAATGACAGACAAGTAAGACCTCGTTCCCAGGTTTGGAGGGTCTGCTTCAGTTGGAAAAAGATACAATTCGTACTTCATGGAGAGCCCACTTCTGCTTCAAAAATTCAATGAGGCTGGAGACTTTTCGATGTAGCTCTACAATCATCCTATGAAATGAAAAAAAAAAAAAAGGTTATATAGTAGGGAGGCCACCCTTGAAAGCGTTCTAAGGACTGATTGTCCCCAAACCCCATGACAGGTAAGTAGGCAGCGGAAGGAGGATCCACTGGGTCTTCAGCTTCTATTTCTAAATATAAGTCCTGTCTGTTGAAATCACTGTAAGTTCACATAAAGCTATAAATAACAGAGATGCCCAGGAATCCTTTCCAATGCAAGTGCTTGAGTAGGATGTGAGCACTGAAAGTATCACTACCTATATATCAGTGCTCTTTGTCTTTAAGAGGGGAGGGATGCAGCTACCCCTAGTTATCCCTAAGAAAATAAAATGCACACATAGACAAGATGAAGCACTGACATGTGCTATAATGCAGATGAGCCTTAGAATAGTAGGCTAATGAGAGATGCCAAATAGAGCAGATTCTTGTGTGTGACTCCATTAAAATGAAATGTCCAGAAGAGGTAAATCCACTATGATAAAAAGCAGGCGGGAGAGATGAGCACTGGAGAAAGTGATGACTAACAGGCACATGAAATGATAAAAACATTCTGGAGGTTGGCTGAGATAGAGGTTGTATAACACAGTAAACACACGAAGTGCCACTTAACTGTGAACATCCAATGTGGCATGAATTTTACTTCAACTTAACAAACTGTAAATGGGAAATGGACAAAGAAATGGCAGTGCTTAAAGATGACAGTTCCGCAGGCATTCACAATGATATTCTCTTACTTGGCTAAAGATGCTTGCCTGGCAGAATTACAATTCAGGATCTCAAGACCACCCTCCAGCATTCTCATCACAGTGTGACCTCCATACCCCATCCTCCTATGAAGGCAGGGCACTGGGCAAAATCTGTTTCTCTAGGATTCCCTGAGAGAAACCCAAACACCAAACCCTCATGCCCTGCCTGGCATCAGGGCCCTTCCTCATGCTAAATGTCACCTGAGGCGTGGGTTCTGGGCAAGGCTCTGCACTCGTGCCCAGGCGTGGTTGTTCCGTGGTTGTAGCTCTACAGGGACTTTCAGGGGCAGGCGCACTGGCTTCTGGTCCTCTTCATCACTTAGACCTGAGGAAAGGAGACCATAAAAGTCCAGTGCAGACCAACCTCAAAGTAGAAAACAAAACACTTTGCCAGAAAACCACATGGAAATGAGAACTTGGGGGGTGGGGGGGGAGGAAGGAAACTGTCTTGTGCCTGGAAACAAGGAGAACAGAGGAATCCTAGCAAGGGTCAAACTCGATATTATGAACTGTGTGTGTACTTGCAAAGGTCATGCCAAAAGAGCCTCACTCTTGACAATACTAATCCATCTGTCAGAATGTTGCCATGGTTTTTAACTGAACACGTGGATGTCACTTCAAGGACTAGTCACAAGAGAATATTAAACAGAGTCAGTCACAAAGTACTAGAGTCTGTCCATCACGGAATGGAAGGAAACAACCATAAAAACAACCATTTTCTATCCCTTCGCCTGGTACCTACCATCTGGATCGCAGAGTTTCTTTAAGGCCCGACACATGGGTGCCTTGATCCGCAGATTTCTCCCTTTATAACGAACTGTGGTGGCTCTGGGAAAAGAAATTGCACACAACGCTGAGGGTTTCAAGTGAATGGAAGAGATGAAGGGTTATTAGGTCTGAAGTGTGGTGAGCAAGAGTACCCATTCCTGTGCTGTCAATCATGATCACACCAGATGGTAGGCAGAGGCAGGGCCTCTAGATGTCTGCTATTTCCCAATCAAGGGACACATGCTGTTTATATAGGAAATGAACGGGGCCCAAAGAGTGACTACTGAATGTGCAACTAGAGCAGCTCTGCTAAGCCCACCCGCAAGCATCCCTCATCCTTAGAGCCTTACGACAGACACTCCAGAGCCACCACTACTTATCTTCCACATGACCTGCCTACCCCCCTTTACATGACTTCTTCACAACAACTTGCCACAGTAGGGTACTCCTATCCCCCTATAATCCATACAGTAGGGCAAGGATACAAGCATTTAAGAGTAAGGTGTCACAGGCCAAAGTTAAGGTCTGTTTGCTGGAGCTGTAGTAGATTAGCAATTACACATATTACAGAAAGACTATTTAGCAACTGAAATGGAGGTGGAGTGCTTCCAAAGCACTCAGGAAAGGTAGCTGGCTTTCAGACAGTGACTAAACACGTGTGAACATGACAGTCAAGGCTGATACTGATCAATCTGACTCCTCAGCTTTCACTGTTTGAATCTGGAAAGAACAAATGATACACTTTGGATCCAGGTTGAAGCAGACCTAGGTTGAAGAAAAAGCTTTGGTCAGCCACATATGGGGTAAGAATGTGTGCGAGTCTGGGATTTTATAACATGTTCAAGCTGTTTGTCATTTGTGCCTCTGTGTTTTAACCCACTTTTGTTATTGTTTAAGACAGCATCTCCCTATGTAGATCTGGCTGTCCTGGAACTCAATATATTGACCAGGCTGGTCTCAAACTCAAAGAGACCAAGACCTACTCGTCTCTGCCTCCTACTGGGATTAAAAGGGTACAACAGTATGCCTGGCTTGAATCTTTTTTTTTTGACTGAACTACCATCAGCTGTAAGATGTCAGTTATGAGAGCAGCTTCTATCCTTGCTACTTAATTTCTAAGACATATGGAGGAAAGTGACCAAAAAGTAGTAACATATACATGATGTGATTCTAAAGATGTGGAAGAAAAGATATACTCATGTAAAAAGTCCTATTTGTATCTAAAATTTTATTCATGTAAATTTCCTAAGAAAAAGGGGAGGGAAAAAGGGTGGCTGGTGATTTTACATGTTATACTATCTGAGAAAATGTATAATGTATTAACATTATACTTAATTTATGCTGCTTAATTCTGGAGATAAGAATTTGAACTATAGCTTTAAGCAGAACAAACACAGGAAAGGCTGTTGATACAACAAATGCTCGATTAAAGCACAGCTCAAACATCTCTATGTAAGGCAAACGACAGCGGCCTCAGTGCTAAGTCAGGAGAAGCACCAAATACCCCTTAACAACAAAGTCGTGATCTAGATCTCGAAAAGGAGTATAACTCGAACTTTAGCATTACAAAGTCTGCACAGTGGCTTCATGTTGGCTCCAAACACTTTAAGGCTTTCAGCAAGTGCTCATATGACAGCTCAGTGAAGTCTCATATGGGAGGTGGACACAATCACTCAACACAGAAAGCTTAATAATTCCTCATGATACGGCAGCTACAACATTCCATTTATTCTTCCACCTGAACATCTATTTACTTATTTATATCTACTTACCTACCTACCCATACAATAACTCATGCTACCCAATCATAAATGTGCCTACTGACTCATCAATCCTGCTTTCTCTCCCTCACCTGTATCCCATCTATTAATCTATCACACATCTACATTCATTCTTCCATCTATCTACTGCCTATTGGCACATCCATCCATCCATCCATATATTGCCTAGTCATTCATTTATCTATGTAAACATCTATCCATCACTTAGTCAGCTATTCTTCTACCCACTCACTCATCTGCTCCCTTTTCACCAAGCCCATCTATCCACTCATCTGTCTATACCCCATAGATACCCATCCACCCAAGGACCAACTACCTCTATATAGCAGACACTAAAAAGCTAAGAATAAAAAGCCTTACTAGAGGGGCAAGAAGAAGCCAGGAGGAAGACTGCCACTGCTTATCTACTTTCCATGTGAAGGGATAATCCACAAAGAAAAAGTCCTCAACAACCACACATTTTAGTACCACTCAAAATTATGGCTGCCTTATCCCAGGTGAAACACACAGATGAAAAAGTGACAAAGCACTTCTATTAGCGAGTGATGCTGGAATAGGGACAAAGAAGGGGAGCCAGAAAGAACATTTAAGGAGCAGTAATAAAGCATGGAGGAGTCAATTTTTCAACAATTTCCTTCAACAAAGAACTCTGCAAAGAAATGGGCTTTAAAAACAAAACATACACATATGCACGTGCACGCAAAGACATACAAAGAACCAGTCTCAAAACAAGAACAACAAAAAAACTAATGCTCAATGACAATGATCATCAAGGAAATACAACTCAAAGCAATTTTATAACAAGATGGACAGATCAGAAGTCCTTGGGAGCATGGGAGTACCTGGGCTGAGTGTTGCAAGACAATTTCTTCTAAAGATAGACACATGTCGATATTTCTTCATAGGGGATGCCCAGATGAAATGAAAACCCATGCCCAGAGCCAGGTGCAGTGGCGCACGCCTTTAGTCCCTGCCATTCAGGAGGCAGGGACAGCAGATCTCCGAGTTCAAGGCCTGCCTGGTTTACAGAGTGAGTTCCAGGACAGCCAAAGCTACTCAGAGAAACACTGGATGGGGAAAAAACAACAAACACAAACAAAAAAAACATGTAAACATGCTTACAAAACATCCTTACGGTTTAGCCTTGACGTCAGTTGTTCATAAACATTAAAAAACCCTAAATAACCCAATATCGCTCCACATAGGACAAATCAACAGAGAAATATGTTTTTGCTACTAACCACCCCCTGAACCCCAGTGCAGGGAAAAAGGCAGTGAGCTGTACAGCTCTGTACAATACCTGACAGTGTACTATGTGCACTGCTCAAAGAGAGGCTAACCTCAGATGTTAGTGATGGCTACAAACAGATGACTGTCTAGAAGATGGCATTAGAGAATAGTACCATGGTGGCTTGGGGTTGGGCATGGGCTACACGTACTCTACCATCATGTTCTTGTTAAACTCACAGAACTGTGAATGTATCTAAACAGGCTATGTACTGGTTGACTCAACCAGATGATGCGTAGGGGAAAGCAGACCTCAGAAACAGTAGAGAATTGAGAGTTTCCAGGGGAGGAAGAGACAAACAGGCAGCAGATAGTGGATTTTTAGGACAGAGAAAGTACTCTGAATAAGACTGTAATGATAGGAAGGGAAGTATTTCACCGTACATCTGTCCAACCTTGTAAATGTCTGAAACCAAGATCCCTTTGTCAGATGATGACAAAGCATCAGCAGAGGTACCACAACAGTTGGTCTTAGCATAGGCTAGCCTCAAGCCCATGATCCACCTGCCTCAGATTCCTGGAACCGGGACTGTCCAACCTTATAAATGTCTGACAAAGATCCCTTTGTCAGATAATGACAAAAAGCAAAAATATGTAAAATATTAAAGCAACAAATAGGAAGCTGGAAAGATGGCTCAGTGGTTAAGAGCACTTGTTCTTGCAGAAGACCCAGATTTGATTCCCAGAACCCACATGGTGGCTCACAACTATCTGTAACTCCAGTTCCAGGGGACCCAGTACCCAGTTCTGACTTCTGTGGGCATCAAGGTATACACATGCATCTACACAGGCAAATATAAATAACATAACACATAACACAAATGAAACTTAACCAAACCAACCACTAAATGCCAGTCCTAATATGTACCATAAAGTTATGTAACTTAACTTTTCTCAGGGGCCAAAGGATTGGTTTACCCAACACAAGGGACTTTCAGGATTTGCCTCCTCCAACTTCCTGAAATACCTGAAGACCACTGAAGCCCTGTGCATGCAGCAGGACAAGGCCTGTCCCAACCCATCAGATTTAGACCTATACCTGCCTCTCATCTGTAACTACTGAGTCACTGCAGTTCCTTCCTTTGCACCTTCTCTGCCCTTAGCCTAAATAGCATCACCTCAGAAAGTTGTCTCTAGATATTCAAGGTAGTATCCCTTCCTGTTATTTACTTCAATGTAATGTTCTACAGATATATACATGCACACAGACACACACTCCCAGGCACAGGAAAGGGGACGTTAAGTGTTGCACACCGGTCTGTGGCACAATGCCACAGCAGCCGCCACTCTAGCCCCGCCCCCTCTCATGGTAGTCCACAGTCACAGAGTATCAGGTGAGGCGCCCATCAAGAAAGAGTGGGAGATGTTACTAAGAAGTTTCTTAGCATCTTACCTAGGACTGTGGCCTAGCTTCTAACTGCCACAATCTGCAACCCATGCTGACAGGTACATTCACCCTATTGACACTCAGAACCCACTATAGCCATCTACTCTATCTATTCTAGGTAGGTGCTATGATAGGACCAAGTCAATCTCATCAATAGCGGCCTTGCTGAAAGAAAAAGGAAAAGAAAAAAATAATTCACCGATTGGAGTGGTCATCTGGTCAGCTACAAAAGAAACATGGGATCCACGAATGGCTCCAGTGTCATCGCCATTTCCCATTTGATTCTCAAAGAACCAGGGATGCATGTTTCCTGGAGCATACCTATTAGATGCACATGCTGAGTGGCACACAGACTGTGCTAAAAGAAGCCTACCTGTTGGGAGCCTCTGTTCTAGCAGCTGCTTTGATATTTAAATCTCAGTGGAAAGATTGCTTTTACCAGGCCTTCACTGGAGTCAGGGAAGAATTTCCAAGTCCATCTCCTTTTGTTTGTGACAGCAGGTGGGATAGCTTGTCAAAATCACACCTCTTGTTTCACCTCCTTGTGAATTTAACTCATTGTGCTGACCTGCTTTTACTCTGGCTTAAAAGCAGTCTGAAAAAAAGCAAGGTGTCTAGTCTAGTCTCTACTAGAGCCTCTCGGAAAGGTCCCATTCGCTGTGTGTTAGTTTATTAATTTTAATCCTCACTCCCGACTCAAGAACCATTCGATTCTGCTGGCGGCTCCAGCACCTACCCCAGCACTGCACCTGCCTGTCTGTGTGTCCTCTGTCTGTATGTCCTCTGTCTCATGTTTTGTTCATGAGACACAGCAAAGGGACTGAAACAAGTGGCTTCACTTAGTGAATTCTGAAAAAAATCAGGAAAGATCTGTCCCTGCCAGATCAAATCACAGGTACTAGCCCTCAAAAGACACTTCTCACCTACTAATAAACTGGAATCAGGCTGTAAACTGATTAAATAAATAAATAAATAAACAAAACATAACAATGGTGATCACCTCAGCCCAAGAGCTTCAGCCTTCCCAAAAAAGCTCCTGACAGACAACTGCTCAGCTTTGGGAAAAAAAAAAAAAGTAGGTGCAAAAGGGAAGGCTGGATTCTGAGCCCCAGATGGGGACACAGAACAAGTAAATCCCACCTAGTATTTCCCCCAACACAGCTGGTAGTCCCACTTTCTGATGGCTTCTGAATATATCATTTTGTTTCCATTCTTTTGTTTTTAGAGGCAGGGTTTCTCTGTGTAGCCCTGGCTGCCCTGGACTCAGTTTGTAGACCAGTCTGGCCTCAAACTCAGTGATCTACCTGTTTCTACCTCCCAAATGCTGGGATTAAAAGCCCTCACCACCAAGCCCAGCTCTGTTTTCATTCTTTTTTTTCCCTTTCTTTCTCTTTTTTTAATCTTGTTTACAACTGTTCTCAGTGTCTGTCTTACACTGTCTATGATTTTTTTTTTTAAAGTCCTTTAGTTCTTCATAGGTACAGTATGTCTCTGACTGCTTTTTTCACTGTGGGAAGAATCATTCATCAGCAGGTGGGCCTGGGCTGTATTAGAAGGGTAGCTGAGCACAAGGTAGGAAGCAAGCCAGGAAGCAGCATTCCTCCATAATTTCCACTTCAGTTTCAGCCCTGCCTTAAAGTGTGAGCAAGTGTGACCCTTTCCGCTTCTAAATGGCTCTTGGTTATACTATCAGAGCAACAAAAAAAAAACTAGAACACTGAACAGCCTGATGACCTGAGTTCAATCTGTGCTCACCACAGTAGAAGTGACTGCTAAAAGTTGTCCTCTGACCTCCACGGTGTCACAACTCACACACAACAGGCTCAGAACAAAAGAAAAGAAAAACAAAATAAAAACAGCATATTTCAACTTCCGTAGTTCAGTGAATAAACAAAACAAGCATATACAGTATCTTGTACTTACCCAACCTGAATGAGTTCATTCAGCTTTGTTGCATTCTTGTCATCCATACCTTTAAACATATAGAAAAATAAATGAATCCTTGGGGTGGTTAGAAGCTAACAATCACAAATTCCCATATTATTGCCTTCCTTCCACAATCTGCTAACGAATCTTGCTAATGATTGTGCTACATCGTAAAGATAAAGTTGACTAATACCTTGTCTGTCCCACAGTCTCTTCCTAATGTTTTCTCAAGGGTCTAATGTGTTCTGTGTACAGCTATTCTCTTCTTCCATGAATTGTCCCTGATATTCTGGTACTGCTAAATCACTGCTCCTATGCTGCCTGGTTCTGACAACTGCTTCCTCCGGGTATCTCACTGAGTCCTAGGCCTTCTTTCCCTGCTGACTGTGTATGTGGACTCTCAGGTACATATTTTGAATCCCAGGGCCTAATAAATGATGATGGTAATGTCCTAGGTTTTCTGCCCTCATCACTGTCCTCAAGACGTCTTTGGAGGAAAACAAGAATTAAAAAGCTAACACAAGAACTTAGGTAGGAACACTTGGGTATGCACTATAAAATTCCTCAACAGTACTGAGTGACTGAGGAATAACAGGACCACAATAACCCATCCAGGCAGACAACCAAAGGCAAGAAATGAAACTATAAAAGCAGCTAGAGACATACTGTACCTATGAAGAACTAAAGGACTTAAAAAATATATCATAAACAGTATAAGACAGACACTGAGAACAGTTATAAACAGGATTAAAAAAAAGAAAGAAAAAAAAAAAAAGGAATGAAAACAGAGCTGGGCTTGGTGGTGAGGGCTTTTAATCCCAGCATTTGGGAGGTAGAAACAGGCAGATCACCGAGTTTGAGGCCAGACTGGTCTACAAACTGAGTTCAGGGCAGCCAGGGCTACACAGAGAAACCCTGCCTCTAAAAACAAAAGAATGGAAACAAAATGAAGGTTTTTCAAATGAAAAGTAAGTGAAAGGATTCAATGCTGGAACAACTGCAGCACAGAGATAAAGGAAGCTCTCACCCTGAAGGGAAGGGCCAAGGTGGAAACGGCTTCAGGAAAGGAGGAGGAACACTAGAAATGACAAGTGCAGGCATGGTCCTGCAAGAGCCAGGCACAACAAGGCCCTTAGACAGACACTAACAACTCTCAATGTACCCCACAAACACACGAAAAAATGTAGAACATCAGAGTTTAAGCCTGTGTGAGCAGGAACAGTGAAGCTCAAGTCTGCAGGAGGAGATGGGCGAACTTAACAGGGAAGCTAGGGCAGGAACAAGGTTCCGCGGTCCCGTGTCTAGCAGGTTGCACAGAGAGAGGGCCTAGCAGGTGGTGCCCAAGTGGAGTTAGGCCAAGGCAATCTGACAGGACCTTATGAGACCTTATGAGAAACAAGAAGGAAGGGAAGGGGGAAAGTGAGAATTCTTGAGCATAATATCTAGCAGATTCCTGTGGTGGGGCCACAGGCTGAAATAAGAACAAGCAGCTTGGGCTGCAGTCCCATTAGGGTCTATGGAGATCCAGCCAGAACTGATGCCCTTGTCATATGCATGCTTTGATAGGCAGTCATGGAAAAAACAAAAACAAAAAAACAGATACCACTTTATATACAGATGGCTTTGCCTGGGGGGCAGTAGTCCTAGACAAGGACTTGACATTCACTTGGGGGTGTTTTGAAGACTCTGAATATAAGGAGGAAGTTAGCTGGGAACTGAACCCTTTGGCCAGTTTGAAATGCCTCAATGCAATCATGACAGGAGTTGGGTAGTTCAGGTTACAGGGTTGAGGTCTGTAGGGTGTGGTATAAGGATGTACAGTTAAACGGTAGTGAGAAAAAAAATTGCCCCTGTGTGTAAACCTGTGTGAAAAGCATAAGCAGACATTGAAGAGACCAGGCGAAGGCGTGGCCATTGTATCTTCTTCTCAACTTTTCTGTTGAAAAAAACCTTCAAGATAAAGCAAGAAAAACGCCAGAGGTATCCCTGTGCTAAAGGCCAGTGGTGACCAGGACAGGCTACTAGGATGATGGAAGAGCAGAGGCAGTACTCACAACCCCCAATCTTCTTGCGAAGCTCGCCATAGCAGATTAGACCATAGAGTTCCTGGGATGACTTCTTCAGTCCGCGAGAAAACACTGGAAGATACGAGGACAGATGTTAGGCAGGAGGGACAGGCATCACAGGGTACAGCCTGTTTAGAGGCTGAAACTTAACACATGTGGATCACAGCACCTTGGGCACACAGTCACTGACCTCTGTAGAAACTGGCAAAAAGTATATAGGAGGAGCAGTATTGTTTCTAAAAAATGAGGGGTAAGGTCTAAACATTACTCCTGACAGGCAACACAAATATCTCCTAGGGAAGAAAATGGCTTGTCTGACAAGAAATGTTCTCAGAGAAGGGGAAGAAGAGCTGAATGGCCAGCACCTTCTGGCATAGTGCTCCCCAAGTGCTGGTGAGCCAAAAGCCTGAACCCTGAGAACTCACCTTACCACTTGCTGTGCCTTCCCCAGATGACAAGAGATATATCCAACAAGTTCTTTCCCAACATCCATCCTTGCAATGTCACCAATAGGTGACAGCTTTCATTTAGGAAACAAAACAAAACAACCAGGGACATGGCTCAATATGGAACCACAGAGCTGCTGTGTGAGGCTTGAGGCCCCTTTGAGAAGCAGAAATTAACATAAGTTACAGTTCTGCCTGCTATCTCTCACCTGTTCTTCAGGTGCTTTTACCTAGAGCCATTCTGACGACAGCAGAGCATACCTGGGGATCCCAGGATTCTTGCACCTTGCATAGCCCCAACTGAAACCCAGGCAAGAGGAGAGTAAGCCTTCTGTGTTTTCTATACATATTTTCCATTACAGAACATGGGGGACAAGAAACAACAGTCTAGGTACTGTCAGGTCATCTCAGAGCAGAGACAAATGTCCCCCATAAAATCTCTCAACTGTTTTCTCTGGTTCTCTCCTCAGAGACTTCTTCTAGACCTTAATATTCAGCTGTGTGCAACAGCAAATAAATACACTAGTACGATTCTGAAATGTGGACTACCTCAAAGACTCTGCCTTTCCTAAAATACTAAGGCTGACCAATTCTGAAGGTTTTCCTGAGAGGAAAAAAAAAAAAAACAAAAAACTCAAGACCATTTCAGAATCTCAGAAGGAAACTAAGAACTCAATGGATAACAAAAATGTGGCCCATAAATATGATGGAATGTTATTCATTTACACTAAAATATAGGCAAACCACAAAATCATGCACAGTGAAAAAAGCCAAGAAAAAGGAAAAAAAATCATGTATGCTATGAAAGCAATTGCATGAAACATCCAAAACAGATATATATCCAAAGACTGTAGAAAGGTAGTTGTAGCAGCTGGGGAGGTTCAAAGTTGGTAGGAAGGATAACAGGCATGGGAACTTCTCTGAAGTAATGGTAATGAAAGTACTTTAGAACTAGACAAAGGCAGTGGTTACAGAACTTCATGAATGTACCAGATGCTGACCTACACATAACAAAAGGAGAGCGAGCTTCAGGGTATATGAACCATATTACAACAACAACGACAAATGTTTTTAAAAGTTCAATACCTGAAATATCGAAGGAAAAAAAGCCCCCACAAACACAGAAAACAACAACAAAAAAGCACACCCTTAATCTTACTTGGGAGACAGACAGACACAGGCAAGCATATCTCTTTGAGTTCTCAGTCAGCTTCACCTACAGAGCTAGTTCCAGGACAGCCAGGGCTACACAGAGAACCCTGTCTTTAAAAACCAAAAGATTTTTTAAAAAGAAGAAAAAGGAAGAGGATGATAAAGGAAGGAACAAAAGAAAAGAAAAAAGCTTCATAAGCTATAAAGAGGAGAAAACAGCATCAAAGCATCAAATAAAAAGATATAAAAAAGTAGCTGTAGGCTGGGGAGTGGGAAGCTCCAGGGAGAAGAAAACGCCCCCAGGCACATCCTTGTTCCAGTTGAGGAGTCTGCGCTAGTGTATACACTGGTACAGCTCAGAGATGGAGAACAGAGCTTGCCTTTTTTGTTGTTTTGGTTTGGTTTTTTTGTTGTTGTTGTTGTTTTTTTTCAAGACAGGGTTTCTCTATGTGTAGTTCTGGCTGTCCTGGACTCGTTTTTTGTAGACCAGACTGGCCTCAAACTCACAGTGATCCACCTGCCTCTGCCTCCTGAATGCTGGGAAAGGCATGTGCCACCATGCCCAGCTTCAGAGCTCGCCTTTACATCAAGTCTGTTGGAGAAAACTCAAACTTGACAGGAGATAATAGCAGAAAGATGAGCAAATAGTGACTATTCTCTTCAGGAACACCAGCTGCTACTGTCAGAGACCTGTTTTCTGTATAGAAACAATATAGGACTGTAAGGCTTCTAAAATTCCAGATGAAGCACACAGAGGCCAGAATGCTGAGCAGTGATAAGAGGGAGTTATAATCCCAGTGATGACTTGCCCTGGGTTATCCCAGACCCCAGGATATAACACATGCCCTTCTTATTTCTGCTTTGGTTCTTAGTAATACTTAGGACTCAGACAAGCTCCATTATAACCCAAGAATAGAGCAATAGATTGTTTGAAATACAAGGAACAACAGCCATGGACAGCACTCAATTTCATACCAACCACAATGCCTGAAGGTAGAGCACATTCAATCACCACACAAGGTATAAACTTGATCCACCACAGTCTTTCAATTGTAGCTCATTACTCTTCTTCTCAAGAGCAGCTGGAGTGGACCCTCAGTCTTAGAATAACTTTTAAAACTTATGAGCTCTAACAAGAAAATAAAAAGTGCATAAACAGTGCATCTGGATGGTTCAGATGTTTCACTACAGTTGGACATGAATGAAGACAGCCTTGGATCTCAGGGACTGGACCAGTGCTGATACATGCAAAAAAATCAGTGATGGGACACACAGCAGTGGTGGTAAAAAGACAAAGAACAAGAAGGGGTTAACTTGAAGTCTGCAGAAAAATCTTATGTTGATGACCATACGAATTCTGAAAGGTAAGCAACATCCTGAGATCAACTGGGAGATGGCCCCCCAGGTATGGAGATTGACAATCTAATCCCAGGGGTCTCTAGAAATGAATAAACAAGAGGAAGAAGGGTGTGTGACCTGATAGACTGCTATTCCTCAGTCAGGTGGGGAACCACGTATTGTCTTTTAAAGCTATAGTATCTTGATGCGTATCATGGCCAAAATACCATGGCCTGGCAAAGAGCATACCACAAGAATGGTAAAGATGAGGAGTGTCAAAGGCTGACATGAAGGCATAGGCGGGGATCAGGAGAAGCAGCAATGTGGCCACAGCTGTACACTAGTGACTCTGACATGAGAAACTTTACTATCTGGAAAATTTAAAGTGAGTATTTGAAGGAAGGCTCTCTAGACAAGCTAGAGAAACTGTGGAAATGCAAGGTAGGATGAAGCAGGCTGGGACCAAATGAGTGTGCAGAGAGAATCAAGAAACACAGATGGAGGAGGTGATTAAGTTTTGCAGGGAAGGACAATTGATTAGACTATGGACTGAAGAGGCAGTGTCACTGAAGATGTCAACGAAGGGTGCTTTTAAACAGAAACCAGGCCAACAGCTGGAGATGATCTGGTCACCTCCTGAAAGATGAACTGGACTGTGTAAATCCTGACTGAAACACAGATGACCAGAGTACTGGCAAAGCCAGCATCCACCCCAGCAGACCAGTAAAATTCAGGCTTCCTTGTGCATCCACAGCTCATCTTATCTCAGTGCTCAAAGCCATTAAGGGGACCCAAAACCTTGTGCCATGAGGCCATTTCCTCCCAGGTTTAAAAAAAAAAAATCTTCTTCTACCTTGGCAAGAAAACTTTGTGAGACATAGGATATACAGAGAAAGTGAACAAGCAGATAGTCTAGAACAGTATGTTTACAACAGGATGTTCTGGGGGAAGGTAAAATACTTCCTGCAGGGAAGCTCCATTAAGAAAGGAAGTAAACAACTCAAAATAGCTTTAGCAAGTACCTGAAATTGACCACATTTCCTATGCCAGATTCCCTTTGCAAGAATATATATGCAGCAAAGACTACTAAGAGTTTTTCTCAGACAAATCTAACTGTAAAGAAAGCTCCTTAGTAAAGCTCAACTGCCCAGAAGTAGAGACCAGCAAAAAGCCACCTTGGAAGAACAATTTCCAACCTGTCAGGCTGATGACAGCGTGCCCCAGGATTCCAGCCTTGGTGAGCTGTCACACCTACTGGGGTGGGCTTGGATGACACAACGTTGAGTCATTTCTGCTACTTCACTCATATTCCTGTAATTAGCCTCCCCGCCAAAAAACTCATTGGTCCACCAAACTGGAGTTTGGTAGTACCAGTGCTTTAGCTTGGTCTGCCATGGGGCCCTCCCTCTCCAGGGCAAATAGATGTGTGTGTTGTGCTTCCCATGAAAAGTCTGTCAATCAACATACACACACAATCAAAGACTCTGAACACAGAAAACACAATAGTAGTAAGGTTCCTGGAACACAGATGTGGGCGACTTCCTCATAATTAAGTTTAACCAATAGACTCTAGGTAAGCCAGCAAAGCACTAGGACGCAGTCCCATAGTAAACAGCTGGGTGAAAATAGTGTCACAAAGAGTGCGCAATATTGTTTGCCTGAATAGAATCAACTTTGCCTGGTAGTCTTCTAGAGGCTGGATCTGTGGAACACTCACCATTGTCAAAGTCAATGTATTTGGTAATCTTGTGCCAGGTACGGTAGTAGAAATGCCGGACCTGCTCTTTGTTCTTCACCATGCTTGCCGGCTTCCCCTTCTTCTTGTACTTTAGAGCAATATTGTTCTGAATGGCCTCAAAATCTTTTCCATGCTAGAAAACAAAGTCCATAATAAAAGCACAACAATGAAAATAAAACAACTTTTTTTGTATGATGTAGGCATCATCAAGAATAAAAAAGGGACCAGCTATGCACATAAAACAAACTAAAACAGCCTCAAAGCAGAAAGGGCATAAAACTTATCATTCAGGCAAACAGTTTCATTTTGGGTGGCCACAAGAGAGACCTGCAGACAGGAAAAGAGCATGGTGGAGAGCTCAGGCTGCCATCACAAAGCATCTTAGAATAAAAGAATAGGTCACTCTTCAAAACCACCTTGCTTATTTGATCACATAAAATGGGATAAAAAAGAACTGACAAATACAAACACTTGGGGAAAGAACCAAACAGAAGGCATTCTGACCATATCTGAGGGCCAACCCTTCCTAGAAGGCCTGCAAAATCTGGATGTGGAAATTGTATTCCTGTGTTGTTTCTTTATATGCTATAGAGAACCAGCTATTTGGTGGTCTCAAGAAAACAATCAAGTAAGAAGTACTGAGAGTGCCCTATCGCCACAGCAGCCCAGAATCCAAACACTATTTCCCTTATCTATCTGTTTGTCTGTCTATATTTTATTTGTTTGAGGAGCGGTTTCTGTGTAGCCCTGGCTGCCCTTCCATGCTGGGATTAAAGGCATACACTACCACACCCATCTATTTTTTTTCATAGAGAATCTGTTCTACAAAAAATGACTAATTCCAGGGCTGTACAAGGTATGTATCAGATGAACATGGAATACCTGGAGGTGCCAGACTGAGACCTCACCCAAGAAAAGACAGGTTTCAAGTTATTCCCTAATCATGTGGGCACAAATCAGAGATGTGAATGGATTATGATCCATGTAATACAGTAGGCACCGTGGGCCCACACATGGCAAAAACAGCAAGGGGATGAGGAAAGGCCTTTTGAATGGGGTCTGTGACCCTGACCCTGAGCAACGGAGACAAGACTGTCACTGGACAGACCCCACAGGGGCCGCTGTGTCAGACAAGAAGCAATCAAGTCGCTTAAACTAATTTAAGAAAAAATGATGGAAAATATGGTCTTCACTGTCTCAGTATCAGTAATGGCCTGAAAGGTAACACCTTAAGACACTGATCCAGGCTGGCATCACAACTGTGACAGCTCTCACTTAAAACTAGGTTAGATATAGGAATCTCTCTCTCCTTTTTTTTTAGACAGGATTTCTCTCTGTAACATTGTCTATCCTGGATTCACTTTTTAGACCAAGCTGGCCTTCAAGTCACAGGACTCCAGCTGCCTCTGCCTCCCAGAGTGCTGGGATTAAAGGCGTGCACCACTGCACCCAGCTTTTGTTTTCGGTTTTTATTGTTTTGATTTTTTTTTTTTTTTGGTGGGAGGAGAGGGTATGTATATGAGTGCATGTACCACAGCACAAATGTTAAAGTCAGATGACTTGTGTGAATCAGTCCTCTCCTTCTACTATGTGGGTCCTGGTGATCAGGCTTGATGACATACACCTTTACCTGCTGTGCCTCCTCAATGGCCTTTTATAACATTTAAAAAATGCTGATATTGTTTCAAAATGAAAAGTTAAATTAATTTAAATTACAACATGTTCATTGCTTTAAAAAACTTAAGAGGAAGCAGACACTCAAGGCTAAGACAAGTGGATAGAGAGGTGGAGGTCATCCTAGGGAATCTCATAAAAAGGAAAATAATAATGAAAAGGTATTGCTGGGTCTAAAACACCCTGTTTCTGTGTCTAGCTGGGAGGCTATCTCCTCAGCAACTGTTAACTTGAACAGGAAGCATATACTGACAATTTCACTGTGGTGAGGCCTGACTACCTCATTTATGACTCCTGAACCTGTATTCTCAAAACTACACTATCTGTGGGATCAGAGTATGGGCCTTACAGTCAACTTGAATGTGCCTGCTGTATTTGTCTGATACGATGGTAAGGCCAAAAGCACCACTGCATTCCTAGAATCACAGTTCTAATCTCAATTATGAACACGATAAATGGCTCAACAACAACAACAACAAAGATTAGGCAAAATTGGAAGAGAAAAAAACTCAAAGTCAAAGTGGTAAAAACTCACAGTATTTACTCAGCAAAAAGCCAAAGATATCCCTGATGCCTATGTATCTGCAGGAACCTGGGTGGGTACTTTGAGGTACCCATCAAAGACAAGGCCTTCACAGCAGTTCTCAATGCAGTATATTAAATACAGTATGGTTAAGACAGAAATGATTTTTAAAAACCACTCACATAGGTAGAAGATAAAAACTCGGTGTGGGTTTTATATTATATAGAAATACCACTGAAAACAAAAGAATTCAGCCAAGGTCTACAGCACACATCTTTAGGACACATCCACATACCCACATTTGCTTGCTTCTAGCAGTGGACTGGAACTTACTCCTCCTAGCCACAGAATGGAGGGCCATCATCTGAAAAACCAATCTGAGTTGAGGCCCAAAACTGTCCTCATTAGAGCTGGAGATGTGGATATGTTAAACAAGAGAGAAGAAACAGACTGAGGACAAAGACAGCAGTGGAGCCCCCGCATCTGGTCAGCCATCCGCACCCTCTGAGCCAGGAGCGTTACTGTGAGCTGGGTTCCCAACAGGAAATAACTCAGACTAGGTTCCTTGAGAAGACAGTGAATGTGAAAATCTTTATTCAGTCGGGGACCACCATGCCTAGGATGCACAGTGTCTCATTCCCAGCATCCTTTATGTGCACACACACAGAAAAATGTTGACAAATATTACAGAAAGTTCTCAGAACAGAGGTCCATGCCCAGCTACCATTAATCCCACAGTTGGAGATTTCAGTTGCCCACACTTACCCAACACTGGTCAAACAGACAACAAGGCTTCCTCAGGCTTTTAGTCAGAACCCAAATGAGACATAAGGCATATGTACACATTCTTGCACTCATTTTGTCAACTTGACACCAACACTAATAACATTATTACTCATCAAGGATTTAGGAGATCTAAACACACATGCCCAGATGGGAGAAAAAGAAACAAGGCTACCCCAAATACAGGAAATGCTAAGCACCTGAATAATGGCAGAGGAGGCTCTTAACAAGAAAACCTTTCTCCACTGCTTTCAATCAAAAACCACATCTCATACTTCACTTTCTGTAGCTGAATAGCCAGACCACCTTGCAGAGCTCTGTCTCCCAAGGAAGGAAAATACCATAGTAGTTACAGTTTAGGATAGGACTCTCTAACACCTGCACTCTTACAACCCAGCAGGAATCACAAGTCTTCTATGCCTGACAGCTTTAAGAGGCGTAATTGGAAGACAGGTGGATCTGTGCTTTACTATAACTCTGAAAAGAAAAAAAATATCCTTTCACATTTGTTTGAATGGTTCATCAACTACCCTAACAAGTCTTTTATGTTTCTATTTCATTCTTTCTATGGATAACAAGGGTCAAGTCATGTGAACACACTTCCCTGGAATGGTCAGAACTTAGACCATCAGCCACAGGAGGTAGGAATATAGCTGTAGGAATATAATGAAACCAAGTCTGTGGCCCATTAGAAGTGTCTCCCTTTCTAATCTCCTGTAAACACTTCATGGTTTAAATTCCTAGGCTTCATTCGTGTGTTGCACTTGTCCTTCCCAGGCTTCCCCAAGGTGCATCCACCACTCTGGAGAACTATTAAGAGGACAAGGCTCACAGATTAAGTCAACATGCCAAAGTAGTCACCTAAAATAAGGAATGTGAACCAAGATGCTCACTACAGTGTTATATACAATGACAGTTCTACAAGGAATTTAAAAAAAAGTCATAAACAAGACTGGACAAATAGGCTGGGCAATGAGTTGGGTAGTAAATTCCTTGTTTAGCATGCACAAGACCCCAGGGACAGATGTACACATTTGCGCACAAGACACCATCTACTGCAACCAATCAACTCTGTTAACTACATCAACAATCAGCTCAAACAGCACATGAAGGAATGGGCATGGCTATTGTCCAGCAAAACTTTTCCTTTATACAAAACAGACGAGCTGTATGTAGGACCATCTGCCTACGTCCCAAGCAGCACATATGTAGGCATTTTTGTTGTTTTAAGGAGCAAAAGAGCTCAGTGGTTAAAAGAGCATAGGCTGTTCTACCAGAGGACTTAGGTCATTTCTCAGCATCTACATGGCAACTGAATTGCAGTTCCAGGGTATCTGGCATCTTCTGTCCGGAGGGTACTGAATGCATGTGGTATGAATATACACACACATAAAACTAAAATAAATATATTCCCAAAAAAGTAAAAGCAAGCACCATGAAAACCACATTTGAGGATAATGAAAGTGTGTTCACAAATAACTACAGGGCTATGAGAAGCAAACTTTGAAGTGCAGGCAGCTGGCAGGGCACTGTCACATCGGAAGGCAGTGGGTCCGGGAAGTGGCTTTTCTACTCTGACAGAACTTGACATTTGGCTCTAAGTCAACTGTAATATCTTCTGGGACTTAGCTGCTACTCTGGCTGACAGGGACAAGTATTTGCTTGTCCTTCTGTACTTGGTCAGTCACTATATAGCCAAGGGAAGCCCGGATGAGGGTTATACTCCAGGCAAGAAGTGTGTATGAAACATGACGGAGAGCCTTGGGAAGGAACATCATCCTAATAGCCCCAGGAAGGAGATGACATCTACCCTGGCCACTTGTGGGATCCTTGATAGAGTCTGCCCACTTACCAACTACGCAGCACAGGCAAACATGAGAGCTCAGGAGGATAGCCACTGCGGGTCCTTGCCTCATGCCTACAACTCACCTCATACAGGCCCTCGAAGAAGGTGTTCTTGTCCTCTGTGCTCCACGACTCCCACTGCCTCCGGACCTTCTTTCCTTCTTCCTTCTCAGGCCCAGAAGATCCTAAGTTACGGGAAGAGGAGCGCGAACCTCCTGCTGGAGTGGCAGGAGTAACCCCAGACACGTGTCCAGAAGAAGATGCACCACCGTCGCCTCCTTGGAGAGAAAGGACTATACAGTAACCTGTTCCAGAAAGCTGAGGGATAGGAGCAGGGATAGGACAGAGCAAGGGCTCATAGCCCAACCCAACCCAAAACCTTCAATAGGTGATGCCAGCAAAAGAGCACCCAAAAGCCAACTGAGTCCTGAACAGAAGCCAGAGTTGACCAGATGATTCTAAAATGTTTGTACAGTAAGGAGAGAGCCTGGGGGGACTGTTTTAACAATGCAGTGAATCTGACATTTTGTTCATATTGAAGTATAATCCCTGTCCCTTTAGCAAAGCCACGAATCACTTTTCAGGCTGATTCTTGTTCAAATGTGTTTATTTTTAATTTGAAATACTCTTAACATGTTTAGGAATAAGCAAACTGAACTTCAAGTAACAGGGGGCATTTTATGTATAAAAGACTATCTATATCATAAAAACAGGTGGTATTGCAGAATATGGACCACTTAATGCCTAAGGTGCTATATTGTCTGAAGACTTTTATCTCTTGTTTTTCCTCTCCAAAAATAGAAATCTGACCCCAGCACCTTGCACATGCTAGCAAACACTCTAAGCACCGAGCCTATCTACATACCTAAGACCTACATTATCTTTTATCTGCCTCAACATTATCTCCAGGGTCCTAAAATACCAACACCCTTAAAAGTTCTCCTGCAGCATCAGTCCCTGATTTTCAGCAAAATCCTTCCAAATCCTTTGCTAACAGAGTAGCACAATAAAATATAAGGGGCCCTGGAGACAAAAACAGCATTACAGATGATAAACGTATGCACTAGTCCAGTGCTCTGCCAGCTGAGCTTCTTGCAGGAAACAGGGGCTCACAGCACTCCTATTTTATAAGATTGTAGAACCACACAATGCCAAGACCATTCCAGGCCTGAAACAATCATATGCGGGAGAAATGAAGATCACGGAAGTAAGTTTTGTGTTTGTTTTTTGTCAGTCTCATTTTGTATCACAGGCTTGCTTTGAACTCATGGCAATCCTCCTGCTTCAGTCAGCCAAGTACTAGGTTTAGAGGCCTTCGTACCACGTCTATATCAGAAAACTGTGAAATGTTTTCCTAAATGAGATAGTTGTAGGCCTTCTCATCTGAGATTTAATTTCTAGTCAGCCCGGTGAGGCTCTTCCTGGATAGCTTCTGGGCTACTCCTCCCACTAAGGGCACCTTTTACTGGGGAGTTTTCAAAGAAACAGCTTCACAGAAGAGTGTGAAAGATGAAAATATTAAAAATTAGAAGTCCATTAATACACACACCCTTGAAAAAGAATACCTCTGACTATCTTTTAGGATATGCATGAGGGCTGCTAAAGGCAGGGATGGTAGATATTCAACTCCTTGTAGTAGAGCTTTGTCTAGCCCTAGGTATATGTTGTAGTCTGTGTCATTAAATATAGTTACCAACGACTGATGAGATGGTGTGAAATGATCCTTGGGATCTCAATCTTTTCTCAGCTTGTCAATGTCCAACATTATCTCCAGATGCTGAGCAATGGCATCAAGCTGCTATGTCCAGGCAGTGACAAGATCAAAAGGAGAAATAAATAATCTTTATGGGGACTGTATAATTCAGCTTAAGTAGCTTTAAAAAAAAAAATTCTTTCTACTCTGTGTGTACATGTTGTGTCTATCTGTGTGAATGTGTGAAGAGTACCCATGGGAGCCACAAGAGGGCACCAGATCCCTTGAAGCTGGACTTAAACATAGCTGTGAGGCACCTGATAATGGGTGCTGGGACTGATTTCAGGTTCTCTTAAGATGTAAGAGCTCTTAACTGCTAAGCCATCTCTCTAGCTAGAGCTTAGGTTTATTAAGTGGACTTTCAGCTTAGCACAGTCTCTACCCTATCATGGGTTTAATGGTGAATCAAACAGCAGCCTTCTTTTTTCTTTCTTTTGAGACAGGGTTTCTCTAAGGGTAAACTTAGCTGCCCTGGAACTCACTCTGTAGACCAAGCTGGCCTCAAAATCAGAGGCAGTTTGCCTGCCTCTGCCTCCCGAGTGATGGGATTAGAGGCATGAGCCATCACTGTCTGGCTAAGCAGCCTGTATTTCAAAGTAGAATATTTGAAAACCTCTCTCACTCAGAAGTCAGAAAACTGCACATTTGCACACATGGAAAACATTTTAGCTAGTTACATCAAATGGGCTTTAGTCTCTCATTTAGATATGCGTGGGTTAATTTCAAGAGGCAACATTATCAGAGTTATAGAAACAACACAGAAAGTGGTGGTTTGTCAAACAAACTGTCCAGTTACCTAGCAATAACCACATAAGGCTATTTTAAGTATTAACTAAGGTTATAAACATGGTGGTACATACATTTAATCCCAGTACTCAGAAAGTAAAGGCATGTAGATCTGAGTCTGGGCCAGCCTGGACTATGTAATGAGTCCTAGGCCAGCCAAAGGTTACACAGTGAGATCCTGTCTCACAAAATAAATAAAAATAAATTAATTAACAAAAACATATAAAAGAAACCTAGTTCCTCAATCTCACTGGCCAAATTTCAACAGTTAAAATCTTCACGTGGCTCATGGTCACCTTTCTAGATAGTACAAAACATTTTACTAAGAGCGGAAATTGCTAGACCAATTAGTGCTGTATTTGAGACCCAGTATTTACTGCTCTGAACACAGAGAGAATGAAAATAGACTCCAGTCTACATCTATACCAACACTGCTACTCAGGTCCCTGGGCTATACAGAAGGCCAAGGAAGGGCTGCACAAACCTCAAGACTGTCCCTTCAACACAACAAACCTGGGCATTCTCAGGGTGTGTGCAACAGGCAGGCTGTAAAAGCACTTCCAGGAGACAGGAGATGTTTCTGTGGTAGACTAAAAATCAAGTCACAAGTTAAAACGATTCTCAAATACCAGACGGTCTGGTTCACAGGAACCCACAGTTCTTTACATGCTGCCATTTAGGAAGTGCTGGTTGTCCACCTTTGTACCCCACAATGGAGGACTTCAGCTATTTCTGGTTTCCCAAGAAACACAAGCTCTCTTCTCCCCAGTAACAGCCAGCCCGCCCGCCCGCCCGCCCGCCAGCCCGCCAGCCCGCCAGCCAGCCAGCCAGCCCGCCAGCCCGCCAGCCCGCCAGCCAGCCCGCCAGCCCGCCAGCCAGCCCGCCAGCCAGCCCGCCAGCCAGCCCGCCAGCCCGCCCGCCCGCCCGCCAGCCAGCCCGCCAGCCAGCCCGCCAGCCA
>CM053757.1:19147114-19167517 GCA_028658305.1 Pachyuromys duprasi
TACTAGTTTATTGGTGACCTAGTTAAGGAGAGTGAAGTTTACAAGATAACTGATGGATGCCAATCTGAGGTAGAAGGCACCTCAGGGACAGTGCGGACCAAATCTCAATTCTAAGCACAAAGCTACATCAGTGAGAAGGGCTGAGGCAGCAAGCAACTCCTTAGAGCAACAGCCACTGTTCCAAGGACCTACCATTTGCTCTGAGATAACTGGCCCTTCTTTCCGTTATTTCAAAAGTACTATGACCTCAGGAGGGATATTAAGAAAACCTGGATATTCAAGTAGAAGAGCAAATTACTCCATGTAACCATTTCTAGCATTTACTCTGCAGCATCCTAGAACTTGGAAGTTTGGAGAAAGAACACTGACACCTAGTCTCCCTCCAAAATTTCAGGTGAAGACAAAAAGAATAAAAAATAGGAAGCAAGATCATAATCAGAGCTTGGAAGAGGTTCAGTCCAGAAAAACACAGAGGAAAAGAGAGTGATCAATGTGAGCAGGAAAACTGTAGAAGTAAAGACAAAAGAGGTGATGAGGTGATTTCAGAGAAAATTGCAAGGACTGGAAGTTTCCCCAGGAAGCAGAGGCCACGGCTCCCTGGGTGCAGAAATATGTGAGAAGTCCAAGGCTTCCATGGGTGCTTTGGAGAGCATAGAGGGCTTTGCTGAGAGTATGTATTTATCTTTTCTTTTCTCTTTTTCCAGAGCGGAGGACCAAGCCCAGGGCCTTGCACTTGATAGGCAGGCGCTCTACTACTGAGGTAAATCCCCAACCCCCGAGTATGTATTTATCAAAGTCAGTGCCATTGAAACCTGAAGGGACATGGTATACACAAACAGACTTCCCAAGGGAGAGCCCCCTTGAAAGCAAGAACAGGGTCCTGTTCTCCCAAGGCCAAGCTTGCAACAGGCTTCTTACAACAGAAGCTCAATAGCAGCTCAGGAGTAGTAGACATAGACAAAGGGCCACTGGGCTGGCTAAGTCTGGCCCTCTGTGTCTCAGTCTCCACACAAGCACATCCCAGGCTCTGGAGAACTCTACCACAAACGCATCACTGCCTCTGGTCAACATCAGTACCTCAATCCTTCAGGTGCCTCATTACCATTGGGTAAGCTGTTCCCTACCAATTCCAACATTTTCTTCTCTATTCACACAGCTAACCATCCCTATAGAAGGGGGTCTGTGGTTTCCTTCCCAGTTGCTCTGATATCACCAGTAGAGGACAAAAACCACCCTGGCTATCAACCAGGAATGCTGAGAAAACTGTAGCTCACTACTACATGGCTGCTCAGTACACAGCAAGCCTAAGAGTAATAGAATATGACTTAAACTTCAAAACATACACATGTGTATAACTCCATTCTTATAATACGTTGAGTTCCAAAGCCGCAGAGAAAGAACACTAGCACCTAGTCCAGACACAAAACCTATTTTAGAAGTGGAGAGACTGGGCTACAACAGCAATGAAAGTCCCAAAGCCACCGAGCAGGGAAAACCACCCCTGAGCCAACTCTCCCACTGTACATGCAGGCTTCTCCCTACGTCCGCTCTGTGTGCCACTCCTCCTCTCCAGAGTTACTGCCCTCTTCCTCCCCGACCAAAACAGCATATGGCAGAAGCTTCTATTATACGAAATGCTAAAAAAAAAAAAAAAAAAAAAAAAAATCAGGATTCTAGAAGGACAAAACTTGAAACTTGACCTTGAGGTCTTTCCCTCAGTTTGTGAAAGATAAGGAAACTGAGGTTAAAGACTGCCCCCAAACCATGTGGCTCATGAATGGCAGGAATTAGAACTTTGGAAGACTTCTATTTCTTAAAAAGGTTTTACAAACTTTACGACTGGGTTTGGATAGCTCATTGGTGAGACCTTGGGTTCAATCACTAGGAGAGTGAGAGAAAGAGGAAGAGGGGGAGACAAGAACAGAGAAGGGGAGAGAAAGGAAAGGAAGGGGAAAAGAGAGGAGAGAGAGACGAGAATGAGAGCAGTATGGTAAACTTTAGAGGATACCATTACAACCTGCCATAAAAGAACATAAACTCACTGTCTTAAAGGTCCTCCCCACCCCCGTTTGTGAGCTTCCTTCTGAGAACTAGAAACATTAAATCCAGAATAGCAGGCAACCGGCTAAGTCAAGAGATGCAGTGATTGTCCCAGAGATTCCCAGGCTCCTGTTCATTCAGTCTTTCTTAGAAAGGTGTTTTGGAAACTCCAAGCTTATCTATTCTGGCACAAAGAAGCATCCCTATGGCCTGTGTTTGCAGCACATGAAAATGGGGACATTTCACAGGGACCAGGTTTGGCATACACCATCAAGGTCCAACAAGGCCACCTCAGTTTACAGCATACATAGTAAAGGCAAAACACAAGAACTCATGAAGAGCAAGAGTTCAGATTCTGTGTCTATGTGGCATAGGGCATTCACATCAGGAGCGGACTCAAGCAGCTCTGTTTGTAGAGTCCCACAGGTATCTGAAAGGTACCATCCCTGCCAAGGTTACACACTAGGAACTCCTTATAGGCAAGCTAGTACTCAGTGGCTGCCTCCTCAATGGATGAATCCAAACACCTTCTACTGGCCCAGCCCTGTTACCATTAACATCCAAAGCTGCTACTTGATTAATATGGCAAGTGTTTAATAAACAAATGAGGATCCCTCCCAACTCTGGTCATTCAACTAGTCCCCAAAGATGCCATGTGTATGATCAACTCTTCTGTGAGAACCTAAGGTGACCAGACTCTAAAATGCCCTCCTTTATACTCTGAAGATGACTTGGAGCCTTGCTTCTCATCCCTGGGCTACTCACTTATCACCTCAACAGGGATTCCCTCCTTTCCATTGAGCCTTCTGACTTCATACCTGCAAGGCTGTGTCATGCCTCAAAGGTTCTCCCATCCCTCCCACAAATAAAGATATTTACAGCTGAAGTCCTATTGTTTCTCTAAAACCCTATGACCACTTCATGGAATACTACAGAGATTTCCTCACTGACTTCTATATAGTCAATAGCTTTTATCCCCGTAGAACTACAAACTGTTCGAAATGTCTTCTGTTTTAGGTGGTTTTTATATTGTTCTTCAGTGCTAAGCTCATCAATTATTCAGTTTAACAAAAAACTTCCATATACCATCTATGACAAAACCAATTTTCAAATTGTGATTTTGCTATCTGAAATAGTTTCTGTACAATTCAAAATAAGGTACAATGTGCTAAAGCACTCTTTACTAGCACAAGACAGTCCTGCCGAGGTAGACACCATAGGAACCACATTCATTTCAACCTTAAAAGGAAAAGAACTAGATGTAGGGCTGCATGTTTTTAATCCCTGTACTCAGTAAGCAGAGGCTGGAGGTGGATTTCGGTCGAGTTCCAGGCCAGCCAGGGCTATATAGTGAACCTTAATTAAGTAGTTGGTGTTAACATATGTACTTAACTTCCTTCAACTTTATAACTTATCAAGAACCTTTGAGAAATATACTTGTACATAAGAACCTGAGCTAGAGTGAGCTCCTAGCTCAAAAAAAAATTATACACCGTTTTGATAGTTTCACCTCTGCCTGGTGTCATCACAACCAGACTGTAAGGTAGCGTGTGTCCTGGTGCTTCTGACATGGAGACTAGGTGAGGCCTATGTCAGAAATAGGGACCACGCGTTCAGGCTGTCGCCACTGTGCGGGACGTCACGGTGTGTGGCTGGAAGCACGGCAGTCCCTCTCTTTTCCCTTCTTTTCTGAGAGGGTTTTGCTGTGAAGCTCTGGCAGTCCTGGAACTCTTTGTAGAGCAGGCTGGCCTCAAACTCAGAGATTGCTTTGATGGTGGTATAGCCACCACCGTTCAGCTAGTCCCTTCTCTATCCTGTTCTCCCTGGGCCTCTAGGTTTTTGGCATTGCTTGATGTCACTGCCTATGGATAACTAAAATGGGTTCTGCCCCATCCTCCCTGAATTAGACTGGACAGAAGAAGCACAGTGTTCTATCCTGTGGTCTTTAGATGCTCTGACCTCACCTCCAATGTGGACACAGACACTTCATAGCACACACCACTGTGGCCCAGCTAGCAAGTGAATACTAGGCACAATGCCTGATTTAAAAAAAAAAAAAGATTTGAGGGTGATCATAGAGCAATGAAAACAGCAACCAGGCCCAAGCCCATCTCCATCTATATGGAGGTAGGTAGCTTTCTGGCTGTTTCCTGCTTGGAGCATTCCCAAAGGCAAAAGCTAAGCAGAAGTTCCCCTGATCTAGGTATATTTTGGCAAACCTACTTTGCAGAATGTTCTCTTGAGAACACATGAGATCCAAGTCCCTTCTATAAAGTTGAATCCTTCAACCCTGAAGGATAAGATAAATGTAAGCCTCAGCCATGAGTTCATCTGACTATTCAAAAAAGGAATCTGTAGTTGAGATATTATGAATTGTTTCTCCCCTGCCATATACATGAACTAGCAGTTTGATACCTCTCAAGTGGAAGCTGAGCCCTAGATTGCTAGTTTAAACCTCTTTCTAATGTAGAAAGCTGACTGCAATAGTTAAGATGTTTAGAAGGCAGCTTTTAAAAATATGTATTTATTTTTATTTTACGTGTATGTGGTCTTCATGTATACGTGTGCATTCTGCATGCAGTGTCCACAGAAGCTGGAAGAGCACATCAGATCCTCTGGAACTGGAGTTACAGATGGTTGTTAGCCACCACATCAGTGCTGGGAAGCATGAGCAACAAGTGCTCTAAACTGCACAGCCATCTCTCCAGTCTCATTTTTCTGGTTTTTTTTTTTCTTTCTTCAAGGTAGGAAATTGAGGCTCTGAGAAATAAACCATTTTACTCAGTAGTCCTCCAGTCGATGAACTAGCCAAACATGGAAGAGCATCAGAAGGCTCAAGCTTCTAACCCAGATTCTTATGAACAGTCTCAGTAACTGTGGGTTTCAGTCACAAAAGGGTCCTTGGGTTTGCCTGGCAGTGTGGCAGGGCTGGAAGAATCAAGATCTGCTATTTCTGATTTAGGCTGAGCTCAGGATAGAAATTATAAACTAGTTTCTACAGCCATTCAAAAGCAATGTAACAGAAATGAAAAAGTGCCTGCCATGGGGGCTTTAAGTCTTCCTTCATCATTAAAAAAAATGTGGAATCATACTAGAAATTTTTTTTTACTTAAGTCAAAGAATCTATTCTTACATCCTAAGAAAAAACAAACACAGATATGTAGAAAAAAACAGACAAGGAGGAACTCCCTCTTCTCCATAACTCCTTCCTTCCAAACTCCCATCAGACAGATTTGGAAAGGTGGGAAGCCAACAATCGAAGAAACCGCCACTGCCCCAACTGTAAGCTTTCTTCACATATGCAAGTCATGTTTTTTTCCAGAGAGAACTGAAAATGCAGGCATTCCTCACTTCCTGCTGACCCACACTGGCCAGCCAAAGTGGAGATTTCCAGAGTGTAAAAGAAATGTCCTCCAGAGAACCATTTCCGAGGGTTGGCTACACAATGAATGGGCATGTGGTCACACCTGATCTCTCCTGGCAGTGGATGGAGGTTATTGATGACTGAGCAAAAGTTTCTCCAAAGCCAGATTGGGGGTGTCCAGGGCATGGTGAAGTACATCCGAATGGTTTGTGCAGCTCTTAGGGGATGGCAACTACCAAGAGGATTCAGCGGGAAGGCAGGCACTGCCAAAGGAGTTGTCAAAAGAAACAGAGCCTTAACACCCGCCCGCAAGCACTATGACAGCTTCTCTAAGCCACATAGTGGACAAGAGTCAGAACCAGAGCTGGGCATGCTGGTGCAAACTTTTAATGACAGCATTCAGGAGGCAGAGGCAGGAGGATCTCTGTGACTTTGCGGCCAGCAGAGCCAGGGCTACACAGAGGAACCCTGTCTTGAACCCACCCCCCACTTCCATCCCTCAAAAAAAATCAGAACGAGAAGCACCAATGATCTAAGGGAAAAGTTAACCAGGAAACCTCTACCTATGCAAACAAAAGCAAACCCCTTTTCATCACTTTACAGCTTCCAACCCCCTGGACAACAGTTTTATCACCCTTTCTATGTACAAGGACCTGTGTATAAGTCAGTGTGCTTCCACCAACATATTTCTTTCCAGCAGTCAAACGTCAAGAGGCACCAACAATTGCTTTTGTTCCTTTTTTCTCAAGTGGGTGCATCTCTAACAGAAAAGCAAATCTAAATGAACGTAGAGAACTGAGTGGGTGAGGACATGGTAGGTGAGATATCAGTAGGAGTCCACATGCAGGCTTTCTGAAAAACCACCACCAAAGGCACCCAACATCGACTCAAAAAGCTTAAGCACACCTATGTCCTCTAGTGAAAAGTGATTTTACAAAACAATCAAGTTTTGTAAACTTATGTTTTCCTAACACCAAAAAAAACTGGTGAGGCAACTTTTAGTTTTGGAAACATACAAAGTTACTTCATACTTACATCTTTAAATGGGCATACTTACTTCAAAATTCTTTGTTATTTGTTAAGGCCATGAATCTGCAGGCCAGGCCTCCAGGTGAGGCCGAGGCAGAAGTAAGTTTAATGGGATACATCTGAGTAAGCTCCTCAAGGCAGGCGTTCTATTAGCTCTTGAAATATATTCTTTTTAAAACCACTAGGATCATCTTGGTAATTTAAATCAATATTTCCCAAAGAAACAAACAAGAACAACAAAAAAACTATAAAAGTTCAAGTGCTATAAGTGAATGTTTTGGGGTTTTGTTTTTTCAAAACAGGGTTTCTCTTTGGAGCACTTGGCTGGCCAAGACCTTGCTATGTAAACCAGGTAGGCCTTGGACTCACGGAGAGGCCTCTCCCTCTCAAGCGCTTGGATTAAAGATGTGTGCCTTCATATCTGGCTATAAGTATGGAGAGCTTACTGGAAATTGATGGTTCATTTGGTATTTAAAAACAAAAGCGTTATAAGCCAACCGTATTGGCTTTGGCATGTAATCTGTTAGCACTCAGAAAACTAAGGCAGAAAAACTTCTATGAGCTCAAGGTTTGCCTAAGGCTACTTAGTGAATTCCAGGCCAGCCTGGGCTACCCAGCAGATCTTGTCTTTTTTAAAAAAAAAAAAAGGCTGGGGTCCGTAGAGAGCCACTTGGTCTGAAAACAATGTAAGAGCAAATCGCCTGCATTGTTACAATCTATGATGCTGAAATACAGTCCCAAGCAGAGGAGGAAATAAAGGCATGTGAAGACCCAAAAGGGCACTTTTCTTCTTTAATTTTGGTAAGAGGTTTCAGGAAAGCAGTTACAGTTTCAAAACATGGCAGTATTGTGGGCTGCCCGATAGGTCACCACTGATTTCATCAAGTGGAGACCCTTTCCGTGCCACCAAGTGAATCTCAGCTGAAACTCTAAGGCCCTCAATTCTGTGTTCTTCATCCTTTCAAGCCCAGAACACTTTGGTGGAGGACAATGAGCCAGAGCCTCTGCCATTACTAACCTTACTTTTGGATTTCTCGTCAACAGCCTCCCCAGCCCATAAATTTCAAAACCATTTCCTTTGTTGTATTGCCACCACTTAAGGTGTGAAAACAGAGCAGGTACTTTCTTTGCCTACTCTTAAGCTATTGTGCATAATTTTAAAAGGCCATCCCTGAAAAGCCGTCAGGGACCATTTGGTTAATCTATTTCTCTTGTCCAGAATAAGGACAATCCCTACCCCTTCTCCTAGCATAAGGAGAAAAGCTACAGCCTCGAAGGAGTAAAAGGGGACACGTGCCCCTTGCAAGTGCCACCCGAGGAGGTCTTGCCAGGCGCCACAGGACAGGGTCCCTACCTTTTCCGCGCGGCCCGGAACCGCTGGCACCACCACTGCCCACAGCGCAGGGTGCGTCTTTCCTGGGCCTCTTGCTCTGTGGCCGCACGCTGGACCGTAGGAAGTGGTGCTGGTCCTGGGGGCTGCCCTGCGGTGGGGACGGGGTCGGCAGCCCTCTGGGTGGCGCGGGGGCTCCGGCGGCCCGAGGGGTCTGCCCGTCCCTCTTTGTGCTGCTGCTGTCCTCCGCCGCGTCCGCGCCGCCGGGCCCCTCTCCGTCCAGTGACTCCTCATCGGCCGTCCGCTTGCCCAGCTTCTTGAGCCCTTCCTCCCCGCTGCCGGCGTCGCCCAACTTCACTGTCATCCTGCGGCGGGAGAGGCGAGGAGCGGTAAGGCGGGCGGCGGGCAGAAGTTTACCGCCGGCCTCCCAACATGGCGGCCGTTGTTTGTTCCAGCGCCGCCCGCCGCCCGCCCGAGGGCCCGCACAGTGCTGAGCCGAACCGGACGGGGACCCCGCCCCGCCCTTGGATGCCCCCAACCCAGGTTGACTGACAAGCCCGGAGCCGCGGAAGGCACGGCAGCACGACCGGGCCTCAGCGCTCTGGGTCCCGCTGTCCCGCCACCTACCCCACTGCGCCGCAGCTCATGGCCCCCAGGTTGGGCCCGCCTCGCTCCCCGCACCACCCGTGGTCCCTGGCCTCTCCTCTGCTCTCTGGAGACGCGCGCGATCGTGCCGCGTACCTGCCTATTACAACGGCCCGCGCTGCCCTAGGAGCCCCAGTGCTCCACGGGCCAAAGCTGCCGCTCCCTCCGAAGCTGGCATGCAAGGGAGAGGCTCTGCACTCCGGGAACCTTCCCAGGCGGGAGGTGGGAAACGGACCGACTACACCGCTCGGTGCAACAAAGCCTGTTGCATGGAACAGGTTAGGGAACGCCGGAAAAGTGACAGCAAACACTGTTATGTTCCAGTCGGATTTCAAGAATCGGAACTGAACTATGTATGTAAACAATTCTGGAAACAACAAAATTCTTGCGTTAACTTCTACCACTGTCCTGAGAAATATCGATAAGCAAAATAACAATGATTTGCAGCCTGGAGAGGTTATACTCAGAATAAACTAAGGATCGGGTACATTCCAACATCTTAAGCACGGGCTGTGTACGTGATGAAGCAGGAAAGAGAAACATCGCGTTCTTCAGCATACGCGACACTAGGCTCAACGCAACCGCCGAGAACATTCCTACTTAATAAGGAAACCATACAGAGCAAAGCACTAACGCTAACAAAGAAACAGACTGAGAATGAAGACCAGGACCTAAAACCCTTAGTAACAACACCACAAAATGGTGCTGCCGCAAACGCTGTGCAGTCTCCCTGTCTGGAACTGATCTCTCCAATACTGGCTGAAGGAGACTCTGGCGCCTGAGCCACACCAAGCCACACGTAGCCACGCTAAGTGATTTCACGGCACGGGACTTCTCTTCGAGCCTACTCGCTTTTTTTTTTTAATCACCTCGCCAAGGTGCCCGGAACCCTGTCACTGCGCTGGGAGTGAAACCCACCCCCAGGAACAGCCCAGCACAACCCACTCGCCGGCGCGCCAGGCCGCGTCCCGGTCGTCCCCCGGCGGCGGGGGACTCCAGAGGAGCCCGTCCCCGAAACCCGTCACTTCCTGACCGTGGGAGGCTCGGCCCCTGCGGGCTTCGTCCCGGACCCACACCCTTTGTCCCACTTCTGGTGGCAGAAACTCGCACCTTCCCGAGGAACCGACCGCCGGCTGCACGCGGCGCAGCCCGTGAACGCCGCGGGCCCTCCGCGGCCCCCGTAGGCTCCCGAGCGCAGCCCGCGGTCACCTTTTTCATCCACGTCTCCCGGCAGCCCGGCTCCCGGGCTCCCGCGGGCGCCCGCAGAACCAACCGGGCCGGGCAGCTCCGGCTGCGGCGAGGCCGCGACGCCGGGCCGGCGGTCGTGTGTCCGATGGGGTCACCGGGCGCCGTTCCCTTCCCCGAGTCCTCTCCGCCGGGACCGGCGCGCGGCGAACAGGGCCGAGGGCGCCGGGGACTGCCGCCGCTCGCCCTCCCACACCCGGGCCGCCGCGCTCTGAAACAGTTCCGGCTACGGCGGCCGCCGGGGACCCGAAGTCGGCGACGGAGCGGGGCGGGGCGGACGTCTCGCCAGAAGGCGAGCGCGTCCGGCTTTCCTGCGGGGCGCGCCCAACCAGCTGCGCCGCCATTGGTCGGCAGCGGCCGCGGGCGCGCGCCCGCGCGGCCTGCCGGGGCGGGGCCGCGGCGTGGGGCGTGTTTTGACGGCGTCCTCGCGCCCTTGCGTGCCGTGCGTCTCTTCCGATTGGCTAGCCGGCAGCCAATAGGATCGGCGTGCGGGCCGGGATTGGCTGTCGCTGTGTTGACGGATGCGTGAGAAGAAGTCGCCGCCTCGGTGGGGCGTCTGGAAACGCGCGCGAACTCGGGTGGGGGGGACCGGGCAACCCGAGAGCTGGCCGAGGGCCGTAAAATAGATCACGGCGTAGCCCACTGACGCTTTCCCCCTTCGGAGCGTCCGGTACTCGGAACGTCCCACAGAAGCCCTCGCGCCCGGGGCGCTGCGGCTAAGCTCCGCGAGGTGCACGGCGGGGCAGGCAGCGTTCGGGAAGCGTGACGCCGCTCCCCCGAGTCGCGGCTAGCTCTGGCCTAGCCCGGCGGGCATCCCACACCGTGCTCCCGAGGGTCCGAGGCTCCCAGCTGCCCCGGGCCGCGCCGACTGCCTTCGGCTCTTTCCGCCGCGAGCCGCCCGGGGTTCGGAGGCGCTGCTCTCCTCGCTTCCGCTTTCTTGCAGCGGCGTTGTCCCGGCAACCCGGAGGCGCGGGGAATCTGGCGAAGTTAGAGTCCTAGAGCCGAGGTGCAGAGGGGTCTGTGGCCGGAGTCGGGAGTGGCTGGGAGCGGGGTGGGTCCTCCGGGATTGGGCTGGGGGCCTAGCGGTGACCTTCGGGGACCCTCTCAATTCCTCCCTTCGCTGGCCTCATGAAGGTTGTTTTCCTGTACAATACTAGGGCCCCCTGCTGGACTTTTGAGTTGCCGTGTGGGTTCCCTCTGGATGCACTTAAGTGCGAAGTAGAGGGGAAGAAAAGAAAACCAAAATCCTCCTCTTGGCGGCTTATAAAGATGCCATGGTCTGAGTGGACCGCATTGAACTACAGCCTTTCAGCAGTCTACTTGATGCAGCCAGTGATCTTATTCTGGCCTAGAGGGTAGTAGGGTGGTCTTTCGTCACTACCCCCAAAAGTCTATGTTAGAACCCTCCCTTTTCTTCCTGACAGTTTTTCAGAGGAGTAACTTTCCTTTAAGCGTTGTTAGTAGGATTCTGTGGTCTAATGAACCTAACAGATTCTTACCTAAAAGTTGTCGTGATGAAGGCACTTACCTCTGAAAATGATTAACAACTATAAAATGACTTGGAAAGGTGAAAACTTCCTTTTTTTGTTGTATGGCCTAGATACTAGAAGCTTGTTTTTAATAAAAGAAAGGGTAAGTACCCGATCCTGAACTGAGGCCATTAACAGATTCTTGTTACGTTATTTTATTGTGAGTATCTGCCTCCTAAAGCTTACTTTAATAACTTTAATTATTTGGCTAATACTCATTCGCCAAAATGGTTGGTGGCACATGCTTTTAATCCCAGCACTTGGAGGGCAGAGGCAGGAGGATCTCTGTGATTTCAAGGCCAGCCTGGTCTGCAGAAGGAGTCCCTGGACAGCCAAGGTTACACAGAGAAACCCTGTCTCGAAAAACAAACAAACAAATAAATAAAACTTAAGTGCTCTGGGTAGCAGTGTTGCATGTCTTTAATCCTAGCACTTGGGAGGCAGAGGCAAGCAGATCTTTGTGAGTTCAAGACCTGGTCTACAGAGCAAGTTCTAGGATAGCCAGAGCTACACAGAGAAACTCTGTTTTGAAAAACAAAACCCAGCAAACTTAAGTGTTGGTGAAGGAGAGAACGAAGAATTAAAACATTGTATAAAAATGGATGTATGGAAGCTAGCATGTAGCTGTTCCTTTAAAAAATAAGATTTTTTTTTCTTATTTTGAGAGAAGGTCTCACTGTGTAGCCTTGGCTGCCTGAAATTCACTATGGTAGACCACACTTGCCTTAAACACATAGGGATCTCTGCCTCTGCTTCCTGAGTGCTGGGTTTAAAAGCTTGTGCCATCATATTTGGCTTATTTTAAATTTTAAGTGTGCGTGTGCGCGCGCACGCTGTGAGCTGCCTGATGTGAGTGCAGTCATCTGGCAGAGCGCTTTGCTCTCTTAACCATAGAGCCGTCTTTGAAGCCCATGGAACAAATTAAATGCAGCTTCTCTGCACTCCTGTCCTCTACCACCTGAAAGTCTATACCACCGATAAGTCGTAGTTAGACCACATTCTTGAGTTTTATGGTTTTGCTGAAGTGGAATGCTGTTCTTCTCCTCTTTTCCCCTGTGTAGAGTATTCTTTTATGGGAGTTTGCTGTAATTTTGTTTCAAAATTTTCTTTTAAGATATTCATAGAAATTGAAATCATGCTTATTGTGTCTGGAATGAGAATTATCAAGAATTATTTGAAACCCCCAGGTTAAGTACTTGATTGCTTTCATTCTCTTTTTTGTTTTTTCTTTGATAGCAATGAACTTCTTTTCCAGCACTCTGTGGGTCATTCCAAGCCCAATTCTTTGCTTCTAATTTTATATTTCTCCCTAATAGAGATCTCTAACAAATAAAATAGCCTGCATTAATCTAAGGAACATTTTTAAGCTAAGTATCTTTGTAGGATGGTTTTCCTTTTGTAATTTATATGTAGTTGCTCTTGGTGGTTTTTTTTCCCTCTCTGCAGGTTTCATTCTTGACTAGATATATGCACTAGAGCTGTCATCATGGCACTGTATTTTGATCACCGAATCAAAGCTCCAGATGTATCCAGATCTCCCTCTCACATTACCTGGCACCCTACCCACCCATTCCTGGCAGTAGCATCTGCAAGCCCATCTTCTGGAGGCAACGTAGACATCTACCTTGAACAAGTGAGTCCTCAGAGCTACGTTGGCTTAAGCAGCTTCCAGCTCTTGTGTTATTTTCTCTTCTTGAGGCATGGAGGCCAGGAGCCGGGTAACTCAGCTCTAAATTTCTCCTTATTGGTTCATCTCCCTAAGGGCCAGTTATTCCCAATCATCAAAGCCCTTATATATGGTAGTTCTTTTATCCCTGCCATATAGGTTCAACTTTTCATGTGGCCCTTTGAATTTCTTTAGTTTTTTTTGTTTCATGTGTATGACTGTTTTGTCTCCATGTGTGTATATGCGCCATGTGTGTGTCTTCAAGGTCAGAAGAAGGTGGATCCACTGGAGCTGGGGTTGTCGGTGGCTGTGCCGTCACGTAGCTAGGAGACAAACCCAGGTCCTTAGCCAGGCCAATGAGTGCTCTGACCAGCTAAGTCTTCTCTTCGGCCCCGTGCTGACCTTCTCAAACTGCACTAGTTTCCTATGACTGCTATAACAAATTACCACAAACTGGGTGATTTCAAAGAGTAGAAACGCCTGGAGAGGTCAGAATCTAGAAGATCTGGACCTTCCTGGCCACCCAGTCTAGCTGAAGCAGTGAGCTTCAGGTTCAGATGAGAGACGCTGTCTCAAAAAGAAGGTGAGCTGAAGATGGCCCAGTGAGTAGTGTTTGTTGCCAAGCCTGATGGCCTGAGTTCAGTCTGCAGGACCTATATGATGGCAGTTCTCTCAAGCTCATCTCCGCACACATGTGCACACGCACATACACACAAAATAATTTTTAAAAATAATTTATTTTTATCTTATGTGCATTGGTGTTTTGCCTGAATGTATGTATGTGGGTATCAGACCTTGGGCTTACAGGCAGTTGTGAGCTTCCATGTGGGTGCTGGGAATTGAACCTGGGTCCACTGGAAGCGTACTCAGTGCTCTTAACCACTGAGCCATCTCTGCAGCCTCCAAAATAATTAATTTTTTAAACATTTTATTTTTATTTATTTTGTGTGAGTGTGTGAATGCACATGTGAGCCAGTATTCTTGGATGCTAGAAGAGGACATCAGATTACTGGTTGTGGAGTAGAGATGATTGTGAGCTGTCTGACATGGGACCTGGGAACTGAACTCAGGTCCTCTGGAAGAGCAGCAAGAACTCCTAACTGCTAAGCCATCTCTTCAGTCCCCAACAAATAATTTTTTAATTAAAAATAATGTGGAGAGTAACTGAGGAAGATACCCATCGTTAGCCTCTAGTTTCACATATGTGTTGTACTGTGTTCATGCATATGTGCACCCCCCCCCCCCACACACGAAAGACTAGCTACCACATCTCCATATTAAATAGGTCTTCTGATCGTAAAGTAGCTGATACAAGGTTTGGGGGTTGCACAGTTTCTTGATGTATCCACTACTATCTACAACGGGAGATTTCACTTCTTGTCTTACCTAGGGTGAGCCTGTGCCTGACACCCACATTGAGAGGTCCTCCCGGGTCACTTCACTGTGCTGGCACCCAACAAGGCTTATCCTGGCTATTGGCTGGGAGACTGGAGAAGTGATAATGTTTAATAAGCAGGACAAAGAGCAGCACACAGTGCCCCTGCCACATACGACTGACATTGTCATCCTCAGTTGGAGTACCAGTGGGAGCTGCCTGGTATCTGGAGATAAGGTAGGTACACAGCCTCCATCCTTACCGTGCATATAGAGATGCATGTGAGAACCAAGTTACACTGCAGCAAGACTTGTGAAAAGTACCAAACCATCAAGACAAGGTATATGAGTAGCTTCACTCAGTAGTTCATCGCAGTAGCAAACATTCAACATGAATAGCATGTAAAGAAGAAAAGTTTAACTTGTAGTTACAGGGATTCTAATCCATGGCTGCTTATCCATGTTGCTTTGGCATGTGTTATCATGGCAAGTGTGCATAGTGGAAAACATCTTTACACATCATGACTACCAGAAAGCAAAGAGAGAAGGGCCCAACATCAGATGTCTTCTTTTAAGGCCATACCTTCCATTAGCTTAACATATTCTAGTAGTGCCACCTCCTAAGGCCTGGGACCTAGTATCTAGCATATGGCCTTTGGACTGTAACAAGAGTATAGTCCTTATTTGCTTAATTTTTAAATGTAGTATACTATGCACACTCATGTTTTTGCATTTTTCATCTTTGAGATTTTTCTATATTGGTAAGTAGAGATATTTCTTGTTCTCTTGTATTTGGCTTTTCATTATATAAACATAATTTATTTAACTATCTGATAAACACGTCAGTGGCTTCTAGTCTTTTGGCAAACAGACAAAGGTTACAGAAATGCAGTGGGAAGTCAAGAGAACCCAAGGCTTATGACATGATAAGGCATACTTTGTTTTGTTTGGGCTCTGGAGATTTAACCCAGGGTCTCATGTATCGTAGGGAAAAGTTCTGCCACTAAGCCTCACCCTTGTGGTTAGATAGGTATTAGCCAAAACATTCTATGGTTTTATAGTTGCTCACAGCATGTGTGGTTCCCCATAGAGGGAATGCCTAGGAATAAGAATTTTGCTTAGGGGCTGGAGAGATGGCTTAAAGTTTAAGAGCACTGGCTGCTCTTCCAAAGGTTCCTGAGTTCAATTCCCAACAACCACATGGTGGCTCACAACTGTCTATAATGGGGTCTGAGGCCCTCTTCTGGCGTGCAGACAGAATACTGTATACATAATAAATAAATTTAAAAAAAAAAGATTTTTGCTTGGAGCCTAAGGATGTAATTTAGTTATAGAATATTTGCCCAGCATGCCCTGGATTTGATCACTAGCATCTCATAAATTCAATATGACAGCACCTGACTATACTCCCAGCTCTCATTCAATAGAGGCAGGAGAGTCAGAAGTTGAAGACCATCCTCAGATACATAGCAAGTTCACTGGCAGCCTAGGACACATGAGACTGTCCCAAAACAACAACAACAAAAACAATATCTTGGATTGGAGGTTTAGCTCAGTGGTAGAGTGTTTGCCTAGTATGGGCAAGTCCCTGAGTTCAATTCCAAGTTTTAGAAATAGGAAGAAAGAGAAGAAAAAAATAATAATAAAAGAAAAGAAAAAGGGCCATGGGGATGGGGTAGCAGTGGGTAGGGCATCTGTAGCTAAGCCTGCTGACCCGAGTTTAATCCCAAGGAGCCAAGGGACGGGAGAGAATCAACTCCCTCAGTTGTCCTCTGACTTCCACACATGTTGTATGGCTCATTCATGCCCCCCCCCCCAATAAGTGAATGAATGAATACGTGTGACAGTTAAAAGTAATTTTTCAAAGATAAATGTGTAGCATCTTGGTAGTTACATAAATTCCATTTCTCTTACTCTTCAGGATGAGTATCATTTCTAGGGATCATTTGTATTTTTTTCTTTTGCATCATTTGCCCATTTTCTTTGTCTTTTTTATTCTTCTTTCATACAATACATCCAGACCAGTTTCCCCTCCTCTTTTTCCCTCTTCCTCAGATCCACTCCTCTATTTCCCTTCAAAAAAGAACATGAATATCAACTGAACATGGCTTAACAAGCTATATAATATGACTGATCACAAATCCTCATATCAGGACTGGGCGAGGCAACCCAGTAGGAGGAAAAGGATTCCAAGAGTAGGTGATAGGGCCATTCCTACTCCTAGTGTTAGGAGTCCCACAAGAACACCAAGCTAAATAACCGTAACACGTGCAGAGGACCTAACAGACCCATGCAGGCTCCGTGGCTGCTCCTTCAGTCGCCTTGACTTTGTTTTTCCAGACAGGGCTTCACTGTGTAGCTTTGGCTGTCCTGTAACTCACTCTAGACCAGGCTGGCTTTGAACTCACAGAGATACAACTGTCTCTGCTTCCCAAGTGCTTGCATCAAAGGCATGTGCTTCAGTCTCTTTTAGCCCCTATGAGCCCTGCTTATGTGATTCTGTGGGGCATGTTCTGGTTCCTCAACTGCAATTTTTCCTCTCCATCTTCTGTAAGATTTCCCTGAGTTCTGAGGGAAGGGACCTGATGGAGATCTTCAATTTGGGTTCTCTCTGCTCTGTGCCTAATGTTTCATTTGCCTCTTTTTCTAATGGGTTCCTTCCTTCCTTCCTCCTCCCTCCATTCCTTTAACCCTAGCTGTCCTGGAACTCTGTAGACCAGGCTGACCTCGAACCCAGAGGTCTCCTGAGTGCTGGGATTAACGGTGTGAACCACCACCACTCTGCTTCTTCCCTTTTTCTTAATGAGCTTTCCACCTTTCTGTTAAGAAATAGTCTGACAATTCCCTGTGAAATAGAATGATTTGGGATCTTTACATTTCATCATTCTCATCTTGATGAAATTAAGAAACAGCTAACCAAACAGATAAAATTAAACCAGGTGTAAGCTGACTACGTCCCATGAGTCAGAATATTTAAGGAATGAAATGTTTAATCCTTCTCAGAAAATCTAACTTTGTGCTGGAACTAATTTAATTATGAACTAAAGCAGGAAGATAGGTATAAAGAGTGAATGAACTTCCCTCACTTGATCCTGGGGACTTCTCTTCCGAAAGCATTCCTGTTGTGCTCATGAAGGGAAGCAACCCAGAGCAGCTGAAGCAAAAAATATTATTTAATAATACATAAATATAAAATAATATATTAAATCTATAAATAATATATAAACTATATAAATATGTCAGCTCTGGGGAAGTTTCATTTTTCTATCTTTTCACAATACAAATAATTTTTTAACTTTTTTTTTTTCAAGGCAGGGTTTCTCTGTGTAGCCCTGGCTATCCTGGACTCACTTTGTAGATCAGGCTAGCCTTGAAATCACAGAGATCAGCCTAAGTGCTGGGATTAGTGCCTGGCTAATTTTTAACTTTTTAAAAAAATAATTTCTAAGCCAGGCAGTAGTGGTATACGCCTTTAATCCCAGCTCTTGGGAGACAGAGGCAGGAGGATCTCCGAGTTCTCCTCCAGCCTGGTCTACAGAGTTGTAGTGTGATTCATTTTGTGTGCCTGGCCTTTTGAAGGATTCCCAGTTTCTAGTCAGCTGGCCCTTTGGGAATGCTTAGCTGTTGGAACTGCTTGACTCTATGATGTTCAGTGTTGGCTGCCTCTTGGACTTTTGGGAACAGAAAGATGAAAAAAGGCCAGCAAAGCTTAGCGATTTAATAGGGCTAGAGAGTAGGGCTAGGCTAGAGAAGATAAGGCAGGTGGTGCAGAAAAGGGATTGATCCAGGAGAAGCCGAGCTGAGCAGGGAAGATGTTGTTTGGATACAGTTAGGAGAAGAATCCACATCTGCTCAGCTCAGTGGCTCCTGGCCCAATTTCTTTTCTGCCAGAGCTTGACTCACATACCCCAGTCAGGAAGCCCTGCTCAAGCAGTTGTGTTGGAGTCTTTTCTTCCCATGTTTAGACTTCTCTAGCACTTACCCAGTGTACTTGATCTGAAGCTTTGATGACTTCCAGACTGAGCACACTGCTTTCCTGTTGCTTAGACTTGAATTTTCAGTAGTCATGTTGTCACGTCAAAAGGCCTCAGGATAGCCAGGAGGCAGTGGCGCGGGAGGAGGGAGCAGCGCACGCCTTTAATGCCAGCTCTGGGGAGGCAAAGGCCAGTGGATCTCTGTGAGTTCTAGGCCACCCTGGTCTACAGAGCTAGTTCCAGGATAGCAAGGGCTACACAGAAAAACCCTGTCTTAAGAGCCTCCCCACCCCCCAGAAAAAAACAAAACAAGAAAAACACCTCAGGACAACTGGAAATTCCCCCAGTGATCAGAGCTGGAACACTTTGAGCAACAGAGTAAACAACGTTTAGATTATAACCAAAGCAGGAAATAAATACTCAAGAGTTCATGCTGCTGTAAACATATACTTATCAGTAAACATATTTTGGAAAATAGACAATTTTCTTATGCTGAAGAAGACCAAATAATTTATATCAATATTTCCTTCTTGGGGAATGTCTTATTTAGGGTTTCTATTCCTGTGTAGAGACATCATGACCACAACTCTTATAAAGGAAACATTAAGTGGGGGCTGGCTTAGAGTTCAGAGGTTTAGTCCATTAGTCCATTTAGTCAGCATGGCGGGAAATATGGCAGTGTGCAGGCAGACATGATGCTGGAGAGATAGCTGAGAGCTCCGCATCCGGATTGGCATGCAGCAGGAAGAGACAGTGAGCCACTAGGCCTGGCTTGAGCTTCTGAAACCTCAAAGCCCACCCCTAATGACACACTTCCTCCAACAAGACCACTCCTCTTAATAGAGTAGGAGCCATTTTTATTCAACCCGCCGCACAGAAGTAGAATATTAACTCCCACCCTTAAGTGAAAAATGCACACTGTATACCTCTTTCTCAGGAGTTTGGCATAAAAAGGAAGGGAAAAGAGTCACTTTACAGTAGATAAACATTACTCTGCAGGGTGTCATGGTCAACATCCACAGTGATGGATTGTGTTCGTAGTAGTGACTTTCTGATAGGGAACTGCTTCTCTCGTCCTCCCCCAACAAACCTGTAAGTCCCATTCAGCTAGCAAAACATCAGATAAATCTGAGTGGAGCCATGCCCTACACTATAGCTGAGCAGCACCTTTGAACTAAGCAAACAATGCTGAGGAAATACAGCCCACAGGAGCCTCAGAGACGTGACAACTTAATGCTGTGGGGAATCCTAGGCAGGCTTCTGGGACAGAAAAGGAATATTAAGGGAAACCGGAGAACTCGGAGGGAAGTAGTGTGGACTTAGTTGGTGGTAATGTAAATATTAACTCTGAATTCCAGGCAAGTGTTTTTGTTTCCCTGGCCAGTGCTAGTGAGTGAATTCAAGGCTTGGATGTGCTGAGAAAGCATTCCCCAGCCCTAGCTCATTAACTCAAAGAAATGCAGTATAGTAGCAGGGGGAACTGGTGACATATAGGAGCTCTGCACTGTCTCTGTAATCTTCCTGTAAATCAAAAATCTGTTCTGAAATTAGCAGTTTATTCTAAGCACATGACAGCTGCTATCTGGAAAAGTGGGGAAGAGGAGGAGCCACAGAGAAGAGTTGTAGTTCTATAAATACTTTTGAATAGTTTGGTATGATGTGCTATTACCTTTGAGCACCAGTTATTGCCAGCCTTTCTCGGACAGCCAGCCACCCAAGTAATGACACAGGGACTTTTTATTAATATGAAAGCTAGGCCTTAGCTTAGGCTTATTCCCAACTACTTCGTATAACTTAAATTAACTTGTTTATATTAATCTACATTCTGCCACGTGGCTTCATACCTCTCTTTATACAATCAATTTCAGCACCTGTTTCTTCCTCTGGCTGGCAAATCCCTTGCCTGATTTTTTTTCCCAGAGTTCCTGTCTCTGCTGGATGTCAGTCTATCCTCTCCTGCTTTGCGATAGACCATTCAGGTCTTTATTAAACCAAACAGAAGGTGATGGAGAAGATGTTTACAAAACATTGTGACAGGTCATGCTTCATAGAAAAAGCAATACCATACAAATTGGAAAGGAAGAAGTCAAAGTATCACTATTTGCAGATGATATGATAATATACATGAGTGACCCCAAAACTTCAACCAGAGAACTCCTTCAACTGATAAACACCTTCAGTAAAGTGGCTGGATACAAAATCAACTC
>CM053757.1:19168017-19186019 GCA_028658305.1 Pachyuromys duprasi
CTGAGCAGGGCATAGGGGTCTTGTATGAGACGGTTTCTACAATCAAGGACCATGTGTGGATGAGGGCTGGAACCCCCGCACAGATGGGGCCCATGATAGCTCGGTGTAGGACTGAAGACCCTAGTGAGGGAAACAGGGACTGTTTCAGTCATGACCTTGATGGCTGACTCTTTGACCCTCCCCCATACAAGCTGGGGAGTGACAGACTGTCTAGAACCCAGGGGAGGACATTGCAGACAGCCCTGAGGAGACAGGATAAGCTGGGGTTGGATGAAAGGGAAGGAGGTCCTCCCCTGTTGGTGGACTTGGAGGGGGCGGGGAGGAGGGAGATGAGGGAGGGAGTGGGAGGGTAGGAGGGAGTGAGGGAGGGGGCTACGCCTGGGATTCAAAGTACCTAACCTGTGATTGAGATAAAAATAAATAAATTAAAATATATATATAAAAAAAGAAAAAGCAATACCAAAGTCCCAGGCTGTACTGAGCTCTCTGCAGGTACAAAAATCAATATTTGCATAATACAAAGACAACCTTTACACAGTGCACAAGAGATTATCCTAACAGTGCACATGTGATTTTTTTACACTGTAAAAATATCCTAACAGTGCACAGTAACTTTTTGAACAAGGAATTGCCAGTGCTGTGCCACTCCATTTATTGTGTACCTCTAACCAGTGGTTCTGTAAGCCTGTCTTCCTTTCACATGTTGTTGGCCTCCTAAAGGTTGGGGTCCTGCTCTTGTGGAGACTGGACCAGCGAGGCCGAGTACAGGGGACACCGCTGCTGAAACACGAATATGGGAAACCACTCACCCATTGCATCTTCCGGCTACCCCCTCCTGGAGAGTAAGTGTGAAGCCCCATGTGGTCTGACTTACCTCTCCCTCCATCCTGGGGGTGGGATGTATGGCTCCTGACCCAGGTGGACCCAGCCCCCAAGTCATTCTGGGAATCTTGACTGCTGTATCCTTTACTCTCAGGGATCTGGTTCAGTTGGCAAAGGCAGCAGTAAGTGGGGATGAGAAGGCCCTGGACATGTTTAACTGGAGAAAAAGCAGCTTTGGAAGTTTCCTGAAGACGGGGTCTCAAGAGGGGCTGTCTTTCTTTGTCAGTCTGATGGATGGTGAGCAACTTGGGATGTAAATGTAAGAGCCAAAGAATGCGAGGCTAGGCGTTTAGGCTGACAGTAGTGCTTCTGTGTAAGATGAAGGCAGGCTGCAGTACAGGGGTCTGGGTGCTGGGATTCTTGAAGGCACTCTCCTGCTTAGACGGTGCTGTGCTCTAACACAGATGAGGGCAGGCCGTCTTAATTCATGTTGGAGGGCTTTCCTGAAGAAATGTTGTTTTGTTTGGGGTTTTTGTTGTTGTTGTTGTTGTTTTTGTTTTTTTTTTTGCTTTGTTTTGAGATAGGATCTTACTATAAAGCCTAGGCTTGCCTCCAATTTATGATTTTCCTCCTGCCAAAATCTTCTGAATGTTGAGACTACAAACATATACCATGATGCCCAGCTCACGTTTTTAGGGTTCTTGTTTGTTTGATTAGTTTGTTTGTTCCATTGGTTTTGGTTTGGTTTGGAGAGAGAGAGAATATGTGTGTGTTTGGGACAGGTTCTTACTGTGTACCCCTGGTAGACCTGGGACATGCCTCGTCTACCAGACTGGTCTCAAACCTTCCAGGTGCTGAGGTTAAAGGCATACACTGCCACCACCACCCAGCGCAGAGGTTGTTATTACGCCTCATCTGATGGTTGTATTTTTACCTGTTTTTACCTGGTTGTGGTCACCCTCTTGCCTCAGCTTCTTGAGGGCTGAGATTATAGCTATACTACCATGCTAACTGACTGATGATTTTAATATTACTTGTTCTCAGTATAAGCAGCAGACAAGCATCCCAACCAGGGTTGAAACAACTACACCCTTGCTAATGAGCAAGAATAACAGTCTGGTATGGTACCTGGCAGAGGTGCAGGGAATGAGAGGTGATGTCTCTCACAGGAGGTGACCGGGTTTGAGAAGAGGGACTGCTGATGTTGGAAGAGGTCATGGGTTTTATAATTTCTGAATAGGAGAAACCTTTCGTTTTCAAAGATAAAGAGATAGAGTTAGGTGAGAAGGGCAATTGAGGATGTTCCAGAGGGGGTATCCAAGTGGATGCATCACCATGGGGCAAAGAGAAGAGTACAGGAAGGAGAGCTGAGATGGAAGGAATGGTGATGGTAGCCTGGAAGAGGATGTGCAGAGCTATGCAGGATGTAGATCTAGATATCTGCCTATTCCCCAGAATGCGGGCTTTAGGGTACAGGTCCTTCTGTGCATTTGTACCCACTGTGGAAGATGGGAGTTATATTGTTGTCTGTTGTCTTATTGTCTGTAAAAGACCCTGCTCCGTAATCTCTGCTTATTCAATACTGATTGTTAAAATTAACTTAGATGACTTTGAACTTCCACTTAACGAGAACTCAGGTTATCCATGAAGAATAAGATGAGACCAGAGGACAAGGAGACCTGAGGAGGCTCCTGAGGACCTTCAGAAATGAGCCAGAGAGTCCCGGGCACTCCCTCACCACTCAGACACCTAAGAAGAAGCAAAGGAGGCAGACCAGACATTGCTGGCCAGTGTTGAAGTGGTAGTTCAGGGCAGGGCAGGAAGAGGAGGAGTCTAGGTGGGGGGAAGGGCCTGCTACCATACTACTAACTCTTGAAGCTTAGATGCTTAAGAGGCATCTTAAGGGAGGACAAAAGAGGAATATAATGGCAAATTATATGCCTAATGACTGAGATCTGAGGGGCAGAGAGAAGAGTCGTCATTTATAAATAGCCCAAAAGAAGGCTGGAGAAATGGCTTAGTAGTTAAGAACCTCTTCCAGAGATCCTGAGTTCAATTCTTAGCAACCGCATGGCAGCTTACAACCATGTATAATGTGATCCAGTTCTGTGAGCCCTATTCTGGTGTACAAACATACATGCAGACAAAATGCCCGTATATATAAAATACATGAACAAATAAATCTTTAGGGCTGGAAGATGGCTCAGCAATTAAGAACTCAGGTTTGACTCCCAGCATCCCTATGGTGGCATACAGCCATCTATTATAACTCCAGTCCCAGGGGATCTGATTGCCTCTGTGGGCAGAGCATGCATGTGGTACACATACATACACTCAAGCAAAACATCCATACATAAAATAAAAATTAAAAATACACCTAAAGATAGTGAGCAGAGATGATGGAACAGTTGCAAGGCTACAGAAAAAGATGGTCTGGATACTAATTGATATCTCACAGGAGAGTAGTGGAGAAGGAATCCACAGAGACAGCTAGCCTAGCCAGTAAAACAGGACATTTCAGAGTTGGTAGCCTGAGAAAAATTGTGACAAATGTCTTAAGTTCTTATAAAGATGATAGATACATTGTCAGAGCATCCTTAAGGAGGTAGTTGTTCATGGATATCATGGAGAGACAGACGAGCTAGGAGCCACCTCTTTCCCTAGGGACAGTGCACTATGTGGATGAAAAAGGCAAGACTGCCCAGGTGGCATTCACAGACAGCTCCATCCAGACACTCTTCTACATTGAGAAGAGAGAAGCACTGGTTGTGGTTACACAGAATCTTCTCCTGTCTCTGTATGTGGTGACTCCTGACGGTGAAGCCGAAGAAGTGATGAAGGTAGGTGAAAGAGCAAGGTGCTGGGCTAACCTGGCTGCTGGATTATGCTCAAAACCTGGGATCAGGTTTTCTTGCCTGCTTTGACTGTCTTTTTAATCTTGGTTAGCAAGATTGAAGAGCTGGCATTGGCAAGAAAGGGCAGCTAACCAGCTGTTCAGTGCCACATTTTACTGTAGGCCCTTTGGTATAAGTGAGGAAAAGGAAAGATTTTCCAGTATCTCTGGACAGGTATGGAGAGGATCAGGCTTACCTAGGCTTGTTCCCTATCTGTGCCCTTCTCAATTAGAGAATTCACCATCTGCATCTCATTGGACTTCCACAACAAAGCTGGATAGAATAGGAGCCATTGTTCCCACTTTCCAACCAAATGAAAGTGTTCTGAGGAGGCTTATTTATTGGCCCAGAGCTGGAGGTGGCATTCCCCAGTGTCTGTTACAACGGCCCTTTTGCGACATGGTCTTTCAAATCTTCTGTTTGCCACCATAGGCATTTATGTTATTTTATACAGTGAGCAAATGTGAGTTATCTTGGCTGAACTGTAATAAGATACCGGGATGTCCATGAAAGATAGAGCTCTGAAACACTCTGCATGTTTAAGAGGTCCACTAGGAAGTCATGCAGTGTCACATGCTCCTCTATAAAGGTCACTTGTGTTCCTGGTACAGGTCATTTGAGAGCACTGCCGCTTGCTGCCCCTATTAATCTTTTTCTCCCATTAAGCGTATGTGTTTTGCCCAGCTGCTCTCTTGGTTTATAAGAATCTATGTCCATAGAGAATCCTGAACTTTCCTTTAGATTAGAGGGCTCACTGCATCCTCTAGCAGTAGCCGTGGTAGTCCTTGGGTTGCATGGACCTCCTGGTGTCTTAGTTAGCTTGAGCCAAGCTGACAACTACCCACTTACTATATGTTTACTACAATAGACATTTCTCACTGGTTGTCAGACTCTGGGAAACTTTGCTTTCTGCACAAAATGAGACCTTCTCTAAAATACAATCATGTCAGTTCTCATTCTGCTTAGTATTTACTCTAGAAATGCCCATTGTGCCCTAGGTTAGATATCACTTCATGTTTAAGTTGCTCTTTGCTTTAAGCTGTACATTTTGAAAATTCTTTTTAGAATTGTTTATGTGTATGGGTGCACCTGCATGCATGCATGTGTATGTGCCATGAATGTGCCTGGTGCCCACTGAGGTCTGGAGAGGTTGGATCCCCTGGGACTGGAGTTACAGACAGTTGTGAGCACCCATGTGGGTACAAGTGCTGAGACTCAAACCCTGGTCCTCTGGAAGAGCAGTCAGTGCTGTTAGCCACTGAGCCATCTCTCCAGCCCAACCCCTTAAAAAATAAGGCCAACTCTCCAGTTTTACTATGTGTGGTTGACCCTTGGAGAGTCTCAGTGATGTCCCTGAAGACTACATGCCTGGCTAACACAGTTTCCTCAGTCATCTCAGAAAGAGCCAATGCTTCTTTCAAGTTGCTTTTTTCGTCATGCAGGTAAAGTTGAGTGGGAAAACAGGGCGCCGGGCAGACATCACTTTGATAGAGGGCAGCCTTCTTGTGACAGCTATCGGGGAACCAGTGCTCAGGTGAGAGCTTGTCTTCCCACACAGACCCCTGGAAAAATCCTGTCAGGAGCAGACTCTAATATATACACAGAAAATGCACATGGTGGTGAATTTTCACATATTAGACAGGTCTGTGTAACTAAACACTGGAGGCCTAAGGGGTCCTCACCTACTCAGCTGTTCTTGCTGCTTTTCCAAGCCTTCAGACAGGATGACCATGATATCTGCCTTCGTGGTCGCATTGCCTTGTTGGGAAGAAATTTGTTTTCGACATAGGGTCCTGTTGCTGCTGATGGTCTCCAGCAATGCCCCTTCCTGCCTCTTCCTCTCAGTAACTAGGACTACAGATGTGCACTGCCAAACCTAGTTCTTTGTGGTTTCTTAAGATTGGTATAAATAGAAACAGGCATTTTAGCATCATTTTAGCCACTCCGTTCAACATAATGTTCACTTTTGCTTTATGGAGCTGGGATTCCTGTGTTCTCTTCTTCCTGTAATGCCACATATGAACTATCCTTTAGTAACCTCCCTTTTGAATTGTAAACAGTATAACATCAAGTTCCCTTTTGTACTAGGAGTCTTTAGCACACATCTCTGAGTTTTCTTCCCAGGCTTGATACAGCCCTCAGATCAGAGGAGGGTACTAATATAACCTTCATAGTGCTTTCCTCTTTCTGTTTCAGGTTCTGGGATTTAGAAAGAGGAGAGAATTACATACTGAGTCCACAAGAGAAGTTTGGCTTTGAAAAGGGAGAGAATATAAACTGCGTTTGTTTTTGTAAAGCCAAAGGTGAGATTTCTTGGTCTGACAAAAAAGATAGAAACAGCTGGATGTGGTGGTGCACACCTTTCTTTCCAGCACTCAGGAGGCCGAGGCAGGCGGATCTCTTCGAGTTTGAGGGCGGCCTGGACTACAAAGTGAGTCTAGGACAGCTGGGGCTGTTACGCAGAGAAATCCTGTTTCAAAAAACCAAAAAGAAAAGAATAGAAACAATTTTAAGCATTGTGTCAGGGAAAAAATTATAGTAGAATTTAGAGCCTTTTCAAAAATGGAAGCTGGGTACAGTAGCATAGACCTTTAATTCCAGCACTCAGAAGGCAGAGGCAGGTAGATCTTTTTTAGTTTAAAGTCAGCCTGGTCTATATTGTGAGTTCCAGGACAGTCAGGGCTATACAGAGAAACCTTTTCTCAATAAAAAAGAAAGAAAGAAAGAAAGAGAGAGAGAGAGAGAGAGAGAGAAAGAAAGAAAGAAAGAAAGAAAGAAAGAAAGAAAGAAAGAAAGAAAGAAAAATTATCAGTTAGTCAAAGATGATCAAGTGACAACGCTTTCTTATTTCACATAATGTTCAAACGATTTGTCCAAAAGAGTGATATTAGCATTGTATGTATTGGCCTGTACCTTCCTGAGATGGTATGGTAGTGTTTGTACACTAGGGAAAGTATACTGATACATGAGTGTGCAAATCCCAAGGACAGAAAGTTAGGAGATGAACCAGAGTGTTGCTGAGTAATCAGCACTAGTGGAGCATTGGGAAGCAGCTGGAGCGAGGCAGATGGACACAGAGAACAGTGCTCACCACCTTTTAAACCTTCTAACTCAGTTACTGTGCTGTGCTTCTACCTGCAGGCCTTCTGGCAGCTGGTACCAATAAAGGGCGAGTAGCTATGTGGAAAAAAGTGCCAAACTTCCCAAGTGGCCGGGGGGTAGAGGGCAAGGATATGTGGGCCCTTCAAACACCTACTGAGCTTGAGGGAAACATCACACAAATAAAGGTACAGTATACAGCTCTATATCACATTTGATGCACTCATTGTGTGCTATACCAAATAGAGAACACAATTAACTTGGAACCTAGTCTTATCAGTTATTCAATTTAGCATCAGAAAAATAACACTAACAAGAAATTATATAGGTATGTAATCCCAATACCTAGGAACCTGAGGTATGAGGATCTTGAGTTCTAGGCTAGCCTGGGTTATATGGTAAGACCCTGTCTCAAAACAAAAAAACAGAAGGGATTGTGGCTGTATTTTAATATCTGTCGATCTACTTACCAATTCCTCTGTCTCTGCCTATATATATATATATATATATATGTATTCATATGTAAATATGTTTTAAAAAGGCCTTACTAAGATACAAGTTACAAAACCAATGATTTTTAGAATATTCACAGAGTTTTGCCAGCCCCTACCACAATGTTTTCTTAACAACATAATATATTCATTTCTCTAAAAAGAAATCCATACCCCTCCTCCACTTCTCCTTCTCCCAGCCTTCCACAGCCAGTAATGCACCGTGTAACTCTGTAGATTTGTCTGCACTGGACATTTCATAAAAATTGAAGCATGTAACCAGGCATACTGGCACTCACCTTTAATCCCAGCATTTAGGAGGCAGAGGCAAGTGGATCTCTGGGGGTTCCAAGGGAGTCAGGGGCTGTGAAGGGAGACCTTGTCTCAAAAAAAACAAAAAACAACAGCAAAATAAATAGATAAATAAGTCAACAAATAGAGGCACATCGTGCCCATGTTTTGTGACTTCTTTCACTGACTTGTTTCATGTCACAGTAGGTGTCAGGGCTCCTTTTGATGGCCGAGTTCTCTGATGTGTGGGAAGACCACACTACTTCTGTCAATCAGCTGACGGCGATGTGGGTTGTCTCTACTTCGGGGCTGTTAGGAATGAAGCTGCTGTGAAAGCGCATGTACAGGTTTATACACTTCCTGACTGTGTCTCCTGCTCTATTTGTGCATTTGGTTCTCCCTGCATGCTACTGAAGTGGGGCTCCAGGAAGAACCTTCTGGCAGTGAGCAGCGCCGACTCTGTGTCCATCCTCAGTGAACAAGCTATGTCATCGCACTTCCACCAGCAAGTAGCTGCCGTGCAAATCTCTCCAAGCTTAGTCAATGTGTCTTTCCTGTCCACGGGGGCCACACACAGCCTGCGTACTGATATGCACATCAGTGGAGTATTCACCACCAAGGTGACTACTGAGGATGGCCTCTGGGTTTTAGGAAAAAAAATCCTGCCTGCTGGGTCATTAGGATAATTCAGAACAGCAAGGGGACTTGGTGACAGCTTAAGCCATTCTCATTTCCACCCTGGATTATCATCCTGAATGTCCATGTGTGTCATGTTTATAAAGAAAATACTAAAAACCCACAGGCATTTTAGGTCTAACCTGCATCCATGGAAGGCTCAGTGACCAGAAATTAGGCTGACAGCATGTTATCACTCAGTGATGAAGGAGAGGGCAAGCTTTGGAAATGTGTTGTGGGCCTATAGTCTGCATTGTACTCTTCCTTACCTCTGGTTTTGGATATCCATGTTCATTTAGGACGCTGTGGCTGTCTGGAATGGAAAACAGGTAGCGATCTTTGAACCTTCAGGATCCACCTTAAGGAATGCAGGTGAGAATCTCTTCACACCCAGAGAGGGCTCCACACCTCTGCTATTGCCTCACCTTCTGATTCAGGGTAAGGGGACCAGCACAGAGCTAGCTGAGCCCTCATGCCAGCTCTCATTCCAGTTCCTGAATTACTAATGCTGTAGCTCTGGCACCTGCTGCCAGGGCTCCTTGAGCTGCATCCTGTGAAGTGGTAGAATGTTTGAAAAGTACAGTGAGACTGAGCCAGCAAAGCCTCCTGGGCTGCAGACCGCCTAAGAAGGCTGCATGGTCATAAGCAGTTTAGTTCCTTTTAAGAAAGAGGGCTATTGCATAAGTGTTTTCTGAAATGATTCTACGCCATAGCTGTGGGCCACAGGTGGATCTTCACAGATGAGCAGTCAGTCCCAGATCTGAGGCATGCATGTCACCACTTTCTCCAGCCTTCTCTGTTTAATTTGGCTGCTTTCCTCCACACATCTGTATGAATTTCGTAGTGCTGCTATAAGAAATTACTACATCTTGGGGGCTTAAAACTACAGGAATTTATTTTCTTATGGTTTCAATGGCCAGAAGTTCACATTCCAGCAGACAGGGCCATACTCCCTTGAATCCTCAAGGGGAAAGTCTGTTTGCTTTTTCCAGCTTCTGGCTGCTATCCTCCTTGGTTTATGGTCACAGAGCTCCAGTCTTTGCTTCTGTTGCCACACTGACTCTACCTTCTATTCCTCCTCGTAGGGACATATAGCTATGTTTTGGGCCTACCTGAACAGCCCAGAATAATCTTTCCTTTGCGACTTTAGCATCTATTGTCATAGGTAGTAGTGTTCACAAACCTTAGGATTTGGAGCACAAATCTTCTGGCACTGCCTTACAGCCTCCTGATTACCTATTCTTTGAAATGTGATTCTCCCTACCCCTCAACTTACCTGTAAAACCTTCTTGGCCTCACCATCTGCACCTCTGAGATCTCTTAACTCTTAGAAGACTGACAGTTCTGTCTAAGAGTGATCCTCCCTGGGATATTTCCACTGGTCATTTCACTTTCTCATATCTTTTCCATTCACGTTTTATCTCCCTTAACACTTTATTTTGGGTGTGTATGGGGGGGGGGTGTCTCTGTGACCACTATAGCACAGGAGGCAAGAAGATATTTCAGTTCAACACAACTGAGGGCCAGTGTTGGCTTGACCTTTGCAAGTCTGAGCCCAGGTAGTTTATTTTCAGCATATTTAAGCACCGTACAATTTCATGAACATTTTTCTGAGTATAACTAACTCAATCCCATGAGTACAATAAAATTTAAGTCATGACTACATCAAAACTCTTTGTAAAGTACATGTGACATTTTCCATAAAGATGGGTTTTTTAGATTGACTTCTTGTGATAACTTCCATAGAGATGTTCTATAGATTGACAGGCTCACAGTAAGAATCTGGGGGAGGATCCAGTGTAGTCCAGGCTACACAGATAGTGCAGAGGTCACCAGGTTATTAACCACATCCGCGCCCAGCCTTCTGGGTAGAAAACAGGATATATACATCTCTCCCTTTGAAAGGACAACCGTGGGGGCTGGAGAGATGGCTCAGTGGTTAAGAGCACTGTCTGCTCTTCCAAAGGTCATGAGTTCAATTCCCAGCAACCACATGGTGGCTCACAACCATCTATAATGTGAACTGATTCCCTCTTCTGGCCGGTGTAAATGCAGATAGAACACTCATGTACATCAAATAAATAAATCTTAAAAAAAAAAAAAAAGAAAGAAAGGACAACCGTGCATGTTTATTCCTGGTTCTGCTGATACTTACCTATGAGTGCAAGCAAGAACGTTTGTGCCCCCCACAACATCATTGAAGTTCTCTGATAGCTAATATTGTTATGCTATCTGTACTATACAATAATTCACACACCACCTCTCCTGTTATGAGTCCCAAGAAGCAAGGTTGAGCTCCTTGATCTCAGTGTTGACCTGTACCGCAGATGCTAATATTTCTTCTGTTTTGCGTGTGTTGTCACCTCTGTGACTAATGTGCTCCTCAGCACCTTTGACTGGGGCACAGAGCCTCCAAAGTTCTTCATGATGTGGCCATGTGCTTAATCAGTCATGCTGATGTTTTGCTGCAAGAAAAACCTTCAGCCAGAGGAAGAAGAAATAAGGATAGTGAACAGGGTGGGTGGACATGTTGATTCCCCCAAATCAGGCGTAGGGCCCTAGGAGCCTACATAGTTCCCTACATTCAGAGCAGATGTTACTTTGTGTCTATTTCTTCTTTTTTTTTTTTTTATTGTATTTCCGTGGTTCTTGGTTTTAAATTTTTAGTGTTTTTGCTGATGATGTTTCTTTTCTTTTTAATTCTGGAACTTTGTTCTGCTCATCTACAAGATTCAGGTAAGATTTCTCCTAGAGTTGCCATGAGGACCAAGCTGGCTAGGGGTTCCATACAAGGCACTTCTGCCATACTGCTGCTCTTTTGATGCTCATCTTTCATTTCAGGGACATTCCTGTGTGAAACATCAGTGTTAGCAATGCATGAAGAAAACATTTATACAGTGGAGCCAAACCGAATTCAAGTACGAACCTGGCAGGTAAGTGATATTGACAGTGAGTGTGGTGATAAAGTTACAACAGAGTTGAAAATGCTGTCTTGCGTTCCTAAGTCCCATTTTCCCATCAGGAGGCTCACTGGGAAATATGTGTTCTGGGGTAGGCTACCCATCCCTCTGAAATGGGGAGTCAGGTTTAGAAGCTTTTTCAGGGAAAAGGTCTGTTTGACTGCACCTTGACTACACAAGACTATGAAATGTGAGGAAGTGCTTGTTGGTTTAACATACATCCTGAAGGCGTTGTGCTGTCTGTTTAGATGATACTTCTAGATGAGCCATCATGTGCTTGAGAGTGAAGCCATGATGGGATCAGGGCTGGCTTCAGGCGACAGGCCTCCAGCGCCGCGGCTGTGTCAGATACTGTCCCTGTCTGTGTGCCTCTGGGACCAACATGGTACTAACCTGCTACGGCTGCTGCAACAAATTTCCACAAAACAATGGCTTAATGGAACAGAAGTTTTTTTTTCTCTAACAGTTCTGGAAATCAAATCCTGAATCTAGGTTGGTCAGAAAGCGTTCCTTCAGAAAGCCTTGCCAGGGAATCTGCCCTGCCTCTCTAGTTTCCAGGAGCTGGTGGTGCTGCCAATTCCTGGGCTTGCAGAGGTTTCCCTGTACTCTGATCTGTTCTTCACATGGCATCTTTCTGTATCTGTCTTCTCTTCATGTGTGATAAAAACATTTTCAGAGGTTGGAAAAATGGCTTGAGAGTGAAGAACGCTTGTTCTTACAGAGGGCAGGATTCTCTTCCTAGCACCCATGTGGTAGCTCACAGCCATCCATATAGCTCCAATTCCAGGGCATCTGATACTCTCTTCTGTCTCCAAAGGAGACCCAAGGCATGTATATGGGATGCAGACATACATGTGATTAAAACATGCATACACATAAAATAAATAAGTCTTAAAAAATAAAACACTTTGACTAGGATATACAGTTCAGTGGTGGGCTGTGTGCTTAACGTAGACGGGCCCTGGCTTCCATCCAGAGCACAGAAAACAGAATCACTTGTCAGTAGGTTTAGGCTTCACTGTAACTCAGAATGATTTCATCTAAAGTTCTTGGATCTGGGAGTATGGATTAGTACCATGTCTAGATTGGACTGATATCCCCAGAATGATAAAAATAAACAAATCCTTGATTTACTTACATCTGCAAAGACTCTCTTACAGTAGGGTTTCAAGAAAAGAGGTCTTTGGAGAGGCAACTATTCAACCCATTATGTGAAGCAACATTCTATGACAAGATTGATAGCCTGTTGTGACCAGTCTTTGCTACTTTGTGGGCTCTTTTCCCACCCTTTATTCCCCCCATCACTAGATGGGAAAAAAAGGATAGAAGGGAGAGAGGAAGAGACCCCTAAATCTAATTTTCTTCCTTTTGTTTCTTCTTTGAGCATGACTACTAACAAACCACAATCAAGCTCCCTGAATGACCATCAACCACCCACACTTCCTCTCAGAGTCTAGCATTTACTTATCTACTAAAAAGTTCCCAGAATTCCAGATGCCACACAATTGCAGGAGCTATCTGCAGCTGGCAAAGTTACGTCTCTGCTAGAATGTGAGGCAGATCATAGTGCTGCTTCAGACAGTCCGAAACAGCCACATATCCCCATACCTGGCATTGAAACAAAAGTATATCTTGTAATATTTCTGTGTTTATTAAAGAAACCAGAATTCCAGAATTGTCACTATAGCCTGTGTCTCGTTTTCATCTATCGACTGAGTGTGTGTGCATGTATGCACAAGAGAGAAAGGGAAGAGAAAGAGGATAAAGGAAAGAAGCATTGTGTATGTGCATCCATACATGGCATCAGAGTACAACATTTGGTATTCGTCTTCTGGCTCCTTCAACATTTTGTATGAGACAAGGTCTCTTGTTGACCTTGAATGTCACCACATGTGCCAGGCCAGCTGGCCCACAGGCTTCCAAGCATCTGTCAAACTCTGCCTCCCATCTCACCGTCACTGGGATTCAGGGGCATGCCGTCATGCCTGGATTTATGTGGGTTTTGAGGAGCTAAACTCAGACTTTTCCACTTGCGCCATCTCCCCGGCACTGGTGTGGTTTTTAAACTTTATTCTTCTCTTATACAATACACTCGACTGCAGCCTCCCCTCCTAGATCTCCTCCACCTCTTTTCTCTCAGATCCACTTGCTGTTCCATTTCCATTCAGTGATTTTTATGTGGAACCCAGTGTGCTTCACTGGACTTACCACACCCATGATCTTGTACCTCACATACTGCTCATTCAGGCCCCTGGCATAAGGTTGTTACTACTAGGTATCAGGCAGTCAGTAAACAAGACAGTACTAAGTGCCTCAGTGAACACAGAAGTGAGAAGGGTCAGGAAGAACCTGGTTTTGTGAGGAGGAAGCACCATGTGACCCATACGCCCTCCTGGGAAGAAGGAGTGGATGCTAATATAGAACTTAGGATGCTGTGTTTTTGTAGTGACAATTCGGGAATTTTGGTTTCTTTAAAAATAGAAAAATATAAGAATGTACTTTCATTTTAATCCCAGGTGTAGGGCTGCTTTGGACTGTCTGCAGCAACTGACTATGATTTGCCTCATGCTCTAGCAGAGGTGTTGTTTTGCCACCTGCATATGGTTTCTGTGATTTTTGGAATTCTGGGAACTTTTCAGAGAGTATATAATTGCTAGAGCTCTGATAGTTGTGTGTTGGGGGGAGTTGTTAGTCATTTAGGGAAATTGGTTGTGCTTTAATAGCTGTGGTTAAAGAAGAAACAAATGGAAAGAAATTAGATTCAGGGATTTTTCTAATTCTTCTTTCTCTCTTATCTAATGTTGGGGAGTAAAACTGGGGGAATAAATGGTGGGAAAAAGAAAGACCCACAAAATAGGAAGACCAGCTACAAGTGGCACCTTAACATGGGGCTTTACAGCTAAGGATAAAAATGGGAAATTTTATTTCAAATGCCATAGAGGAAACAACAGGGGTGACGGAATGCTTTTTTATTTATTTATTTATTTATTTATTTATTTTATTTCAAGAAGCCTGCAAAAAGCTTATTGCAGCTACTGCTGCTGGAATATTCTCCACTTTGCTCCCCGGAAGGGGGGTGGGCCTATTTTTTTTCTTTTTTCTCTTTGTGTATTTTGTTTCAAAAAGGTTTGAATAACTGGCTGAGAAGTTGGAAAAATTGTGGGTGAAAATGGAGGGGCCTGAGAAACAAATCAAATGGAAAAACAAAAGGGGTCACTCTCTCTCTTCTCTGAAAGAGTTTCAGAATTGGTTGTGCAACTGGAAAGATTGAAGGTGGAAGTGGAAGCACTTGGGAAATGAGGAGCCCCAGAACAGAGAAAATAAAAATGCTCAGTCCTAGTGACTGAGCAAGAGAGTGAGAGGATGGTCAGGTCAGAGAAACTGAAAAAAATTAGAGGACAGTCTGATGAAAAGCCCATTTCAAGAGAAAGGGTTAATCTTGAACCAACCACACCAGCAGAATTAGATGAGGGGCAGCCTGGGATTAAGAGGTCAACATCACCTTTCCCAGTAGTCATGCAGCATTTGTCTGCTGATGGTGTGGAACAAGGTTATGATAAGAGGTCATGATTTCCTGTGGGATGCACTCACCTTATGTGAAACAAATTCTAAATAACTGGGCTACTGACTCAAAGAGCACTTATTTCATTGTAAATAAATTGTTTATAATTTCCCACTACACCCAGCACAATTAATGGCTTCAAGCAGAAGGGGGAAATATAATGATAATTCTGGAATTTTGGTTAAAAATACAGAAATATTATAAGAAGAGTTTTCATTTTGATCCAGGTATGGGGATGTGGAGCTACTTCAGACTTAATGCAGCATTTGACTATGATTTGCCTTGGGCTCTACCAGAGGTGTGTATTTGCTAGCTGCAGGTAGTCTCTGCAATTCTGTGATGTCTGCAATTCTGGAAACTTTTCAGAGGATATATAAATGCTAGGGACCCGAGACGCAGTGTGGGTGGTTGTTGGTCATTCAGGGGGGGTTGCTTGTTGTTTGTTAGTCATTGTGCTGCTAACAAAAAAGAAACGAAAGAAATTAGATTCAGATCTCTCTCTCTATCCTTCTTTCCTATCTAGTTACAGGGGGTGAAATTGGGGGGATAAAGGGTTGGAAAAAGAAGAACCCCCTAAGTACCAAAGAGCAGCCACATGTTTTTCTATAGCCTGTAGGTCTGAGAGAGCAGAGAGACTTTTTGGCAGGTAGGATGCCAGGCCTACTTGGTAGCCTACATTCAGAGCAGTGTCTGTTTCCTACCTGTGCTGTCTCTTGTCCTTTAGCATTTGCACTCTGGCTTTAGCAGTTGTGAATGGGGTGTCAATTGTGGACACAGGGATGGGAGAGGGACTGTTCTGCGCAACAGATTAAGGGAAGGTGTATCAGAGCAGAGAAAGGACCTGCATATATCTGGCTGTGCAGGAAATTGGAAGCAATATTAAGGAGCCAATATATAGGACCAATAACTGGCATGAAGTTGGGTCCTCCTCCTCTTTTTTTTTTGTTTTTTGTTTTTGTTTGTTTGTTTGTTTGTTTGTTTAAATTTGGGTACAGTGTATGGATAAACCCATACCTCATACACACAAAAGCCACACCTCCAGCCTCTCTGCCATTTTTATGTTATAGAAATTGTGTGTCTTGGTTGTGGCCAGTGAGGAAATGCTAGTGGTCTCTCTCAGATTTTCACTGAACATCAGCATGTCCTTGTAGACCCTTATCTCTCTTTAGGAGGTAGACTGGTGTGGCTCTGTTATTGTCTGGTTCAGTGAAAAGGTGACTGCTGATACTTCCTTTCCATTTTATACACCATTACCTTTAGAGAGGGTTAAGGTATAGGTCATATGCCGTCAAGGCTGAAGCCAGAACCCTGGGCAGAATGGAAGTGAGGCAGTGGTACGGATACTGATATCTATAGTAATAGGATAGAATTGGGGTTGCCTCCTCTTGGTTTTGTGTTGGTTTTCATTAGAATATAACGCCTCAAGAAAAACAAAGATAGGGGTGGCTCCTGGCACCCGACACAGAGCTCAGAGGAGTCTGAGAGACCTGTGGAGGCTCTGAAGGGTGTCGCAACAGTAGGAAAGGAGTCTGCAGAGCCTGCAGTAGTTCTGGAACAGCTAAAGGAGAAAAGACAAGGGCAAGTCTTATGGAAAGATGCTTTAAAAAAAAAAAAAGTGGACTCACAAAATTGTAAAGAATGGTGGAGCCATGAGTAGCAAAAATGACAAACCCACCATTGTGACTCAGCAGGCTAGAAGAGGTCGTGAAAGGTAAGCCGAGGGCTGAAGGCACAGATGACAGGGGGATGGAAAGCAGCCTGAAGCTTCCACAGGAACAAGTCGTTATTGACTAGGGCTGGACCACCCCACAGCGTGGCGCTGCAGTGGCTGCAGCCTGTGCTGCTTGCCTTGCTGGTAGATGGAGCGTCTGGGGCAGTAGTGCTACCTATAGGCTACAAGCTCAAAAGTTGAGCCCAGGGAGCCTCATGGTGGCAGCCAGAAGCTTGCACAGAACCTGCCCCCAGGCGCCCTGTCTAGCTGCAACATCATCCTGACTCTGGGCAACAACAGGATATCCAAGATGATCTCAGCAATGGTCCAGTATTTATGGTGTGTCAGAAACCCTGAAACCTTGAAACAAAACAACTACTCCTTGCAATAGTATTTGCATGTAAAGCTGTTTGGGGGGGAAAAAGTGTATATATGTATATATGCACACACACACACATATATATATTTACACATACAGACTTACTGTGTGACATACTGCAGTTTCCAGTGCCACTGTGACAAACGAAGATGCAATGGAGGGTCAGGAAAAATGGAGGAATGATGGAACCGTGAATGTGCAGTGGAGAGAGGTGGAACTAGAGATGTGAAAACAGTGACGGGTGTGAGAAAAGCTGCTGTAGACAGGGGAACATGTTCCTACTGAGTAGGGCTGACAGGTGGCAACCTGGAGCTTGTGCAGGTTCAGCCCTGAACATGTTCCCCCGTTGTGCAATTGCCCTGGCTCTGAGCAATGTCAGGATGTCTGAGATAAAGAACAGTTTATTTTCTGGATTGAGGGGGGGGCACCTTTATGGTCCTTGCTGCCCTGGAGGCCATGTTGTTATCCATAGTTCACTGCTGGAGGCTGTGTTGAAGACTGAAGTTCGTACGGATGTCTGTGGTCCTACAGCAGCTGATATTTATGGCCCATGTTTCCAACAAGGGCCATGTGGATGTCTGTGATCTGTGCCACTGCCTGATGTCCTTGGGCTGTGCTACTGCCAGGGGCCTTTTGATGTGGGTAGCCTGTGCTCCCAGTGAGGGCCATGATGGGGTCCATGGCCCATGCTGTGGCACAGGGCTATGTTGATGTCCGTGGTCTGCACTGCCACAGGAGACAGCCTGAGATCTGTGGTATGTGCTGATGCTGAAAACCATGTGGATGATCTGTGCTCCCACTGACTGTAAAAGGCAAGGACACTACTTTTGCTGTGGTATCTTTGCAGGCTCAAAGTTGAGAATGAGGGACATAAAAGGCTTCTATGGCAACCTTCACCCCATACTTCTTCCCAAAAAGTAACACCCTGGACAGAAAACCATCAAAAAGAACTCCTTAAAGTTGTGATAAGGGTGCTGAAGTGTGTTCTCCACAATTGAAGGCTTCTGACAGGTGGGGAAGGATGCAGTGTTTTATAAGGTGTTGGCCACTGGGAGTTTGACGATGATTCAGAAAGTGTAAGGACAACACAAATTGGACTTGAGGCTTGTTTTGTTTCA
>CM053757.1:19186119-19355139 GCA_028658305.1 Pachyuromys duprasi
AGCCACCACTTGCTACATACAAGCAGGGGTTCTAGGCCATAACCATACATGGTCCTTGGTTGGAGAAACAGTCTCATAAAAGACCCCTGTGCCCTGATATATTTGGACCTTGCGGAGCTCCTGACCTCTCCAGGTCATACTAACTCCCCCTTCTTTCATATGATTCCCTGCACTCTGCCAAAGGGTTGGTTATGATTCTTAATCTTTGCTTTGATACCCTGCTAGGAAGAGTCTTTCAGAGGCCCTCTGTGGTAGGCTCTTGTCCTGCTACTTGTTTTCTCCTACATCCAATGTCCATCCCATTTGACTTTCTAAGTGAGGATTAATCCTCTTACCCCAGGTCCTCTTTCTTGTTTATCTTCTTTAGGTGTGTTTTGTTTTTTTAAATTTTGGATTTTTTAAGACAAGGATTCTCTGTGTAGCCTTGGCCATTGTGGAACTCCTTCTGTAGACCAGGATGTGTAACCAGTGTTTACTACTTGATAGGTTCTTCTTTCTTCCCCTCATCTCCACCCCTGTTCTTCTTCCCTTTCAACCCACTACCACTAGATAAGACAGAAAAAGGGATAGAGAGGAAAGGGCAGAGTTCAGAAAGGGAGCAAATTATTGTTAGACTGTTTTCTATTGATGTTTGGTTTCAGGAGATCTAATTTCTTCTTGTTTTTTACATAAGACTACTTAACAGTGACCAGAAGCAACCAACAACCAATAAACAACCCCATGTCTCTCAGGGTCCCAACATTTATATACCCTCTGAAAAGGCCCCAGAATTCCAAATGTCACACAATCCCAGAAACTATCTGTAGCTGGCAAAATCATGCTTCTGCCAGAGCACAAGGCAAACATAGTCAGCTGCTGCAAAGCAGCCCCATGTCTCCACACCTGGTATGAAAACAAAAACATATTCTTAAACTATTTTGAGTTTTTTTTTTCCCCTCCGAAACAGGGTTTCTCTGTGTAGCGTTGGCTGTCCCGAACTCACTTGGTAGACCAGGCTTGCCTCGAACTCATGGAGATCTGCCTAACTCTGCCTCCAAAGTACTGGGATTAAATGCATGATATCCCCTTATAATCACTTACTGGATGAGCGAATGGAGTGCATGAGATGAATATTGTTCAGGAGAAATATGGGGCACCATAGATGTATACAGCTAATTTGTTCTTCTTTCCCCAGGGAACTGTCAAACAACTTCTGCTGTTCTCTGAGACCGAGGGGAGCCCCTGCTTCTTGGATGTCTGTGGGACCTTTCTGGTTACAGGGACAGATTTAGCTCACTTTAAAAGTTTTGATCTTTCCAGAAGGTACAGTTTTCATCCAAACAGAAGTATTAGATATTCTTTTTTTTTTAAATTATGAGACAATTTAGTAGATAAGGAAATTGGCACAATGTCAGAAATCTTAGGTTCTTATCTCATGTGACTTTTTTTTTTTCAAATTTGGAGAGATCTTTTATTGGTTCTAAAAATTAACCTCCTTCTCCCTGTACTAGGGGGTTAAATGCACAAGGTGAGAAGTTGTAAGCTAAACAGAGCACCCTGTAGGTCCAGGTCTCAGTGGCCAGAGAAATTAATTTCTGTAAACAGCAGAAAGATGCTAAGAAGAGACTTCTTCTTGATGCTAAGGTCATTCTTTCTCCTCCTGTCTTCACACAGGGAAGCAAAAGTACATTGCAGCTGCAAGAACCTGGCCCAACTGGTCCCTGATGTGGGGAGCATCACTTCTCTGAGATGCAATGCCAATGGGAACAAGATCAGCATCCTCCTTAGCAAGGTAAGGCCAATAACCCCACTGGCCTTCTGGTCCATATGAAGGACCTCCTTGGAAAGGGGCTGTGCCTTGGATCTCTGGGAGGCCCATAGCTTCTGTGTGGCGGGATGTACTCTCCTCATTAGGTCTTTTGGGTCTTTTGGGTCTTTACGTCTAGCTCCTCTTTGCTTTAATCTCCTTCCCTGATTTCCCCGTCTTCCATCGGCTCTCTCCTGCCTAACTCTGTTCCTGTTTGGGGTTTTTTTTAGGGAGGTGGGGGGGGGGGAGCTGGTTGTTGTTTTGAGACAGGGTTTCTCTGTGTAGTACTGGCTGTCCTGAAACTTGCTCTATACACCATGCTGGCCTCAAACCCAGAGATCTGCCTGCCTCTACTTCCTAAATGCTGGGATTAAAGGCGTGCACCAGCACTCCTGGTCTATACTCTCTCTATGCATACCTTGCACACACTTTCCATCTTTTCCTGCCTTTTTTGTTTTCATAACAGACAGTAATATCTTCTTCAAAGAGCCTTGCTTGTCTTCTTTATTACCCAGCCAAACTCTTTGCCACAAGAAGGGGTGACAATTTCTTCTACCACAACTAAGCCTACAGTGTCTTATTTTGCCTGAAGTTTGGTATATTTTTATCTCATCTTTAAAGGATTCACATTCCATTTACAACTCTAATGCCTGCTAGAATAAAGTTTCCTTCTGGACATGTGTCCCTCATCATTGCTTTGTAGACTCACGTAGCCCAGGGCTGCCTTTCAGATGGTGCCCACTGGCAGAAGCTCTGAGGAAGACCCTGAATTAACCAGGATACAAATGTTGATGTCACAGTAGAGGAGGTGAGGAATTGGGGGTTGAGCCCAGCTCATCCCTGTCCTCAGCTCTTCTGTGTGTATGTGTCCATGACATTCTTCCTCAGCAAGTGTTCAAAAGAAGGAAGTGAAAGGTGATAAAAATGATCACAAGAACATCATTATCAGTTGTGTTCTGCCAACAAGTGTGGAGCTCAGCACCCTGACCCTAATGGCAGCTTGGCAAGGGAAGAGAGAGTGAGAGAGCGCTGCAGTGGTGGTCAGATGATGCAGAAGGAAATGTGGACTCAGTGGCAGCTGCATGTGGTCAGATGATGCAAAAGGAAATGCGGACTCAGTGGCAGCTGCATGAAACCCACGCAGAATTCCCCAGATCAGGAACATTCGGAATTGTGAGAAAAGAATGTCTCTTATCTTCAGAGACCCTTGTGTGTAGAGCCGGAGAGATGAATTGAGGAGTAAGGGCACTTCCTGCTCTTGTAGACAACGTAGGCTCTGTCCCAGTACCCACCTGGTGGTTCACAAGTATCCAGGAGATCTGACAGCCTTACTGACCTGTGTGGGTATCAGAGCCATGTGTTCCACATACATACAGGCAAAATACTCATTCACATAGAATCAAATAAGTCTTTTTTTTTTTTTTTTCAAAGAAGTCTTCATATGTAGTCCTGAGGTAAAGGTAGCCAGAAACACCAGGGCAGCTCTGCAGCTTCTGAGCCAAAAAACCTAGAGAGCTAAGCCTGAGCTCAAGGCAGATGGCACATAAGGAACCTCAGCTGGTCTGTTATCACTGTCCATACCCCTGATTGCAGCATGGGCAGTATGCCCCCATCTCCCTCCTGCACTACAAAACATCACTTAAGCAGTTACAGGCTCAAGGTGCCTGCGGGGGTGCTCACATTCTTTTATCTTAAAATAAGGTTTCTCAAATCTTGAGATGAAAGTCCTGTAACATAAAATTAACCATTTAAGGTGAGCAATTCAGTGGGACTTGACAATTTGTAGTATATCTACCCCCTCTATTTGGTTCTAAACATCTTCATTCTAAAGAAATATGTCATACCCACTAACTGCCAGTCACATCCCTACCTTATCTCCTGTCACCCACAATCCTGCTTACTCTCTATGGGTTCATTTTATAAATTGTGTGGCCTTTTTTAAAAGTTAATTTTTTTTTGTTTTGTCTCATGTACACCTGCTCACCAGAGAAGGGCACCAGATCTCATCATAGATGCTTGTGAGCCACCATGTGGTTGCTGGGACTTGAACTTAGGACCTTTGGAAGAGCAGCCAGTGCTCTTAACCTCTGAGCCATCTCTCCAGCCCAATAACTGAGTTTTTAAAGAAACCAAAACTTCCATTGCGATTATGTCTTCTCTTTTTTAGGTTGACAACAGTCCTGATTCCAAAATCTACATCTATGATGTTGAAATGGACACAGTGAACGTCTTCAACTTCAAGACTGGACAGATTGGACAGATACACACCCTGTCCTTTAATGAGCCGGTGACTAAGGAGTAAGATTATAGTTGAGAGGCTCTTGTTGAAAACAATATTTGCCAACTGTCCAACTTACTAAGTTTTATTTTGAGCTCCAGAACCTCACGGAAGTTACTAGTACTAAAACAAAGTAGTAAATCAGACACTTGAGCAGATGAAGTAGATTTAAGGTCTTAGTCTCTACTCCAGGGCTGAGGTTAGGGAACTCTTAGTAGAAACTCAAACTTTGGAGGGGCTCTCCCAACATCTCTAGAAATGTCCCTGAACAGAATGGCTTTAGACCTACTGGCAACTCTAACAGGAAGGAGATGCTTGTGTTTGTAGAGAATGTGCTTCTAAAGAAAATGTGAAATAAGTGTCTTTCTTTGGAGGGTGTGTGTGGCATATAAATGTAGTTTCTGCTACAGAAAACATGTCCTTGGGACTTAATAGAATTTTGCTACCATCTGTATTTAATTCTGCATGACTTGGGTCAGGAAAGCAAACAGTTTAGGAAATGGTGCTCGATGTGTCTTCAATGAAGCAAGTGCAGAACAAAAAGCATCGTATGGAAACCTTCATGCTTGCCTTGGAGCTGTGCAGAGAACAGAGGAACTGGCATTAGCAGGGTTGTGCTTGGTGCCTCCCTTTTTTCATCACGCTTTTTTGTACTGCTCTGCAGTTGTTGCAGTTGTTGTAGTTTGTGATGCTGAGGATGGATTCCAGAACCTGGTGTGTGCTAAGTGCGCTGCCACTGAGTTACACCCCAACTCATGTCTTACTTTTGCTAGTTCTGGTAGGACCTTCCTTCCTGACTCAGATCTTTCTGCACAGTTCTCTCCCTGAGTCCTGCCTGCCTCATTAGACCCTTCTCTGGAGCCTCCTTTAATCGTGTTGGTCTACTTTTCATTTCTGTTGGTGCCTTACTTCAACAACCCCTTCTTCTCTTTCCACCTAAGTGCGCCACTGATCTGCTTCAGAGTGTGAGTGCTTGAGCTTCTCGCCCCTCAGATTGACACTGCTTTAGGCTAATCCAGAGTCCTGGGTTTTCTGCAACCAGTGTGAATCTTTGGAACTAACCTTTCCTTTACTCCCTACTACTGGTTCCCTTCTTTATCTTACGAAATGTCATCTAATTCATGTTGTTGTTGTTTTTCTCTCCACTCTGCCTGATTTTTATGGCTTCTCTTTCAAAACTGGGAAACCTTCTCTTTGCCTGTTATGAATCCCTTGCCAGACCAGTCTCTCTGGCCAGACTCTTCATAGTACAAAGGATACAACTTGAATCTGGCATTTTATAGGTTTTTGGCAAGTGTTCCATCCTAAATTCTGTGCTTGTTACATCAGTTATGCATGGCGCTGAGCAGGCTTTGTCCTGTGGGCACACTAATGCTGGTGCTGGTGGCATTTATGAGGGTTAAATGTTTCCTGTAGGAGTGGACCCTACACAGCCACCAGCAGTCATTGAGCCCAGCAGTGCCATCCGCTATCCTGAGTTTACTGTGCTCCCCTAGGGGTGGCATATAAGCATGACTATCTCCCTTATCTCTTAACTCTGCCTTTTTGTATGGGTTCATCTCCCAAATAGCTGAGACTAATGGCATGTGCCACCACACTCATTTCCTCTTGAGATCTCCATTCTTTGCCACCTGGCTCATTGAGCTCCCTATAGAATGTCTTCAAGTTTTGGACCCATAAATCATGCTATCTTATACATGAGAGAGACTAGACAGTAAAATTAGAGACAGTGTCACACAGAGTTGCTTCTGGATACTGCCTAGGAAATTAGGGGTCCTCTGCATGACCTCAAGGTCCAAGCATCATCCTCTGGGTCTTCTAAGACAGGCTTCATGGACCCTTTCTCCCAGTTTCTCAAAGTCTTCAAGAATGTGTTCTGACAGGATGTATGTCAGTGAGTGGCCCAAAGGTGCTGCAGAACCCTTGCACTTGCCAACACTGCCAGCTGCTAGCATTGACTAACATGACTTTGAATGGATGTAGGTAGCAGTGAAAAAAATGTTCTTCTCAAGGATGGGTCTTTCCTTCTGTTTTAGGACCCGTGTCTTTATGCATGAGAGGCTAGCAAGTTACGTGCCTGTGAATCATTTCTGGGATCAGAGTGAGCCCAGGCTCTTCGTGTGTGAGGCCTTACAGGAGGCACCTGGAGCCCAGCCACAGGCTATAGACAAGCATCCCCATGTGGAGGAAGGCACATACCACAAGGTACCTATTGCTTTGCTATGTTTCATGTTTAAACATATATGGCCACCATTCGCCAGATAGTGTCTTCATGGCATAGCTTATGGGAGAGTCACTAGGAAAATTCGTTCATGAATAAGTGTTACCATGTCATCAAGATCATTTCCATAAACCAGTAGTAGACAGATCCATCTTGAGCCACCTTTTTGTCTGGTCTAACCCCAAATACTGATTTCTGAAATTTTTTTTTTTTAACTGTTACATGTTGCTCTTTCTCTGTGGGCAGAGAACTTTATAGACAGTCAGTATGAACTAATGTTTACTGTGTTAGCACATGCTGTGATTGGGTCCTCAGCCTGTGTCTACCATCCTCACTGCCTGCCCCTCTGGAGGGTTCAAGCCCCATGTACATGTGCTCTTGGCTCTAGCCCAATGCACTCATGGGAACCAAGACTCTGATACTTTCCAGGGCTTCTGTTTTGCAAGATGTCAGATGCACCTAAAAAGTCCAGCAATCTGCATCTCTGTAACCCATTTTCCTCTCAGAGTTGTATGCATGCAGAACTCCCAAGTCCACACAGGACCCTGTTGTTTCAGGACTCATCTTCCTGCTAGAAGCATTCTCCTCACAGATGGGAGTCTGCCCCTGAGATTATCCGAAGTCAGTCAGTGCCCAGAGAATATGAGGAGCAAATCCTCTCCTTGATCCTCAAAAGCCAGAATGATAGACTAAGTAAGTTCTGTATGTATCACTGGAATGAAGGAAACATTGCCAGAGGGATTTTTCAATTGGGAAAGGTGAATAGTTGGTACATCAAAGATAGCTAGTACGAGGTGAAGGCACATCCATGGCAAAGTTACTGCTGGTCATGTGATCAAGTGGTTTTTTGTGGTTTTTTTTTTTTTTTTTTGTAATAATGCTGTGTGCAGTTCTAAGAGTTCACACCTCAGTAGTAAGGGAAAGTCTTGCATCTTCCTTTGTTTGTAACAAGCAATTGTAGACAGGAAGATGGTCCTGGCATTTGGTGTGGCTTATTCTGTCACATGAGACAAAAACAACATTTGGGCTTTCTCTTGTACCTTCCCTAGTCCCCAAGAGTACGGTAGAGAGTTTTGTTTTGTTTTGTTTTTTTGTTATCATTGCTATTGGTTTTGTTTGTTTGTTTTTTGAGGCAGAGTCTCACTCTGTCTGTCCTGCAACTCACTATGTAGACCAGGCTGGCCTTGAACTCAGGTATACACCCGCCTCTGTCTCCCAGGTGTTGGGCTTAACCTGGCTCATTGCTAATTTTTAAATCAGGACAAAGGAACCCAAAGGGAGAATTTTAAAAAACACAAGCACTCTTGAGTTTCCCTCATAAACTCAGGGAGGTTTGAACGGTTAGTCACTCCTGGGGCTGGAGTAGATCCATCCGGAAGATGTTGTTACTCTTCAAAGGGGCAGATAAGCTTGGGAAGCCCTGGCAGTGTTAGCACCATGAGCATACACCCAAGGAATACAGGAATAAAGGAATTGAGAAGAAAATGAAAAATTATATTGCCACATTTAACACAGAGCAATGTTGTCCTGTGTCTTCCAGGAAGATGTTTTGATTCTGTCATTTTTCGCTTGTGAAGAGCATGGCTTCTTGCTCCATGATTGCTTCCCCCGGCCGTCAACCTTTCAGAATCTTCTAGGAATGGAAGTGCCTCATTATTACTTCACCAAAAAGGTGCGAATCCCTGGTGCTTGCAGTTGTTTTCTGTCCTCCCTCTTACCTGGGTGTATTCTTTCATGTATCTCTAACACACTTGAGATAGGAGTTGGCCCTTGCCTTTGGGCTTTCCTTCTATAGGCAGAGCTTTGAGCCTTTGTCATTTCCTTTTATTCTAGCTGAATTTTTTAGAATAAATATTCCTATATTCTTCTTTGAGATTTACACGTGATACTCATCTCCCAGATCCTAGCCCAGAGCTGATCACTGTACGGCAGCTGGCATCACTACTCAGGGGGTCCCTGTACCTGATGGAAGTGAGGCACATGCACATGGTTCCTTGTAAGTTCTTGAAAGAGTGGGGTTTGCAGGCGCACTTACCTTACATGCCTGAGATCCATTTGAGCTGTGCTTCTAAAATGACACCTGACAAACGCACTGAGTCCAGGCAATCTCATTCTGTTGCATCTGTTTTTACCAGTCGCCAGTTCTTCACCTTTAGGCTCCATTGTCACCTGAAAGGCTGTGGCTGCGACTGTAGAGGTGGCTGCTGCTGCTTTCTTTTTCCTGTTTTTTCTTTCAGTGATGGGGTCACACTGAAGCCCTCGCACATGCTAGGCAGCTCCTCTGCCACGCTGAGCTATGAGCCACAAGCATACCTGAGGGACTTTTTGCACACAGGAGCCAGTGCCTGTGGAGTTGAAGCCTGGCTGCCAGGGCTGGAGCTGTGGTGAGCTCCATATTGTTCTGCAGCTGCTGTCATGGCTTTGCTCTCCTGAACTGAAGAAATGGGTCTCTTGCTGGACTCACACCTTCACGAAAAATGTAGACTTCTTTGTCATTTCCCTTGCATTGTCATATCAGAAAGGTGGGAAGAGGGGACCTATGGTGTCAGCTTTTACCTTTGACCTAGGTGTTTCTCTGTTTTCCCATATAGTGATATAAAATCAGTGTTTAAAATGAGCCCTGTGCTTTTATTGTCTGAAACGAACCTACTTTTAATTAATTAATTAATGTATTTATTTATTTATTTATTTATTTATTTATTTATTTATTTATTGCTGGTGCAGGGGGTGGGGGGAGGGTGAGACAGGGTTTCTCTTTGTAGCCTTGGCTGTAAACCAGGCTGGCCTGGAACATCTGCCTCCCTGAGTGCTGGGATTAAAGGCATGTGCCACCAGGCCAGGCTTAAGTATATGTATATGTGTGCACATGAGTACAGGTGCCTGGGGAGGCCAGAGGCAATACAAGTGGTTGTGAGCCCCCTGGGTTATGGAAACTGAACTGTGGTTCTCTGCAAGAGCAGTGTGTGTTATAAACTGCTGAGCCATTCATTTCTCTAACCCTCTCTCTCTTTTTCCCTTTCTTTCTTGCAAGGTTTTACCGGTATAGCCTAGGGTGGCCTTGAACTTATGTCAGATCTTCTGCCTCAGCATCTTGAGTGCTGAGATTGCTAGGATTTCAGGTGTATCCAACCATGCCTGACTTAGCCTTTTGTCAACTTTTGTAGCCAAAAGTGAGTAGGACGATTCGCCACAGGGAGACAGAACAGAGGAAAAGGCCAAGTCTATGTAGTCCCTTGCATATAACCATATAAGCTAATGAAGCTGTACCATGTGGATAGACAGTCACAAGCATACAAACCGGGCACAGTTCTTCCCAGAGCTGTGATGTGCTTTAGAAGGAACTGGTATAGAGAATAGTGCAGATGTGGTTGCTGCACCTTGATTTGTGACCATTTAGTGATCAGCCTTGCGGGGAAGGGGAGCTCTAGTTTTAAAGATCTGCAAACATGCATATATAATGATGCACACATTTAAATAAAAACGTATCTAAGACAGTTGATTCCAGGTTTCCAACTTCATATCCACAGCCACTTGAAGTTGATGTGTTAGCTGTTTGTATGTTATACTTCTGTGTGCCTTAAAAATTAGGTTGAAGGCTGGGACAGTGTTCATGTCATCTGCTTAGCTTAGCACCCATACAGGTGTCCCTAATTGCTTTATTTTAAATAGAATTCTACCACCAAACTAGCATTTTTTTTATTCCTGCTGTATGTTCTTTGGTTTAATTTCTCTTTAATTTGAAAACAGAATATTGGGAAAGCTCTTTTCAGTTCTTTCTGTTGAATTTTCTGAATTAATTTCATATTCTGGATTTTTGTTTTGTCTGCACATTCATGCATGTTTTCTTTTTTTCTCATCTCCCTTTCTGTGCCTACACTCATAGTTGTTATTCCACAGAAGAGGCGTGTATGATGCGGTCGTAAGTATGAAGGCCCTGGGACAGCTTGTCACCATGGCTTTGTCTTGTCCCTGAGTGTGTGTACCAGCAATTCTTGCCTACCCTGCTCACCTACTTAGGAAATTTTCCTGCAGGCTAGGGCGTTTTGTATGGTCACAGAGCCATGTGACTTAGTGAAGTACGGCATGAGCTCATTGTTTCTTAGCCTGATGTGTACTTGATGCGTGCAACCATTTCACATCATCTCCGGGTGTAGGAAATGTTTGATTAACCTATGTGTGCAGTATAGGTAGTATCATTGTTTAACCTGCAAAGTGCTGCCAAGGGGTAGCCAGAGGGCATTGTGTTTCTTTAGGCTGCTCCTGTTCTGTTTGCTGACGAGCAGTTCTTCAGTCTTCTTTCCCAAAGGTTTTCAGTGACCACACATCCAGGATGGTCTGGGAGAGTTCAGTATTCTTAGTTCAAGCACATTTACCATGTGACTGGCAGGTTGCTCTAATCTACTATGACATAGAATAAACAGTCTCTGCCTCCCATCCAAATACCAATGAAATCCAAGCCCTGTTTAGCTCCCAAGATGAGACAGGTTCAGAGGTGTTCAGAGTAGTGAGGCCATAGACAACAATTCTTGCCTCAGAGATCAGTAACAATGAGCTAAAACAAGAAACATGATGAATAAGCAGGGAACAAGGGATTCCAAGGCTCCCCCGGGGGCTCACATAATAAACTGGGTTCTCATTAGAACCACACCAGGGATGATGCTGTTACTAATGTGAAGTGTCCAACTTGTTGCACTATTAGCCAAACTCTTCCATCACCTAGTTGGTATTACCCATATACATACATATATATACACATACACACATACACGTCTATACATACAAACGTATATACACACAAACGTATAGACGTGTATGTGTGTATATATGTATGTAAGGATATATATATGGATATATGTGTATCTCCTTAGACCTAAACTCAAGCTGCCCTCAACAGAACCTTTGCTTATGCTGTGCTTAGAAGGGTTTTCCAGCTATAAAAAAGCATGATAAATTCCACCATATCGTCAGCGTCCAGGCCAAGTGTTAGTTGCTCCTTGGGGCCCTCTCACTGGGGCTTCCAGCAGGCTCAGAAGGAGCCAGAAGTGAGACTGAATTGTTCATGACATCTGAACTGGGAAGGGAGGTAGTTCAAGCCACCACTTGGGTGGTCATGGTGGCAAATATGTGCTAGAGAGTATGTGTATATAACAATGGTCTGCAGAGAGAAGGAAGTTCCAGCCCTGGAGAGAAGGGTCTCAGCACAGATACAGAGACAAAGAACAGTAGAAGAGCCATGGCGGGGCGGTAGGCTCCCCAAGCACCTCCTGTTCAAGAAACACGGGCTTCTGTTCTTTAATTCTAAGATACGTGACTTTACTTAAGTCACTTAAACTGGTAAAAAAAAGTCTTTATGATGAACGGAACACTAGGAGATGCTAATAGAAGGGCTGTTTTCAATGTGAGGCTCTGATATTACTGAGTTAGAGGCTGACAAACAAATTTATACTTGGGCAGCCTTTGTTTACCTGTTGTCTGAAACAAGGGCCCAAAGCTTTAATTATTTCCAGTGAACTTACAGGTTTTTCAGGAACAATGTGGCCTGTGGCGGCATACCTATGCATAGATTTTTTCGGTGGCTGTTTGAATATAGAAGAGGCCAGACTAAGTGTAGGCAACAGTGTTACATATTGTCTGACAAGCGTATGGGGCCTTTGTCCTCCAGCCTGGAGAAGCAGACAAAGAAGAAAGGGTGGATTCTGGGCACTACCATATCCCTCAGATGGTAGCCAAGAGACCTCTGCGAGACTTTGTGGGGCTGGAGGACTGTGATAAGCCTACTCGGGATGCCATGCTCAACTTCAGCTTCTTTGTCACCATTGGAGACATGGATGAAGCTTTCAAATCTATCAAACTCATCAAAAGGTAAGAAGTCCACTCATTGAAGTGTCAAAGGTGATGAGCACCCTGCCTAGAGCCTTCAGCCTTTTTAATGCCTTCTTAAAAAAAAAAAAAAAAAAAAAAAAGGTTGTTTCATCCGGGCATGAAGGCACACGCCTTTAATTTCAGCACTCCAAGTCAGAGGCAAGGGGATCTCTATGCGTTTGAGACCAGCCTGGTTTACAAAGGAAGTCCAGGACAGCCAAGACTACACAGAGAAACCCTGTCTCAGAAAACACAAAACAAAAAAGTTTTTTAAGATTTATTTTATATGACTGAATATTTTACTTGCCTATATTTATATACACCATATTTGTGCCTAGTGCCTAAGGAACTCAGAGAGAGCTGTAGGTACAGATGACAGTGACCCTTCATGTGGCTGCAGGTCCTTCAATAGCAGTAAACTCTCTTTCCTGCTCTTTTATGCCTTTTTTATAAATTTTATTTTAAGCTAACAGCCCTTCTGTGATTATATTATAGTGTTTAACTGTTTTCTACTCAATGAAACACCACCAAGCTCAAGAACATGGGACTATCTGGCACACTGTGTGTTTGGTGCAGCAGGCAAGACTGACTCCTGGCATCAGTGGTGCCGGGAGCCTATAAGCTGTTACTTTATTATTTCATTTATTTTCAAGTGTTCAGAATACTCTGGCCAAAAATTCTGCGGATGCTAACTATTGCTTAAAGGTGTTAATAAATAAACACCAAAACTATCAATGAAATGCAGTTAAATTTTATGAAAGAAGTTACAGTGATTAGATATGCTGGCTCATTCTTACAATTTCAGCACTTAGAAGACTGAAGTAGAAAGATTACTGTAAGGCTGAAGCCAGCCTGGGTTGTAGTGAACTCTAGACCAGTCTGTGATGCAGTGTGAGACCCTGTCTTAAAAAAGAAATCAGCAAAGGCTATAAGTACTTTCTCCATTCTTGAGAGAATTCAGAAATTATTAGCAAAAATATTTGACAGGTTTTCATTTAAAAGAGTAAATAAAATGCGGGAGAAGTTATACTATGAGGAAGAAAGGGTGGCCAGGCAGTGGTAGGACGGTCCTGTAAGCCCAATACTTGGGAGGCGGAGGAAGGCAGATCTCTGTGAGTTTTGAGTTCAGCCTGGTCTGCAAAGTTTCAGGACAGCTGTAGTTATATAGTGAGACCCTGTGAGAGCAGGATGGCGGGGACAAAAAAAGAGAAAGGAAAGGTGTTAAAATAAATACCTGGAGTTAAGAGCCCTGTCTGCTCTTCCAAAGGACCAGGGTTCAATTCCCAGCATCCACATGGCAGTTCACACTTGTCTGTAACTCCAGTTCCAGGTCTTCTGGACCCTCACACAGATACACATCCAGGCAAAACACCAATGATCATAAAACAAAAATATATGTTTTTTTGAAAAAAGAAAAGAAAAGAAAAGAAACAAGATGAATGTCTGGAGTAAGCATGAGCTTCGGTGGTAATTTTGAATACAGATCACACTTTTCAGAATATCGTGGCACCCTCCTCTACTGTCTTTGAAAACCATTGAGGCCTGGTTTTATTGCAGTCAGGGGAGTTTTTTCCCACACTGGCCAAGTAGACATTTAGCTTGGAGGTGATCAAGGCTAAATATCATAGCCCAACCTTTCTTGGATCACTTTCATTTAATGTGGACATGATCACCTGAAGCAGATTGCAAGGCCACATTTAAATCTTTAATGTACTCTTTATAGACATATACAAAATACTAATGTATATAGGTACAGCCATAGTATTAATGTATGACCAGAATTTAAAATGTTACAGGAAGAGACAAGGGAAGGAAGTCATAGCTAAATACATGAATGTGTGTGTTGTACTGTGGACATGTACCTGATCCTTTCTACACAGTGTCCTGAGTGTGTTGTGTGTGGCCGATCCATAAGTGCTTGTATTTCATTGTAGATCTCTGCATGTTGAAGGAGAGTCTGTTTTAGTGTTCTGACTAAAGACAAAGACTTGGCACAGGATGGGCTTCAGAATTTAAGGTGATCAATATGAGTCACTAGAAGGTTGAAAGCAACAAACTTTGCCATTTATTAGGAGAGGCAGCCAGAGGAGTGCATCTTACTCCTGGCTTTCATATCCTGATAGTGCCAGTTTCCTCTTGCTGCCTGTGCCAACAGTGACTCCTGCCTCCTGGTGGCCATGATCAAGTAGTGCAGCATCCAGAGGACCCATCTAGCAAGGATGTGCGCTGGGACTTTGGTCACAGATGTGATCAGACAGCCCTGGGTTCTGTGGGCCATCTTTAACACCAGAGGTACAGATTTTATATACTTTCTTGGGAGCCACTGACTGAGGGATCCAGCCTGTCTGAAAGCAGCATGGCCTCTGGAGGTATCCAATAGCCTATCCCGCCCTAGCTGGAGAAAGGCTGAAGGTCTTTCTGGGAAAAGCTAATGGATTTCATCTTTTTTGTTGTTCTATTTGTTGATCTGCCATGACAGGGCAGTTTTCACAGTGCAGGAATGTGAACTTCTGGGTTGCACGGCCATGACTTAGGGTATGTACCTCCTTGGGATCGCTCTTTTAAGTGTCATCCCACAAAAGACTCAGAAAAAAAATGCAGAAATATGGGAAGATAAAGCACAAGTTTTAGACACAATTCAGAAGCTTGTGTTTATTTTAACTTAGACAAATAACAAGGAGTAAAACGTACACTACTAACCTGATCCTGACATAAAACCGTTACCACCTATTAGAAGTTCTGTTTCATTCAAGGATTATCAGACCCTTCATGAAAAGCTTCCTGGCTGTTGTGCTTTATAAAAGTAACCAGGGATACCATCTTAGCAGATGCAGAATAAATTAACCCCAAATGGAGGTGGAGAGCAAGGTGCCCACACTGCCTCCTTCCCTGCCTCAGCTTCTAGTCTCCACCTTTTAAACTTGCATGATGTGAAGCCATGCTGTGCTGCTGGCTAAGGAAGATTGTGTCAGAAGTAGGGTGGCACAATGTGGCATAGAGACACATAATATATTCATATGTAACATAATAAATGTACATGAGTATCATACATATGTATATATAGGTAGCCCAGACTTGCCCCACACCTCTGCACAAGCAGGGCCTGGGACAGTCTACTGGTTTCTAGACTATGACGTTATAGTGGTTATTATAAAGTCCCAGTGGGTATTCTCAGCATGGAGACTCCACATAGTCATTATCCAAGCCACGGCGGAACCGTGCTGTGAGGGACCGGCTGATGACAATCACCCGGGGCGCCATGCAGTCCTCCCTCCGGTGAAGAATGTTCCAGATGAGCATCGCAGCTGCCAGGGTGGCTAGAAGGCAGGCACCAATATTCAGGTAGCAAGACCAAGATAAGTTGGTGTAGGGGCCAATTCTATAAAAGGTCACCAGTCCGATGACCAGCACGAAGCCTGCAAAGAAGAGAGGGGAGGTTTAGAAGTTTGTATCCGAGCAGCAGAAGCTCTGTCCAGAGCCCCTAGGAGTCAGGCTCTTCCGCTGTCCTTCTAGGATGGGGCTGAGCTTCTTTGTGTCATCCTGCCTATCTCTTGCAGCCTTTGCACCTGGAGGTCGCAGCCAGACTTGCATCTGGGTGGCTGCAGGGAGAGAGACAGTAGAGGGTCCTGCCCTGTCAGTCTCTTGGCATCAGGCCTACTCTTGAGGGTCAGTACGGCTGTCTACAGTCCCCACATCTGGAAGGCAGCCTTCCCAGCCCCAGACAGGACTAACCATCATTTAGTTAAACTGAGTTCAGTTACCTCTGACTTTTATAAATGCTTAAGTAATTTGAAGCTAAAACAAATAGATATTTCTTGAATTTTAACTAGAAACAGACTGGCATCACTAGTTTAAGTCCCTGTTGGAGAGTTTCGTACCCCTGGCTCTGCTGTCAGCACAACAGAGGTTCCCTACTGACCTAGAGCCTGTACTCCAGATGAGCACAGACAGACAAGTTGGGGTCTGGCTTGGGTCTAGTTTTAGTAATGCTTTGTTTCCTTTCACTTCTCAAGAGAATTTCCCTCTCCCTGCCATTCCCCACCTGCCTGTGCTGCTGCTGGGCTTCCCTCCTCTCCATAACCACCTTGTCTGGCTCTCACTAATTCCTTTCTTAAGGAGTGACAGTGGCTTGATCTTGCTAGTTCTTATCATAGGAAAAATTTCAGTTTCCTGCCCAGACTGTGTTGACTCGGATGCCAGAACACAGCTGCTTGATAGAGAAGGCAGCCTGGGAGACTTGCAGACCTTGATGGTAGAGCCTCCACCATGCTGCTGCCCAGAAAGAAGCTGGCCCTGGGAGACAGTTGCAGGGGCTTCCCAGGCTGAGAGGTTATAAGGCCCAGCTCAGCTGCGGGATCAAGAGTGAAAAGGGCAGGGCAGACAGAGAGGCATGGGGGGTGGGGGGTCGCACAGCGATTCCATATAGCCCCAACACAGGCCAATCCCACTTCTTCCCCAGAAGCACCCTCCTCCAACTATCCACCTGCGTCTTTCTTACATGCAAAGCACCAGACTCTCTTATCACTTGGGTTGGTCTGGGTCCAACACAGCCCTTCAGGTTCATCCCTTCCCAGAGTTGTTGTCAAGCAGAACCCATGCTGCTCTCCCTCTATACCCTGCATGTTGACATTTATAGGTCTATTTAGAACATTCCATTCACTCACAAAACCACCACTGCTTTCCTAATCATGATGGCCCTTTGTGGTCCCAGAGCAAAGAGCAACATCAAGAGAGAGAGACAGGGACAGAGAAACAAAGACTGGAATGATGGGGAATAACAGCTTTGACTTTTCTAAAACGAGGCTGTTGCCAATCTCACCCTCACTGAAGCTTCCATAAACAAGGAACTGAAAGTCTGCTTTCCTCCACCTTGTCCTATAAACTTACAATGAACTACTATGTTCATTGTAGTTCTTTGTGGAATTTTTCATACATGCAGAGCTATTAAAACTTGCATTTCAGCCAGGCGTGGTGGTGCACACCTGTAATCCCAGCACTCTGGGAAGCAGAGGCAGGTGGTCCACAAAGTGAGTCCAGGAGAGGTTGAAATTAAGGCAGACTGGGTACACAGGTTGCTAGTTTTTGTCTTATGAAACAATAAATAATAAACAAGGAATGGTATGAAGCCTAAGGAAACAAGACCAAATAGAAAAAAAAAGATGCCAACAGCATGAGCAAGTAGGGAGAAACTTGCCTGATCAGCAGGAGCCAGTTGCTACTGAGTATCCGCCCACCTGCTCCCCTTTCCCAAATTTCCCTTTAGGTCTGTGCATGCAAAAGTTTGAAACATTTGATGGGGCTAGAGGGATGGCTCAGTGGGTAAATGCTTGCAGTACAAACATGAGGACCTTAATTCAAATTTCCAGAGCCCATATGAAAGCCAGACATGACAGTATAAGCATGTAACTATGGAGACAGGTGGATCCTGGGAGAGAAGAGAAGCACACGCTAGCCAACCAATCTAACCCAAAGGACAAGTTTCAGGTTCACTCAGAGATCCTGTCTCAAAAATAAGATGGAAGATGGCTCCATCAAATCAGATGGCTCAGTGGGTAAAGGCACTTGCTGCCCAGTGACAACTGGAATTTAGTCCCCAGAAGCCGCATGAATGTGAAAAGAGAGCACCAACACCACAAAGTTGTCCTCTGACCTCCTTTGTATGCCGTGCATGTGCTGTGACATACATGCACACTCCTACACATACACATGATTGTTTTTTTACAAAAAAATAAAAAAAGAGGTAGAACCAAAAAAAATTTTTAAAAACAAAAAGAGGCAAAGAGCAATGGAGGAAGATTCGAGGTTCATCCTCTAGCCTGCGCCAGTACACACAGGCAGGTGCACTTACATGTACATGCGGTATTCATTCACTATACATGTTGGTTGGCTTACAGGTGCCTGAGCCCCAGGGGATCCAGTACTCTCTTCTGGACTCCTTGGGTACCTGCACTCATAAATGTACAGATAAGCACATATACACATAACTTTTTAATGTTTAAGACTCTTTTTAAAGGAATTAATTCTGTTTTTGTTTGTTTGGGGGCTTTATAAGGGGTTGTTTTGGTTCCGTTTTTTGAGACAGGGTTTTTCTTTGTAGCCCTGCTGTCTTGGAACTTGCTGTGTAGACCAGGCTGGCCTTGAACCCAGCGATCCTCCTGTCTCTGCCTCCCAAATACTAATATTAAAGGTGTAGGCAACCACAGCCCGGCAAATTCCTAGATAGATAGAAAGATAGATAGACAGACGGATAAAAGGGTTTTCTCTGGTAACTTGTTTTGATTAAAATTTCTTTAATGACTGAACCTTCTAGTAAGGACTAAGGTGCATTCACGGAACTAGGAAAGTTAACAAGGGAGAAACATCAAGTGTTGGCACATGCAGGGCAGACAGACCTGATTTAGTCATTAAGGCCTTGCAGGAACAGTGTGGTATGGCTCTGGGGCTCATAGTTGCACTCCCAGGAGCATTATGACATGAAACTCCTGTAGTCGTGACCCAAATCAGTCTCCTCCAAGATGGGCCCATAGGGGACGGACCAGCAGAGGACAGTAGTTCAGCAGAGAGAGGGGATGAAAGTCTCATATGTGATGGCCCATGAGGACAACACAAGAGCACATACAGACAGTCCCCCTGAAGAGTTCAAACTCAGGCTTGGCTGCATCTCTGGAAAATACACAGGCTATAAAACTGTCAAGGAAGTAGAGTGTGACTGGACCTGATGTGCAGGAGAGGGGTCCCTGGGGTAGGGAGTCTTCATGGTCAGTTTGCCACATATATAGGAGTCATATCTGCTTTAACTCCCCTGAATGGGTGTATCACAGTGAAACATGTCAACAGATTGAGGGACAACTGTTGATTCTGCAGGAACAAGCACTTCTTCCTGCTAGGTATGCAGCAAGTGATGTGCTCCATGGTTCCATAAGATGAAAAATACTCATCAGAAATTAGTTAAAGAAATGTAAACTTGTGTGTGCATCAAAGATCTGGTATAATCCATGTTCTAGGTTGTGCTGGCTGACATTGCAGAGGACATTGGTGCATCTCATAACTCCTCTCGCAGCCACACTTCAGATCTTCATGAAGCAAAACTTAGGTCTTCTCCATGTATAAGACGCTTCATAGCTTCCTGATGCCTTAGATGTGGTTCTAATTGGCAGCCCTTCCTGTCCTGCCGCCTCTTTCCCTGCCGCCTGTGGCTTCCATAACTCAGCCACAGCCCTGGGAGGAGTGGACTCCTCTTGACTCGATACTTGATAGTTTAGACTTGTGTCCATCCCTTGGCTATCTTATGGTGGTTGGTCTCCTCTTTTTGTTTCTATCTCCCATGTCTGGGAGTGCCAGAACTACCCCATAACAAGGACTATCAGTAATTACTTGCTAAGTAAATAATGTGAGGCAAATCACAGCAAATGGGAAACAAAATATAACGGTGTGAATCTGTTCTAGGATGGTGAATTCACGTTTCCCCCAAAGGTATCTATCTGAGGAAGTTAAGACCTAGGTCGCCCTTCCAGAGATGGCATTTGATGGTTTCTTACCATATCAGGCGTGTGGGCACTGAACCCTGATTTAAAATAAAGGGGGTGGGGGGTGAGCATGAAGTCCTTCAGGGCAGGCAGGAGATCAGCCCAGCCTCCCAGCACTATGCCAGTTCTCTGCAGGGCCACTCTTCACTGGCAGCTAAGCATATTCTAACCGTGACAGGCCAGTGTCACATGAGATGCAGGATGGGAAGCAGCTCCTCTGCCTGCCTGATGTTTGCCAGAATCACAAACTCACTTAAACGTTTTGCTGTGAGCTTTCTCTCCCTCTGTCTCCTTCATGTGAGCGCGTGCGCGCGCGCGCACACACACACACACACACACATGTGGAGGATTTGGGGTGAGGGATGTGCATGCTAGGCAAGTGCCCTACCACTAAGCAGCCCTTCCCTTTTTTAGCGCCAGCATAGTATGTTTGTATGCTTAATGTATTATTCCCATGACTAGCTATATTATTTATCATGTATACAAACTGAAGTTTCAGAGAATGTATGTGTTTCCAGTAATACCACATAAGATGAAAAAATACTCATCAGAAATTAGTTAAAGAAATGTAAATTTGTGTGTGTATCAAAGACCTAGTATAATCCCCTATGTCCTGAAAATATAAGTTGGAAGAATAAAAACTGTAGATCTGGGCTAGGTAGATGGCTCAGTTGGCAGAACACCTGCAGTGCAACCATGAGGACCTGAGTTCAGATTCCCCACAAAACATATGTTTAAAAGAAAAAAATCCAGACAATGGTGGTGCATGCCTTTTCTCCCAGCACTTGGGAGGCAAAAGCAGGCAGCTTGATCTTCAGAATGAGTTCCAGAACAGCCAGGGCTATACAGAGAAACCCTGTCTCAAAACTAAATCAAGATTCACATTGGCACATATCTGTAAAATTCCACCTTGATGCTCAGTGGGGAGGAGACAAATGGACCCTGAAAGTCCTTGGCTAGTCAGTCTAGCTGAATTGATGAGCTTCAGGCTCACTAAGAGATCCTGTTTCAAAAAAATCAATGTGGAAAATGATGAGGAAAGACACCTCAAGCCTCCACATACAAGCATATATGCACATATCTACACTAACAAGGACATACAGCATACATGCACACCAGATCACACACACACATCTATAAACAGGGAGCCTCACTGATGGACACTTTACAAAGAAAAGTGAGCAAGAAAGCTCTTCACGTATTTCATCAATAGCCATGGAAACCTAACAGTATGCGACCTGGGGCTAGACTGAGTTCCAGGTATCTCACTTTTCTCACTGGAGTGCAACTCAGAAGCTGTACTTTACTTGCTTTTTCATGTTAAAAATGCAGAAAGGAAAATATAGGGTTTTCCCTGTGGAAGCATAACTATTTAATAAAGTCCCACACTGTATACTGAAATGGTGGCACACACTCCCTAATCCTAGCACTAGGGAGGCAGAGACAGGAGGACCTTGAGTTCCAGGCTAGGCTGGGCTACACAGAAAGACCCTCTCTCAAAAAACAAAAGCACTCGTTCTGTGTAAAGATCAGTCTGCACTTCAGTTCTGTTGTAGGATCAACTCTGACCACATTAAAAACACATATAGACAAAGCAGAAAAAGAATAGTCTCTTCATTTTCAATATGGATCCTATAGGGAATCTCAGCATAGGGAAGTAGGTGTGCCAAGAACAGCCCAGGGACATGAGCCCTGCAAAGAGTGGACCTGATACACTGTGACAGGAATAGCTACTAGCATCCTGCAGCTGTCTGCCATCCAAGCCCTGCCCTGGGAGCTAGCAGATGAGCCATTATGGACCAAGATGGGTGATAGGAAGAAATCACCCTTTTGTTCAGTGTCATTGATAAAAAGCAAATAAAAACGGGAGGTGTGTCGCTGCATGAGTTGGCTGCATGGCCACACAAGCCCCTGTTGTCTGTGAGAAGGCACCTGGAGTCAGCCGGCTCAGCAGACCACACCACAGATGTTACTCTGAAATAAGGCTAGCTTCCGCTTGTGGGGCCTCTGTGCTTGGTAGAAGTAGGGACCAGAAGCTGAGGTTAAGCTTCCAGGTTAGAGTCCCTACTTTCATTACCCCTAAGTAGAGGCTCCCTTTCTCCTCGGTGTCCTTTCCCCTGAAGACTTCTCTCCCCCAAATCCTCAGTGATGTAATCAGCCTGTCCAGAACCCTACCAAAGGGAAGTGCTTCAGCAAGCGCTCTGTTCTGCACATGGGATCAGTTCCATCTCTATGAAGTCCTGTTGCCAAAGCAAACAGCCTCTTCCTGTGCGCTGGCCAGCGAAGGGCGGTGTGAATTCCAGCACAGTGGAGAGCGTCCCTTTCCTCTCTTTCTTCCTTCCTGCCTTCTTCCTGGGGCCTGAGCTTCTGTCACAAGGTCTTCCTTTTGGAATGACTATCAAACATACACACAGGTGGCATCAGAGGAAAGACACTAGAGCTGACCTCTGGTGCTCTGCTGCAATTGAGTAAGCAAAGTCCCTGTGTCCTAGAGGGACATGGCTGGCTTCTAATAAGCATACTGACAAAGGGACAGTTGCAAACACTGCTATGTATCCAGCATGTGTATGCAACGAGGGAAAGTGAGCAAGCCAGGCCTTTCCCTCTTTCATCACTAGTCTTGAATCCCTTGTGTTAAGAGGCCTGGCACTTCATGGCATGAGCCAGATTTTTTTTTTTTTTAATCCAAATGGTTCTTTCTAGTAAGAGGATCTGGGGCATTGAGGAGGAAGGAACCATGTTCTTCTAAAGCTCCCAAATGTCTTGGTTGGGGAAGGAAGAAGGGGAGGAGAGATGAGGTATAACCAGGATACAGAGTGGTGCTTGAAGATCAGGACCAGATAAAGAAGACAGAAAAGGAAATTATCTGGACCAAGCAAAGTCTCATCAAAAGATACTTTGCCATAACATGATCCACAAGTCTAAGAAAATACCAGATTTTCCACCAGCTCACAAGATGCCATTTCAGTTAGTATTTACTACCCTCAGCAACGAGTAGCAACGTCAGCCTCCTGGAGAATGTGAAGCAGCCCTGAGTGTGCACTTAAGTCTTGCCATTAGAAGAAGAAATGTTACAGTTACCAGGAAAGGATAAAGGGAACCATTATGTGTGAGTCATTTGGGGGGCTTGGTTTGATGATGTTGGAGGGGGTTGGTTGTCCACTTGTTTTGAGACAGTCTTAACTATGTAGCCCTGGCTGGCCTAGAACTTGCTCTGTAGACTGGGCTGGCCTCTAACTCACAAATGCTAGAATTAAAGGTATGCACCACCACGCCGGGCCTCTGGCAGTTTTTGACCAGGTTCAGAACTGGCTGAGCTAAGAGATAAAGAACAACTCAGAGCCTGGTGTTGAAAGTGGTCTTGGTGATGTTAACAGCCACTGGATAATAAGTGCATGAAGTGGAACACACCTTGGAAATGGGCGTTTAGAGGCTGAGCTGTAGAAGTTGAAATGCAGACAGTCAGAAGTGGACTAGTGCAAGTTCACCAGCTTCAGAGAAACAGAACTGTGTCGCGCAAGACTCGGGCTGGTTGCCAAGCTTCCGTAAAAGATTTATTCACTGAGTGTGACAGAACATGCAGGTAATCCAGCACGCAGAAGATTGTGAGTTTGAAGCCAACCTAAGCTTCATAGCAAATTGAAAACAAACCTAAACTTTAAAAGAAGAAACCATCTCAAAAAGCCAAAGACTGAGATTGGGTGTGGTGATACAAGCTTGTAGGAACTGCTTAGAAGATAGGAGCAAGAGGAAAGCCAGTCTGAAGACAGCCTGGACTATATAGTGAGTTCCAGGCCATCGTGAACTACATATAAAGCTCTAGGCCAGCCTGGGACCCCTAACATGAAGTGGAAAAAAAAAAAGTTTTCCTTTTTTGATGGCAGAGTGTGTAACTCAGTGGTAAGGTTCTTGTCTTACATGCGCAAAGCCCTGGCCTCAGGTGCCAGAACATACATATACATACATACATGTTAGAGAAGAGAAAGGCTTAGATTCCAGCATGAAGGCATCTTTGAATAAAATAATTAATTGTGAAATAACTTAAATAATCCACCTTTTCCCAAGATTCCCTTGGCATCAAAGAGACAAATTGATGCTATATGACATGCTTGGGCATTTATTTACTTACTTACTTACTTACTTACTTACTTACTTTATTTTGCTGTGTGCTGCCATTATCCTAGGAGATTTGGAAATGGTTTATGTAAAATATAATGGTAATGAGTGTAGAAGAGGCACTTTTAAAGGAGAATTCAGGTGAGAGGCTTGACTGTCGGGATTACACATTCACTGTCATCTCCAAGACCTCCTCCTGCCCCCATCTCTCTGGCTCTGTAGAACTTTCTAAGCCTGGCATTCCATAGGGAAGGTGCTGTAAGGCCTTTCACGTGTCAGTACTTCTGCCCAGGCATGACTAAGGAAAGTGACCTCGCTACCTTAACCCCGTGAATAGTGTCCTCACAGTGGGACTCCTTAGGCAACAAGGCTCCAATGATAGCGGAGGGGTTGTCCTTTGGATGTGCAACTTGATCCTATTACAAGCTTTATGTCAACACTAAATCATTGGCCCCCCAGAATCTTATCTTTAGAACCAGCTTAGTGAGGCCTGGATCATACCTTTGTAAATGCTAGAGGAATAGGTGGGAAGGCCACTCCAGAGACATGTAGACCTGACTGACTTCTAGCTCACCCACCTAGAGTGCATGGCAGGAGAGCCCAGGTCTGCACTCAAGGACACGGAGAACATACATTGGGGATGGTATCTCCTCAATGTGGATATCACCACAGGGTTTTAGGGGACAGCAACACCACTGGTGACATCCTGTAGACAGCATACCTATGGATCAGAAGGTCATGTACTCCACCTCATATTCAGATGACATAGGATGGAGGGGTTCAAACAAGGACTTGATAGTGGACAGAGCCGGGTGTGGAGCCCAAGTGGCCTGTGCTAGAGCCGGCATGCTAATCGGGACAAGCCTGAAGAATCTGGAAGTCCTCAAAAGGCACGCAGAGCTGAGATGCCTCCGAACCAGAGCTGTGGACCCAGCCCAGCTACTTGCTCTGCTCCAGGTGCTGTTTAGTATCAGTGAAGAGCCAGAGGCCACACGAGCACATTCCCTTCACAGACCACTCCCCTTACACACTCAGTGCTATTTTCCCTCCTCTGCCCATGCTACATGGTAAGTTCTAGGCCAGCCTGAGCTACATAAAAGAAAAAGGAGACTAGGGGCATAACTCAGTGTAAAGTGCTTTGCTGACATGTGGGAACCCTGAGTTCCTTACCCAGTACCATAAGAAAGTCAAGATAACAAATTTGCAAATGATGAGGCAAAGAGAAGAGGAGAAATAAAGAGCAGAGGAAATAGAAACGGGCCTACAGAGCATGAGCAGAAGCTATGCACAGTGGCTTCAGTTGTGAGGACTTCTATGGAGAGACCAAAAGATAGCACTCAGGCCCAATGTTTGCAGCCAAATGCTCAGGACCCCAGCTCCTCATTGCAGACTCTGAGAGGGTTCTGTATGCTGTGTCTTTGTGGGCTGACAGTCAACTGATCGTTACCCTACTAGGAGACAGTGGGAGACCCTGACATTTTTAAATCTATGCTATGCCAGTTACCATGGAAAGCAAGAAAGGGGGAATGAGAAAAGAAGAAGGTGGAAAGAGCAAGACAGACCTTGTGGAACTGCAAAATACTGTCATAGGCACCTCCCCCCATGCCTTCCCCAAGACTTTGGTGGGCACTTCTCTAACCGTGTCGAACTCTGTGTCTTAGGACCTGCCTCCCTGACAGACAACACAGCATGCAGCCGTCACAGGGGAAAATGGAAACTGATTGAGCAGACAGTGTTGAGGGCACATGGAATAAGAGTCATGAAGTAATTTTTCCAGCTTCCAGGTACAGCAAAATTAGACTTGGAAAGTCCTTAGCAGATACCGGAAATGCCGTGGCATGTACTGGGTTGCATCTATAAAGGCAAAGCCACACAAGACTGTTGGCACCCCATGAAAACAGCAGCTTCACATGGCTGTCCCTGGTGTGTTGCTGAGCAACGGTCCCTCAGAGCAGGGGGAGAAATGGTCCCTTGACTAGCCCAGGGCTGTGCTGGACACGGTGCTGGTATCCAAAGATGTAGAGTGGCCAGCAAGTGAGAGCACAGGCAAATAGGGAGTCCATCTGCCCGTTAGTGTGTTGCTTCTGTGGTTTCCAGGGTCTCGAAGCCTCCCCAGTCTATTCCACATTCCTCTTTTCATTAGCATCTTCTTTCCCCCTGCCCACCCACCTCGCCCCAGCATTGCGACTCGGGTTCGCTTCACAACAGGTAATAGCAGGCGTTTCCTCGTCCTGTGACAGGACATCCTGGCGCCCCACAGTCTCTCCCTGGCTTTAAAACAGACCCAAGCACAGGAAAAAACCCAGCTCTAAAATTAGCAGCGTGATAGAAGAAAGGCACATAGCTGTTCTCTGTACTGTTTGTCAATGAAACGAGTCTAAACAGGCCAAATGCATTTCCTTTTTGGGCAAAACAGACCTGTCAGGGTGATAGTCAAATGCCGAAGGGACAAGGCAGCCTAGGAGGCATGAGAAGCTTCCCAAACTGCCCCAGGAACCACCGCCCTCATTGCTCTGGCTTTTTCCGTGGGCCTCCAGCTGTTGGGTAGTTTTTGGACAGAGATGGCCTAACCTTTCCAGAGGTTATGATGGCCTCAAAATATTCAAAGTAGAAGTATACTAACTCAGCTCCCTTCAGGAGGCCCTTGATACATTCCCTCCAAGACTGCCAAACAACTGAATTTCAATGAATGGAAGTTTCCCTCATTATGATTTTTCTTCGATGAGTATTTGGAAGCAACACTATTTTCTCATAAGACAGCTGCTTTGCAAGAGGCCACTGTCAGTTCTCCATCAGTGACATGAGTTCTAATCACTCCAAGAGTCTCTAGGATGTTAAAGTAAGAAAGGCAGCAGTTAGGTTGATTATCACATGAGAAGTAGTTACTTACACGGTCAAGAACTATTAAGAAGAAGAATAAACAATAAAAAAAAATATTGTTTTGTTTGTTTGTTTTTTGCCACTAAAGTGTTTTTTTTTTTAATTTTATTTTTTTGGGAGGGAGTTGGTTCAGACAGAGTCTCACCATGTAATTCTGACAGGCCTGAAACTCACTATATAGATCAGGCTGGCCCTGAACTCAAGACCTGCCTACCTTTGGCCCCAGAATGCTGTGATTAAATGTGTGCAGTCTTAGCTCGGTGTCTTTTCTTTGTTTGTTTGTTTGGTTTTGGTTTTTTGAGACATGTTTCTCTGTGTAGCCTTGACTGTCCTGAACTTACTCTGTAGACCAGGTTGGCCTCTACAGAGATCCACCTGCCTCTGCTTCCCAAATGCTGGGATTAAAAGTGTGTGCCACCACCACCCAGCTGTACGGCATATTTTAAAAACTCAGCTTTCCTGTGGTGTTTTCAAAATCTCCCATTTCATTTTTGAGGATAGATTCAGGTGGTAATGGTCCTCCTTGAGTGGGAAGAAATACTTGTTTTATGTGTCTGATCAGTAGAGAGCAAAGTGAGAGGCTTTTCTAAGCATGGCATGTTGTATATTCAGTGGCAAAGGTAGGAAGAAGGCAGGACTGACCCACAGTCACATCTGCATGTTGATATCAGTGTTTCTCATGTCCAGTGAGAGCCACAGAAGTGGCCTTATGTTGCAGCTGGGTAACCAGCGGCTGGCTCAGTGATTGGCTCACGTTCATAGAGCCAGGACACTGTTGGAGCTCCCCTACCACTGAGACTTTACAATTTTCCCAAACCCCTACCCCCACCCCTTCCTGCCTCTGACTGGCTACAGGGAAGTGACTTTCCCAGGACCATTCCGCCACACTATTCTTAGCATTCAGGGTAGCAGGGCTTCCTGACTCCCACCAGGCGTTCTCCAGCACATAAATACCGGTCAGCCTCATTCTGGAAACTGTTTCTCAAGAAAGATAAAGGCCCAGGATCTATTCATTATTCCTAGAATGATTCACTTCAGACTTCCTGCCGTTTCCCCTGTTAAAAGTGTGCACTGCACACAGGAATGGCTAGCATTCTAAACCAAAGAAAGGTCGACTAAATGTGTCCCACAGCCCACTCCAGTGTACCTGTGGGGTGTACATTTTTGTCTGTAGACCACATAGCTGACATTCTCAGCAAGCTGCAAGAAGCTTGAAATTCACCTAGTTGTTCATGATCTAACAGCTCTGACCCCACAGGACAGAGCAGTGGGACACCTGGTCCCTGTGAGGTGAGTTACAGTAGACAGCTGCCATGACTTCTACCACCAGTCTAACCCTTCCACAACTCTGTGGGTCATTTCTGGTAGTGACACCAGCAATGACTCTTGTCCTTTAAAAACAACAAATTTTTCAGTCAGGCATGCTACCATGTGACTTTAATCCCAACACTCAGGAGACAGAGACAGGTAGATCTCTGTGGTTTAAGACCAGCCTAGCTTATATAATGATTTCCAGGCCAGCCGAGGCTACATAGTGAGATAACAAACAAAAAGCAAACAACGAACAAGCAGCATATTTGCTCCCACCATATCTAAGCTTGCACACAGTATCCCTAGATCACTAGGGAGGTGGGTGGCAGGTGCAGTGTTATAGGCAGCTCTGCTCTCTGATGACCCAGTGTCATGCAAGGCCAGGTTATAGTCTGTGTCTGTGTTACAGCCAGAAGAGGAGCAATGCATGGGTCGGCATGCGCTGTTCACTCAGGCTGTGTATAACATGCTTACATGAGCTTCTCACTGGTCATGAGCAAGGGTTTGTGCTGAGCCCGGGTCAGACCCAAGGAAGCATCACTTAGATAAAGCCCTGCCTTCTGTTGTGGTTGTTAGCTGAGCAGGCTGGGATCAGACTGGGGCTATCTCCCACCTCTGCCCAGCAGAAGCCAGCTCTTCCCCAACTGCTTCAAATTGGTATCAAGTGCACACTGGCACACAGAGGGCAAATGTGGTACAGGTTCTGTAGACTTGGAAAAGCAGAGCAACCTTACTTCAGTATGCTAGACCCACCTTTAAAACAGAAATGAGTTTGACAGGTAAAAAGCGTGTGTCTGTACCTAAAGCCACCTAAGGCCATGGGGTATTCTCCCACCATGATAGCAAAAGGACCAAGTGGTTCTACCAGCTTTGTGGGGGCCACAACATGGCCACTCTACCCACCCTGGGTACTTACTTGCCAGCTGGAATGCAGCAGCCATTGCCTCCTCCCAGCACTGGGACTCTGGTGACATCAGGGGCAGGCCGGTCAGGCCGAGGACGAAGGTGATCTGGCCCACGGCAAGTGCTGCTGTGGCCACCAGGTTGCAAGCGCGCATCATGTCAAACTGTACTGTGGGCCAAAGGGAGGGAAGGCAGGTGGTCAGAACAGTGAGCCACTTAGGAAGAGCCAAGGCAAGCTGGCCACACTCATTTTCAGTGGTAGCTACTTTCTTTCTAGGCCTTTATTGGACCTTTAAAAAGGTAGGTCAGACAGCTAGTGTCTTCTCTGAACAGAGCTCTCTGCAAGCACCTTACCCACCCTGGATTCTCCATGCTGTCTTGTCCTTTAACCGGCCACTTAAGGACCCCCTAGCTTGTCTGCATTGGTCGTATCCTGCCTAGGCTGGAACACTGCTCTGTGATTTGAATCTTTGTGTGTGTGTGGTGTATGTATGTGTATACACATGGTGCTGGAGGGGAGAGCTAAGACTTCCTTATGTGTGTGTACACAGAAACCAGAGATCAACTTCAAGTGTTTTCTCTATTGCTCTCCACCTTAGGCTTTTGTTTTTGTTTTTTTGGTGGTTTTGTTGTTTTGGTTCTTGGTTTTTTTGAGACAGGGTTTCCCTGTGTAGCATTGGCTGTCCTGGACTCGCTTTGTAGACCAGGCTGCCTCTGCCTCCCAAGTGCTACGATTACAGGCATGCACTATCTTGCCTGGCTTCCATCTTAGTTTTTGAAATAGGGTCTCACTGAGCCTGTACCTCATCATTTTGGCTAGACTGACTGACCACTGAACTCCTAGGATCTTCCTGCTTCTGCCTTCCCAGTGATGGGGTTACAGGAACACAGCACTTCACACAGGGCTATTATAAGTGCCGGAGATCAAAACTCTAATCTTACACGGCCAACAGTTTACTCACAAAGCCATCTCCTCACTCCCTGATTTGAGTCTTGATAAGACAAATGTTCCTTTTTCTCAGGTGCTGTGTTATAATTGAAGCTAGAAGGGAAGTTCAGTCAACAGTGGAATGTTTCTTGCTTAGTAATGGACACCATGGATCCTCAGCTGCTGTCCCCAGTTAGCTGTTCAGATACCCAAAAACTCTACATTGCTTCTATTCTGGTTTGAGTTTTTTGTTTCTTTTCATTTTTATTTGTTGTGGGTTTTTTGCTTTGGTTTTGGTGTTTGTTTGTTTGTTTTGAGGCATGATTTCTCTACATAGCTCTGGCTGTCCTGGAACTCACTATGTAGACCAAGCTGGCCTCAAACTCAGAGAGATCTGCCTGCCTCTGCCTCCTGAATGCTAGGATTAAAGGCATAGAACACAAAACCAAGCTTGAAACTCAGCATCATTATCACACCCTCCTATGGGCAAAAGACTTGAGCCTATAGCATTAGGAGACTGAACTTGGCCTCTTTGCCAGCAAGGGATAGAGACCAGACTTGAGTGTGTTAAACCCAGGTTCCCTCCCACTCACCTCCTAGGCCCCACTTCCTTGACTCTACCAGCAGCCAAAGTTGTGCTCCAACCTTGTGCCTGCCTTCCTGTCCTTTGCTCCCTGCCCCACACTCTGGTCTCAGGAGATAGATGGGCAAGGCAGAGTGTGGTCGGTGAAGTGTAGCCCAGAGCATCTAGCCCAGAATTTTGTCATTATTCCCTCCCACCGCCAGGTTAAATGTCACACCAAGCCCATATTGTGAGATGGTAGTACACCAGCATGCAGACATCTATAGGCCTGCTCACTCCGGATCAACAGCATATCTATCAGTGGAGACTGCCAGACACCAGGGGATGGACTCAGTAAGAGCAGCGTGCCATAGCCCAGCCTCATGTGTCCATGTCTGTGGTCCAGCAGTTATAAGGAAATTCCGATTCACAGACTTCTGGCAGATGAGTCAGTGCTCAGCTCAAACCAGTCCTTGAAGAGTGGAGGTGCTGCTCTTCCCAAGTGTGAAACGGAAACACGAGACCTGAACCTGAGAAAGCACAGCCTTACAAGATCCTTGAGGGACATATGCTGTGGGGCTACTGTAGGACTGTCCTCCTCTGTGGGCAAGGAAGGCACAGAGGCTGGCACAGGATGGGCAGCCTCTTCTGTGTGAGCCAGCAAGTAAGGTCCCACGTATAGAGACCTAAAGATCTTCTGTCCCACCTCTCACAAACCACTGAGAGAGGCGACCCCAGGGAGGGGCAGCATGCTTCACCTCAGAGGAGTTTCAAAGGGTTGCAAGATAGCATTGAACCATTACCGCCAATTTTGGCAGTTCTGTTTGATTTGACCTAAATGTTTATTGAAATGCAATATACATTTGCAAAAGAGCTCAAAGCTGTCGGGCTCAGTGTCTGCCTTTCCTCTCATCTCACATGGGTTCTGTATCTGGGTTCATGATCAGCACCTCTGCCCTAAGCCTATCAGCACCTCACTGTCTGTCCATCCAACCCATTCCCAAAGCCCCCCCCCCCCCAGGTTCCCCTTACTACACAGCAAAGGCAGATTCTCAGGTCCTATTTCCCCTCCTCCAATGATAGGATCTAATAGGTGATTATCTAGAGTAAGGTAAGGCCTGGAGGGAACAGTTCAGAGGCCTTGCAAGTCTCATCCATCTGGCCAGAGACCTCTGTGCACTTCTCTGTCCTTGGAAACTGATTTTGTCCATCAGTCAGCCTCTGCACAGGTGAAGGGCAAAGTGTCATGGGCAACTCTGGATGAGAAACAGCTTATCTACGTGTTGTGTCCGTAAGCATTTGGGATGATGCTAAGAACTTACTTAAAACTACCCCTCACTGGCAACTGTGAAGTCCTTTTTCTTTCAGTCCTTTCTCAGACCACTATGACAGTCTGAGAGAAGTCATCTTGTCACATGAACTGAGCACAGACTTGCTCTTGGGGTGCTGTGCCATGTGACTGCCATCTCTGCCTGGGCCCCAGCATGCCCCACACCATCTTCATGCTGGATGGTGTCTGATTCATGCTCCTTACAAGGTCATGTTTATATTTAGGCTGTGGAGTCACGGAGTCATCCAGGGGTTTTATGCCACTTCCTGCCACCAAGGGTCAGCCTGTCCTGCCCATTGTGTTTCAGGCTACTTCCTCTGCAAAGAACTCCTGTCATTTAGAACTTCAGGCCCCTTCTAGATCCCAGGCTTTTCCAAGCATGTTTTTAAATCCAGTGAACCTTGCTGCATGTATGAAGAGTTCTGTGGATGTATGAGATCTTAAGCTTACTGGACAGTCAGAGCAGCTGTGTATCTGGTGGCCTACCAGAGCAGGATGCTGCTACATCAACAGCAGTTGCCACAGCCTGGATCCTTGTTTCCAGGCTGGGCACTCTAGCAGCTGTTTCTCCTGATATACTGACAGCAAAGCAGGCAGTCTCCAGCAGGGCCTGCTTCTGGTGACCGAGAATTTATGTTCTCTAGTCCTTGCCAGAACGCAGATCAAGAAAGACCCTAACGCAGCTGCTTTAGAGGGGCGTGAGGTATGATCTGGCAAGACTGATCAGCAGCTGAAAGCACCTGCCATGCAAGCCTAAGGACCTGAATTTGATCCCCAGAACCCACATAAAGGTGGAAGAAGAGAACCAAGTCACAAAAGCTGACTTCTGATCTCCACACATGCACCATGGCATGCATGTGTTTGCATGCTAATAAAAATAAATCTAAAACATTAAACAAAGGGACAAGAGATGTACTAGGGTCTGGCAATTTAAGACTCCTGGTAGGAGCCTGTTGTGGTGGTGCACACCTCTAATCCTAGCACTCTGGGAGGCAGAGACAGTCGGGTCTCTGTGAGTTTGAAGCCAGTGTGTCCAGGAAAGCCAAAGCTACACAGAGAAACCCTGTCTCAAAAAAAACAAAACAAAAATCAAACAAAAAAACTTCTGTAGGAAACAGGGGAGCAGGCAGACATATCCCTCAAGATGTAGACGCAGTTTAAAACAGGTAACTGTGGTCTTGGGTTCTAGGAAGATGTAGAGGGAGGAAGAGCAACAGAGGAACTGAGAGCCCCAGGGGCAGATGACATGTTCCTTAAACTCTGAGACTCACAGAATGGCATATGATTCTCTGAGGCCCAGGGAGTGCCGTTCCAAGGCCTAATGGCTCTCACCTCCCACAGTGGATTAAGGCCTTGTAACAGGGCACATAGTGGCTGGGGTTCAGGCCAGTGGCTGTCTCTGGATTTGATTTGCTGGTTGCACCTCCCTCCTTTACAGCTAGCCTGATAACGATCTCACACTGCAGGAGGCTCAGCCCCATGCGGTGTGCTCCAGAAAGCTTCCTCTGTCATCTGGAAAGGCACTTCTACCTATACCAACCTGCATTCTTTAGAATACCCTGTCATCTGTATCCTGGACTTTCTGGTGTGGCTGGGGTTCTTTCTTGTTGTTTTTTTTTTTTTTTTTTTTTTGGTATATATATTGTGTGTGTGTGTATATATATATATATGGTATGTCCATGTTCACCCCATGTGTGATGGAGCATGTGGGTGTGGGTTCGATTGTATTTGTATGTACATGTGTGTGGAGACCAGAGGTTGATTCAGAGTATCTTCCTTGATTATTTTCCAACTTCTATACTAAGGTCTCTTCACTTGACCAAGAGCTCACATAGCTATCCAACTTACTCCCCTGCCTCCGCCTCCTGAGCATTCAGTCACAGGTGGCCCACCACACCCACCTGTTTTTCATTCACCTGGTGCTGGGACTCTGAACGCTGATCTCCATGTTTCACAGTAAGCACTTTGCCTTCTGAGCAAGCTCCCTAGCCATTATCTGGTTATTTTTATCCCTTATATCGGGGCTTCCTTTTTAAAATGTATTTTATGTATGTAAGTATCTGCTTACATGTGAATCTGGGCACCATATATGTGCCTGATACCCACAGAGGCCATTGGATTCTCCTAGTACTGAAGTTACAGGTGGTATGAGTTACCATGTGGTTCTGGGAATCAATCCCAGGCCCCCTGGAGGAGCAGCAATTACTCTTAACCATCAAGCCACCTCCCCAGCTCAGAACAGGGCTTCTTAAATTTTTCCCCACTCAGAACTTCCCCTTTCAATTTTTTGATTTGGTTTTTGTTTTTTTTGAGTCAGAGTCTTACTGTGTAACCCTGGCTGTCCTGGAACTCACAGACATCCATCTGCCTCTGCCTCCCAAGCACTGGGATTAAAGGTGCATGCCACCAACATCTGGCTGGCTGGCTTACTATCTATTGATCTATCTATCTATTGAGGCAAGGGTTTCTCTATGTAACCCTGGCTCGCTTGGAACTCTCTGTGTAAATCAGACTAGCCTTGAACTCACAGAGATCCTCCTGCTTCCCAAGCGCCGAGATTAAAGGCATGTGCCACCACACCTGACCTTGCAACCCCTTTTTGTTTACATAACTCTTGTATATAGGTAAGTAAAATAAGAATGTAAGCCGAGCATTTACTGATAGTAAATTATAAAGACATTTTAAGAATAGTTTTGGTATACATATAGTTTTACCATTTATAAAAGACAAAAGCAAATTGCATACTAATGAGATGAATGTGTGATAAAGAATTAAATCTTGGGCTAATACTTTGGTACTATAGGATGTAGAGCATCTTCAGTTTTCAGATACTGATTTTATCAACTTTATATACTTACATTATTTCATTTATTGGGAGTAGAACAATGTGAATTTCATAGAGGGTGTTTAGAGATCAGAGGACAACTTTCAGGAACTGGTTCTCTCTTCCCACCCTGTGGGGTCCAGGAATCAAACTCAGGTTGTCAGGCTTGTCTTAATGCCTTTACCTACATAGCCATCTTGACAACCCATATTTATTTTATTTTACTTTTAAATGACATATTTATTTGCATGTTATATGCATCAGCATTTTGCGTGCATGTCTGTGTGAGGGTGTCAGATCTCCTAGAACTGGAGTTACAGATAGTTGTGAGCTGTCATGTGGGTGCTTCACAGGAATACATAGTATAAGATGGCAAAAGTATAATGAATGCAGTTTCAGAAATTGCTAGAAGTTTTGTCTGAATCCCAGATCAAACTTTATTTTACTAATTTCTTTAATGAAACTCAAGCCATCAAATCTAACATTATAAAAGAGGAAAAACAGGCATGAGTAGTGGCATACCTTTAATCCTAATGCTCCGGGCAGAGGCAGGCGGATCATTCTGAGTTTGAGACTTACTTGGACTATATAGCAAGCTCCAGGCTGGCCAAGACTAACGAAAAAGTCAATTACTATAAGAATTCTAAAGATATATCAATTGGATACATACATGCTGCGGAATGATGGGAGGAAGCGAGCATTTACAATCTGTGTTACTTGTTATTAAACAATTATGTTGATGTAAGAGCAAGAAACTTAGCAGTGAAAACACTGCCATTCATTACATACCAAGTTTCAAATCAGCGCTGAGGTGTCAGGCAGCAGCCCTTGATACACCATGTGGCATGAGGGCACAAAGTGCCAAGTGCACATTGTAATTTCAGAGCCAAGGCTGTAATAAAGTGTAGTGAGGAACAGCACAGGTGAGCCCTGCCCAGAACACCTCAAATTCATTATCCATTTGTTTCAGAATCAACTTTTGGTTGTTGAACATTCAGAAACTTTTACTGTTGCTAGATTTTTTGTGATCTCTCCACCTACACACACACATTAACTCTATCTGTGAACATGACCAGCAGTTTAAGAAACTGCGACTTAATATAACCACTCAGAGACTCCGCTACTTTAAAGCGTAGTTGAATTGGGAAGCGTGGACATATGATGCTGAATGTTAACAGCAGGGGAACAGCATACTAGGCATCCCAAGCTTCATCTTGAAGGCCAGGAAAGGAGCTGAATAAATGACAGTGCTGTTTGGAAAGAGAATGACCCACGTGGTTTGCTTGAGGGTATACATTATCAGTGTAGTGAGGGTATAAGATTGGCTTGAGGAGCCAGCAAGCCAGGAAGAGAGTGCAGACTCACTGCTGGGCTGTCCCAGCCCTCCGCCCTCCCCTTCTACCTGTCTTCCTGCCATGCCTCATGTCAGACTCTGCAAAGTCATTCACCCCCTGCCTGGATGAGAGTGCTGTGTAGCCCCCACCCTGCTGAGAGAGAAGCACTCCCTGTGAAGCTGCTGTAGGAACAGCCCAAGATGTCAGTTAAAGGATGGCATAAAGTACCTAACCAAACAGTCAGCCAGCTAGCCAGCTAGCCTGTCCTGATGTCCATCATGGCACAAAGGTGTGTAGAGATGCTCAGGGATCTCCCTCAGCAGCATGGAGGTCTAGCTGATCGGTGCCAGGGTTCAAAGTTTATATTCATTATTCAAGTAGGCCTCTGGCCTCTGGCATCCCAGTTTCTCTGAGGCTAGAAGATCCCTGGTCAGTAAAAAGGCCCTGGGTACTATGTAACAGAATGATCTCCATGACCCTCCTGGGGAGGCCTCAGTTTGACATGGGAAAGGCCTGACCTGGGTGACCCATGTTCCTATCCAGAACTCTCCAAATATCTGGAACACAGAGCCCTTAGACCAGAGTTCAGAATGTCATGGAATGGCCCGTGTACTCATTCTGCATCTTGGGCAGGTCCCTTATATGTCTGCAGTTAAAAGCACTGAGTGGGGGGCTGGAGAGATGGCTCAGTGGTTAAGAGCACTGTCCGCTCTTCCAAAGATCATGAGTTCAATTTCCAGCAACCACATGGTGGCTCACAACCATCTATAATGTGAACTGATTCCCTCTTTTGGCAAGTGTAAAAAAGAAAAAAAAAAGCACTGAGTGATTCCAACTCCATGTGTTCTACATGGAGCTAGCAGGAGGCGTTCCTGCCAGATTGTCTGGCCAGTGATGGTCAGTGCTGAGAGTGGTCTGTCTTGTAGTCTTGCCCCAGTGCCCTAACACTGAAATTGCGAGCAAGCCACATAGCCCTGTGACACAGACCGGTATGCCCATGGTGTGCGTTGGAGGGTTTTAGAAAGTGTCATTGCTCAGGCGTGAGGGATGTTACCCCTGATGCCATCTGTCTAAGGCGTCAGAATTTGAGCAGCTGCCCCTCCTCAGAGTGCTGATTTCTAGAACCACTTGGGTCACATGGTGGGGTTCTGCATGAGAGTCTCAAGGCTGCTCACAGGTCTGATTTTAGATGGTAGCAGCTAGCAGATGGCCTTGCCTTACAGCCTGGGGATATAGGTGCACATGGGTGGGGGCATTAGGCATTACTGGCCATATGGTTGCCATTGTCTCTGTCTATGCAGAGCAATGTGGCAGCTGACATAGAATGGTCAGCACAAGTGGGAGCAAAGCTCACGGAGAGGAGGAGAGAGGAAGAGACCAGCAGCATCTCTCCCTCCAAGGCCCCGGGCACAGAGCCAAACAGTCCTGTCCCAAGCCAGGGGGTTAGGGACCAGCTTCCCCTCAGGAAATGCTGACTTATGGCTGCTTTGTTCCTATTGCACTTCAGTCTCAATGTGTGTTAGCATGTGTTAGCAACCAGAATCACCCATTTAGCCTGTTTTCCAAAATTTCACCCCGTTACTATTACCAAGAAGCCTCTCAGTGACTTTTCTGTTATTTGAACAATAGTTGCTACTCAGATTAACGATCCGCTACCTGCAAATGCCATAGTAATTGCTAAAGGATTTTTTTTTCCTCTTTCTGAGACAGGATCTCACTGTGTAGTCCAGACTAGCCTGGCTCAGCACCTGAGTGCTAGGATTATAGTCATCTACCACTAGCCCAACTTAGAAAACTATTTTTAAATCGTCTAGGGAGCTCATCAGGTAAAACAGCAGGTTCACAGAGGTGGGAACCATAGGAAGGCACAGGTAAGAGGAGCAGCCAAGTCTGCCATTCTGTCACATAGATGTGGCCAGGGAAGATGTCTGGCCTGGCCTCAGAAGGTGGAGGGTGGGAAAGACAGATGTCCACACAAGATGTCCCTGGGATGCAGCTGCTGGAGCTCAAGGGGTGGGGAAGGGAGGGAGCACTGTACGTGTGTCCCAAGGGACAGCCAGGCGGTTTGGGGACTTTATGGTCCAGAATGGCCTGGGTCTGGAACTGGCTGCTCTCAAAGCCTAGTGAGAAGTTTAAGGCAGGAGCTCCTGCCTACACCCGGCCCTGCTCCAAAAGACATAAGGCCTCTAGGGCTGGGCAAAGCCATAGCCCAAATGAAAAGCTCGGTGGAGCTTCACGGTTGCTAGCTTTCCTGCTGAGCCTGAATGGTCATAAATGCAGAGGAAGAGCTCTGTACTGACACACCACACAGAGACCTAAGGTCAGCTGTTTGGCCTCCTACACGACACCAAGATCCTGAGAGTGCATTCATCTTTGATCTTTTTCTCAATAAAAGGCTCCCTACCTGTCTTGGCCCAACGGAAGAGGCCAACTACCTCACTGTAAGCCTGTTGCTGTTCCCCTGCCTGGCCTGCAAGCCCTCTGTTAGGTGCAGAGTTGAGGGGGCTGCCCTGGGCTTATCACTCAGAAAGTCCCCCTTAACACTGAGCAGTTGTCCACCTAAGTCCCATGCATTCTAATGATCAGTGTCATCTTCCAACAGCAGCCATCAGACCTGTAGCCTTCATGGCAGTTTGTAGTAGACTGGGCACTTGTAAGACAGATCTCCTGTCAATTTTAGTGGCTTGTCATCTGGAGAGAACTTTCATGACAGCAGATGTGCCTATTTTAGGTAGCATTTTCATACTTATATCACCCTTTCTTCTTGTACTCTCAAACTTGAGCACTATTTATTTTAAAATGAAGTTCCAAACTCCCAAGGTAGTATAGAGACCCCAGGATAAGAAAGCTGGGAAAGGAGAAAGGCCACCATGAGGAGGGGAAAGTAGCCCTTTGCTGCCATGTGCCTCCTCTGGACATCTGTCACTGTCCTAAAGCCCCTGATCACCTCAGAAATTAAGAACGTACCCACATGCTCTTACTCATCTTGTTTTACTTATTAGTAATACTTCTTTTTAACTGAGGAAAAAATGGCTTGATTTGATCAGGATACCCATCTTTTATCCTTCAGCCACATATAGTGGCAGAGAAAGAGCCTCCAGCCACATCAAGTGACGTCCCTGTGAAATAAGCCAGAGGCAGGTCTAGGCCCAACAGGGGAGCCACAAAGCACGAGGGTGGGCATGGGGCCCCGGTTCCCTGACCCCACCCGCAGCATGAGTGCAACCTCCCCTCACCTAACCACGTGAAGGTGACAGAAAAATAAGGAGACTTACGTTTGACGGTGCCTCGGGACTCCTGGAAACCTGCTGATTCAGAGCCCCATCCTAGCACCTCACAGTCATGTGTGTCCACCTGCCCAGCTCGGGTCCCAGGGCTTGTGCCTCCCTTACCCCTGTCCACCAGCCAGCAGGACTTCCACAGCCCCACACTCCGCTTGCGTCCATCCTCCAGTGTCTGGTATACCCAGTTGGGGGTAAAGGCTGCTGCATTGTTGAGGATGAGGGAGACAAGGGCCACCAGCACAGCTGTGGCCACAAGTTTCTGGACAGTCATAGCTGGCTGCCAGTACTGTCTATCTCGGAAAAAGTCCCAAGTCCCAGTCAGCTGCTGTGCATCCAGAGAAAGCCGAGGTGCTGCTAGGGGTGGCTAGAGAACATCACCACTCATCCTTGGGAAGCTACGCAGCAGCTCCAGCCAGGCACATGAGGACAGAGGTGGTGTGGGGAGAAGCCCATGGGACAGGTCCAAGAGAGCTGGTCACAGCCCTTGTCTTATCCTCCCTCTTGAACCTGGAGCAGGGACAAGCCTGTGCTGAAGCTGGTCTCCCCAAGACCCATCCCAGGGAGAAATCTGGGGCACTGTCTGCACCAGCGAGAATCCAGAGTTGTAAGTGGACGTCTTCTTTGGAACAGAGACCAGGGAGGCTGTATCCACAGCCTCTTGCCTACAGCGGTGGAAAACAGAAAGTAACTCAGGAGGCAGGAACAGCGCGGGAACCGGCTGGGTCACACTCCTCAGAACTGGCTGTGGGAGCAGGGTTGTGGAAGCGGTGTGGGTTTGGTCACCTCTCTGCTGCCTATCCTGTCTTGGTACCTCTGCCACAAATGGCAGGTCCTGGAAAGCAAAATGCCTGCCACAAGGAAATGTGTGTGCGCGCGCGTGTGTGTGAGCTCCCGTTTCCCTGTCTCTCAGCAGAGAGGAAATGATTGTTTTTGAGGCTGTTTTTGGTGAGCAGGAGGGCGTAGCCAACTGCAACAAATAGCAGCCCTGCCACAGAGCCAGACTAACAGGATGTGCTTCCTGATGGGAAAGGCCTGGGGAGACTTCTGAGGCCTGCTCCGGCCCACCCCTGGCTGCCGCTCCCCACCTTCCTGTCCCATAGGAATAGTCAGAGGTGCCAGCCAGGACACTCAGTCTTCTTACCTGTTGCCGACAAACCTAGCCAGTTGTGCTAGGTCCAGGACCAAGGGATGTTACAGACATCACAGGCAGGCAGAATCCTAACGGACTAGGTATCCAACTGTCCATCTGTCCATTGCTCCCTGCATGATAGGTGCTGTGAGTCCCCAATGTCTACAGTAATGCTTCTCAGCCTGTGGGCTATGACCGCTTTAAGGATCAAATGACCCTTTCACAGGGGTCACCTGAGACCACTGGAAAACACAGATATTAACGTTACAATTCATAAGAGTAGCAAAATTACAGCTGCGAAGTAGCAGCGAAATAATGTTATGGCCCGGGGTCACCACACCATGAGGAACTGTATTAAAGGGTCGCAGCATTGGGAAGGCTGAGAGCCACTGGTCTCCAGCCTTCCCTCTCTACAGGGCTCTGCCTTTGAATAGGCCCCGGAGAGGGCGCAGTAGGGTGAGGAGGCACCTGAGACAGGCCGCCATCTGCTGGCAGAGACTCATACACCTCAAGGGAGCAAGTGTGCTCAGACCTGATAGGGAAGGGGTTCTACTTGGGGAACCTCTGGCTGGGGTTGTTCTTGTGGTGGAATTCTGGGAGGGGGCTCGTAGACTGTGCAGGCTGGGATAGCTAATATGCTCTCCAAGCAGCCAGGTCTGCTTCGTAACGTGGCGATCGTTCCTCTGAGGCCAGACAGGGTGGCTGTACTATCATTTGCTCTCCTCGTATCCCTTCAGCTCTGGTGGATAAGAACAACCAGGTCTGAGACTCTGTGCCCCACCTCCAGAGACCCCGACCCTCTACCCAGAGGTTCCAGAGCTGCATAAATGAACAAGAATGTGGGTGCTACTGGCTGTCTAAACCATCTCAAGCACATGCACCAGGACAGTGGACACAGTCTGGTGCTGACCAGTGTCCTAGGAGGTAACAGTGTCACCTTAGCTTTCTTCATGCACTGACATGCGAGGCCACCCCTTCTAGTCTTCGACCACATGTGCGTGGATATGGTCAGGCTCCTGGCACACCATACGTTTACATTCTCAAAAGGCGAACACTTTGTCTCCATCAAGCCTTTTGGCAATTCTGAGACTGTCTGTAAATTCTCTGAGGGCTTTGATGATTTTTCCCCCAGAAGTTTGTAGCCATTGTCAATATGGCTTATTTTTATTTTCCGTTCTCCTTGGCCTGGGCCTGAAGGAAATTTACTCTTCATTCTGGGTCTCTGGACCCAGCCTTTTTGTGGGGTAAGTTCTAAGCAGGAGGAACTCACAAGTGTAGGTCATCCTCCTGGTTCCCCAGTTGCTCACTCAGAACAGGTCCCGCTGAGCTTTAGGTCTCCCAGAGACTAAGCCCATGGCAGAGCCTGCTCCCTCTGCAACCGCATCTGCTTCTTATCCAGGCGCCTGTAAGCTGATGAAGTGCAGATGTGATCCCTTCCACAGAATAACGCAGACAACAGGAAATTCTCAAGACCTGGACAGGGCTGGGAGGGTGTTTACTTCTTGGAATTTATGCCAGATGCACAAATCCCAGAACTCTACACTGGAGTTGGAGCTGTCCGTTCCTTGGAGAGTGGAGTTGTCAGAGAGTTGTGTGCAGAGAATGTCAGGAATCTCGTGGGAGTTGAGATGGTCCGGCGCCGGAGGCAGCCACAGAGTACAGTGTGCATTCACAGAGAAGGCGCCCGGCCATTTCTTTTGCCCAGACTCTTGCAGCAGCTGAGGCCTGGCCCTCCCCATGTGTGGTGCACAGCAACCTCAGCCCAGCAAGAGCAGTCTTAAAGGGGCCTCCTCCCAGATTCTCTCTGCCTGGCTGGGGGCTGTACCTCCAGCAACAAGCTCTTCAGAGCCCCTGCTTGGTTCATTCTTGGGCAGCGGCCTAAACAGAGGGCATTTCAGTGATGTGAGGAGATCTATGTCACATACAGGCCCAACAACACCAATACCAGTCTGCAGCTGCGGTCTCCCACTCAGCCTCAAGCATGCCCTCCCGTTGTCAAAAGAAAATCCATGGCACACACCAGCCAGCTTTGTGTGTAGGCCAGTGACTACACTCACTTAGATTATTTTCCCAACACTGGATCCGGATTCAAACATTGCTTTCGAGACAATGCAGAAGAAGAGGAGCTATCCAGGGAGGTAGAGGCAGCCAAAAGGCCATGTCCCCCTTCATCTAGCCCCAAACACAGGCCTTTAGAGGCAGTGAGGGCAAACTATTGTTTTGGTTTCTTTTTCTATTCTTTTTCTTTATTTTGTTTGTTTTTCAGACAGGGTTTCTCTGTGTAGCCTTGGCTGTCCTGGACTCGCTTTGTGGACCAGGCTCTCCTCAAACTCACCCCAATCTGCCTGCCAAGGCTTCCCCCTAGGGCTGGAATTACAGGCGTGAGCCACCACACACCCAGCTTTTGGGTTCATTTTCTTAAGATAGGGTCTCACCATGTAACCTTGACAGTCCAGAAGCTCACTGTGCAGACCAGGCTGGCCTCAAACTCATAGAAATTCACCTTCCTCTGCCTCCTGAGTGCTGGGATCAAAGAAGTATATCACTATGTATGGCTTTGTAACCATTTTTTAAGAATGTAAGCACATAAACTAGTTAGGAACCGGATTTTTTCTTTTGCTTTTTTGTTTGTTTTGAGACAGAGTTTCTCTGTGTAGCGGCCCTGGCTGTCCTAGAACTCCCTCTATAGCCCAGGCTGGCCTGAAACTCATAGAGATCCACCCGCCCAAGTGCTGGGATTAAAGGTGTGCACCACCACCAGCAGCAGCTCAGGATTTTTTTTCTTAAAGGGTCTCCTATATAACTACCATCCTGATGTGGACACAGCAGCCCATGCCTCACACACGGAGGAGGGTACTGGCAGGGTCTGTCTGTTCTGAAAGTTCTGCAGAGCTCACAGGAGTTGTGCTGGGAGAACTAAGCATTTCCTTCTGGATTTCAAATTTACCACTGGATAACATTCCTAGGACCGGCAGAGACCACAGGGTTGGTCGGTATCCCACAAGCTCGGACGTGAGGCCCGGAGCTCCCTGAGAGGGACCACACAAAAGGGTAGCAGGAGTTTACATTTGAGGCCCTGGTACCAGCCTCTAACACTGGCGTGTTATCTGGTCATAGCAGTCCCCGTGGGATGCTGCCCTGGCTGGGGTCACGTGGCACTGAGCACGTCTTTGCCACATATGCCGCCTCACAGCCACCATGAGTCATTTGAATTCCAAAGCCAAAAGCCTGAGGACAGTGAGTCCACATGTTGGAAAGGTAATTCAACAAGGGGTTACCCAGCGACTGGCCCCTCTTAGAGGTCCTGAGCTCCTGTGGCACAGCTCTTGTGTGTCCTGGAAATTGGAGACCAGAGTATGAGAAGCCCCAAGAGAGGCTGTGGAAGAATGAGGTTGAGGAGCCCGCCGTGGGGGAGGGGAGTGAGGAGCTTGCTGGGTTTGGGCTGTGATCTAGGCCTACACGCTCTTCTCTCTGCAGCACAGCACTTTGACTCCATGTTCCTATCTTGTAACTCCAGTCAGGCCTCAGCCCCTGCAAGCAGTAGCCGGCAGGGGTGTTGCTGCTCAAATGTGTACGTACTTACCCTCCGGTTACCTGATTTAGTTACCTATGAAGTCAGAGTTCTAGCAAGACTCAGACATGGTCAAAATAACCTATGGACAGAATATGCTGGCTTGAAGGAAAGGATACCTCGATGTGTAAAATTTCAACCACAGACACCCATACACGGTAGTGGCCACCCCCTCCCCCCCCTCCAGCCAATGCCTGAGCTGAATTGCTTGTTGCTTTCCCTCCTCTTCTGTTCAAATCGGGGAGCATCTAGGTGCCCATGGCATGACTTGGCCCAACAGATGGAGAACCCTCCTGCGTCCTTCTTCCTGGACAGGTCATTAGGAAAATGTTGAGGACAGTTGTGCTACAGGCCCCACTCACCAGAACAGCAGCCAGCCTTGTGTGGGCAGCGGCCCTCCAAGCTCCTGAGTTCTGCCACATCTATGTGGCTGGGAAAGGACAGACCTGCCCCGTTTCCTGGAAGGAGGCTGCGATCTGGCCAGGCTTTATCTGGGGAGGCTGGGGGGCGGGGGGGGGGAGCCACTGGAATGTGATGGGAGGGCCGAAGTAAATGCCTCTATATGGTTGCTCCTGTCAGCACGTACTGAGGCCTCATGGCTGTCCTTCATGTCTGTCTGTCTCTTTGTGTGTGTCTGAGGGGCAAGAGAAGTTAACTAAGTGCAGGTGTGTGTGCATGCCTGCGCGTGCTAATAGTGCTATGGTCTTGGAATAAGAAAAACCTGTTCCAAGTTAGCTTAAGCAGAGGGGCACTGTGAACACAGTAAAATGGTTCCCATTTTCATCCCTCTATTTAGAATTTGTTCCAAGCTGTATGTTTACAAAAGGCTTCTGGTTCTGAGACAGGGGCTCTCTGAGGAGATCCAGGCTCACAGTGGAATACCTCAAAATGAGGGACAAGGAAGGGTCCACTGTCCAGCCACACTGCTCCAGGCCCCTAGGTTGAGTTAGGTTTGTAGACTCCCTCCATCCCACCTTCCCAAACACTAACTTCTGACTGTTTGGGAGAGGTGAGGTAAGGTTGTCATGGTGCTTTCTTCCTGTAGGGTCTCTAACAACTGGGAGTTTAGGAAAACTCCATGGAGTCCCTTTCTCAGTCGTAAGCAAGAGGTTCTGTCTTTTTCCTGACTTGATGTGTGCTCACAAATAGGAAAAGCATTGTCTGCTGAGTAGACAGAGTAACACAAGGGTAGTTACAGAAAACCATCTGTCCCCTTTGTCATCCCCACAGGCCTTCAAGATCAGGGACACTATATAAGACATGCCAGGGGGAGACTCAGGATACCTCTGTCTCCCTCCTTTTGAGTGATGGGCATGTGGTGCCTAGTCTTCAGTCTGACTGTGAAGGCCATATAAAGTACCACACAGGGCCCCCTGCTTGGCGGTTATGTGCACTGTCAGATGCTGAGAAGGGGCTAGTGGGCACCCTAAGCTCTGGGTTGACGCTGAAAGCCCTCCTATTCTCTGTTTACAGTGAGACTGTCTGGGAGAACATGGCACGCATGTGTGTGAAGACCCAAAGGCTGGATGTCGCCAAGGTGTGCTTAGGGAACATGGGCCATGCACGTGGGGCCCGAGCTTTGCGGGAAGCTGAGCGGGAGCCAGAACTGGAAGCTAGAGTGGCCATGCTGGCCATACAGCTGGGCATGCTGGTGAGTAATCCCACCCTCAGGCCGACAGACATCACCTGGCAGCAGAGAGGAAGGTGTCCACTCCTGCTGCATTGCCAAGTTGAGCCTGCAGGGAAAAGAGCAGAGGTTGCTAAATAGAGAAACCTCCTCAGCTAGAGTCTAGTAACATGGCCAAGGAGATGGGGCTGGGAGGCTGGCAGATGGACAGGCAAAAGTGAGACAGAGGCTGTTCCTGTCAGCTAACTGTCTAGCTACAAACCAGAAGTCCCTCAAAATAGCCTAAACCATCGGTCAGTTTCCTAAGGTGTCTGGTCTCTGCTGGGCTACCTCCTCCCTCCTTCAGTCCCAGTTCACTGCATACTTGCTTTCCCAGAGGAAAGATGGCTGACATGCTTCCCATAGCCAGAGGCTGCAGCCTTGATTCAGTGTGCAGGTGGGTACAAGGGACAGATCTCTGAGCAGGGAGTTGTGGGGACAGGCATTCTACCCACACATATGCTGCATGGCAAGAGCACCCCAGAGGGCTTCCTTATTCACAGGGGAGCACAGGATTTCTGCAGGACCCCACCAAGGCCAGTGGGACTGTAGCAAGGTTGGACACTCCCTTGGCAATGTGCAGGTCTCTAACAGGCGACTGGAATGTCACCTGGCTATGTGTTGCTTTCCTTGACTAGACATGGTTTCCATGTGTGTCTCAAGTGTGGGTTCTCAAAGCATGCTGTGCATCTTTGTCATGAGCTTGTGGAGGTAGCTATTGAACTATTCTATGACATGAACTTCACGCACTATCAGCCCCTTGTGACCATCATCCTTCTAGGATGGTCTCTTCTAAAACATCCGCACTGTGACTGATGAGTCCTCTCTCTCTGCCCCTAGGAGGAGGCTGAACAACTCTACAAGAAGTGCAAGCGCTACGACCTCCTGAACAAGTTCTACCAGGCCTCGGATCAGTGGCAGAAGGCTGTGGAGGTGGCGGAGCTCCATGACCGGGTCCACCTGCGTACCACCTACTACAACTACGCCAAGCACCTGGAGGCCAGCGCTGACTGTGGGGTGGCCCTCAGCTAGTGAGTGGGACTTGGGCAGGGAAGGGTCCTGGCTGTTGCTGCCTTAGTTGGGGGGCCCTGGCAGTTCTCAAAGGAAGATCTGCCTTGGGGACCCCTGAGGAAGAATGTGCCCCAGGGATACAATCACAGGGAATCCCATGCCAACGCTGGGGGGACCTGTGCTCAGAGTCATGTCCATAATCTGGAGTTTGCATGATCTCTGATGTGGCCAACACTGTGGTCCATATAACACAAAACATACAGCAGTGTACAGGCCCCAGGGCTCAGGCCAGGTGTAGTGCTCTCTCAGGCTGCTGCCCGCACTCCATGCTGTAGCCCCTGATCATGAAGCAAGATAAAACAGCTCCTCCTTCCACAGCTACGAGAAGTCAGACACCCACCGTTTCGAGGTACCTAGGATGCTCTCAGAAGACCTGCAGTCACTGGAGCTCTACATCAACAGGATGAAGGACAAGTAAGTGTCCCAGCAGGACAACACATCCCTGTTGTGCAGGCTCCCCATGAGATCTGGCGGAGGGGGTGGGGTGGGGTTCCACAGCAGAGTGGAACATCCACCTGGTCCAGGTACTGGTCCAGGAAGAGAGAGACCCCAGGCCTGTCCCTTCCAGTTTCACATCTCCTGTGGGCCACGGTGGTGCAGGGTGTCAGCTGTGGTGGGAGGAGACCCTGAGCTCCGGGGGTTATCACACAGGACCCTGTGGAGGTGGTGGGCCCAGTACCTGGAGAGCCAGGCAGAGATGGACACTGCATTGCGCTACTACGAGCTGGCCCAGGACTACTTCTCCCTGGTCCGCATCCATTGCTTCCAGGGCAACATTCAGAAGGTGAGAGCAGGCGGGGAGGTGGAGTGCTTGCCTGGCATGCTGCCGTTTTAATTTTAAAAAGAAAAGTTAGTGGGTGGAGAGGTGCTCAGCAGTTAAGAGTGCTTTCGTAGAGGACCAGAGTTGAGTTCCCGGCACCCATGTGGGGCAACTCAAAACCACCTGTGAACTCCAGTCCCAGGGGATATGGTGCCTCCTTCTGGCCTCCATAGGCACTGCATTCATAGTCTCAAACACATACGCACAGAAATAAAATATTTTTAAGCTGTGTTAGCGCCTCCTGTGGGAGTGGGCCTGTTGGGTGGAGTGAGGCTGCAGGGTAGAGGTAAGACCTCAGTGTTCTGGGTCCTTCTAGGCTGCTGAAATAGCCAATGAGACTGGAGACTGGGCTGCATCCTATCACCTTGCCCGGCAGTACGAGAGCCAGGATGAGGTAAAACAGGCAGTGCACTTCTACACGCGGGCACAGGCTTTCAACAACGCCATCCGCCTGTGCAAGGTATGTGCTTCCACCTGGGCACTAGGTAAAGGATGCTCTGTTGTGCCACACCCCGCGCCGACTGGTCCTGGAAACCTGACTGGAGCAGCAACACAGCGGAGAAATGACAGAGACAAAGCTGGGTCTGGGTGAGCTGTGCTCTCTCTAATGGAGAGCACGTACTAGCAGCCCAGAAACTCTGTGTGTTTATTATGCACAGCATGCGGAGGAGGGGTTAGCTGGACTTGTTAAGAGGTCTGTGTAGATGAGCAGCCTCAGGCTGTAAACATCCAGGGGTGGGGGCAGGAAACTGAAACCAGTACTTTCTTTGGGGTGGGGAGTTGAGACAGGGTTTCTCTGTGTAGCCCTGGCTGTCCTGGAACTTGCCCTGTAGACCAGGCTGGCCTCGAACCCCCAGAGATGTGTCTGCCTCTGCCTCCTGAGTACTGGGAATAAAGGCGTGCACCACCACCCCTTGACGGCAACCCACACTTTCTGCACACACTGTCAACATCATTACACAGACCAGGGAAAGGCTTTGCCAACTCCCCTGAGCCTGACCCAGGGAAGGCTCTGCCATTTCTGTGGGTCTGAGCATTGGGTTCCCAGTGATGGCCATGTCCAGTATCAATGGCACATGTTCACACAGGGCTTCCTTCTATCCCCACACCGTTGCTGTTTATAAAGTTTTATTAAGAGGAGTTCACACACACACAGGTTGAGAGGCCTGCGTTGTGAACATGCACCCACTGCTGGTCTCCATAGTCACTCCTGGCTCTTCTTGCCCTCCTCCATTCCCTGCTTCCCCTGACACTGTTACTCATATCTAGTGCTCCTGAACTAGTCTTTATTCTGGAGTTACCCCTCTTGCAGCACTCTGTAAAATAGAACAAAGAAGCATCTGAAAGCCCTAGCACACAGATTGACGTAGTAAGGCCTGGTGCATCTTGAAAAATGAACTGGCAAGCTGGGAGCAGTGGCTCAGGCCTGTGATCCCAGCATTTGGGGAGACAGAGGCAGGCATAGCTCTGTGAGTTTGAGGCCAGCCTGGACTACAAAGTGAGTCCAGGACAGCCAGGGCTACACAGAGAAACCCTGTCTGGCACAGATCCACTGGCAATACCAAACTGAAGGACCCCACACAGCCACATTCACAAATCTAAGTGGGTTTGGGTATGCCAGACAGAACTTCCTGCAGAGCCACACCTTCCTCCCTGCAGGAGAACGGCTTAGATGACCAACTCATGAACTTGGCCCTGCTGAGCTCCCCGGAGGACATGATTGAGGCAGCCCGTTATTATGAGGAGAAGGGCGAGCAGATGGACAGGGCTGTCATGCTGTATCACAAGGTGAGTGGTTGGCCTCAACTGGGGACCTGCAGAGGCTAGAGGCACCCACCTTCATGAAGCTCCAGGAAATCTGGCGGGATGAAATCTTGGGACCTCAAGCAGCGACTAAGTTTCCACCATTGCCCATAGGCAGGACACTTTTCCAAGGCCCTGGAGTTGGCCTTCACCACCCAGCAGTTTGCAGCCCTACAACTCATAGCAGAGGACCTGGATGAGAAGTCAGATCCTGCTCTCTTGGCCCGCTGCTCAGACTTCTGCATTGAACACAGGCAGTTTGAGAAGGCTGTGGAGCTTCTGCTGGCTGCCAAGAAGGTACATGGATGGTGGAAGCTTCGGGTGAAAAACAGTTCTGCTACCTCTGGCTATGAAGTCTCAAGAATGCTTTGGCTGCAACTTGGGCTAGAAGTCAAGGGGGATCCTAGAAGTTCACCCAGCATATCAATACTGCTGCTATGGGGCAGCCTTACCACACACCCCACATCTTCAGCTCTAACCAAGCAGTCAGTTCTGTGCATGAGTGCATGCATGTGCAAGTGATGAAATGCATACAATATAAAATTCCTGTGTTTTGGGCACTTGTTTGGTTTTCTAGATAGGGTCTCTCTAGCTGACTTCAAAATCTTACGTTCAAGTGATCCTTCTGCCTATGCCTCTGAAGTAGCTAGAAACACACATGCATGCACATGAGACACCATGCCCAGCGTAGCTAGGGGTGTCAGTTGTCATTGTTGTTTTTGAGATATTGTCTAACTCTATAACCTAAAGACATGGCCTTGAACTCACCGTGTAGCTCAAGCTGGACATTCCCGCCTCACCCTCCCAAGTTTTAGGATTACAAGCATGCACCACCATACCTGACTTTGAAGTATTTTTTAATGAAAACATAGACATTGTTCCCTCCACCCCCACCCCATAGCAAATCTGTTATTCTTCTGAGATCTGGATGAGGGAAAATAACATGTCAGAGTCTGTCCCTTAGCTTGGTCCTTTTTATGTCCAACTTAGCCACAGGCAGTAGCCAGCATGGAGTTTGGGCCTTGCTTCCTCTGAAGGGATGGCAAATGTGAAGGGAAATCCAGGCCTTCTCCTCCGCTCAGTCACAGCCCTGCTTTGTCTCTGCACCCTTGCAGTATCATGAGGCTCTGCAGCTATGCCTAGAACAGAACATGACCATCACCGAGGAGATGGCAGAGAAGATGACTGTGTCCAAGGACTCAAAGGACCTGTCTGAGGAGTCTCGGCGTGAGCTGCTAGAGCAGATTGCCAACTGCTGCATGCGCCAGGGCAACTATCACCTGGCCACTAAGAAGTACACACAGGCTGGGAACAAGCTGAAGGTGAGTCTGTCTGGGCCAGTATATCTCAGCTGGACCATGTGTTGGGCATTTGGGCACCACATATGTCTCTGAGTAGCCTGAGCAGGGAGCAGCCTTCCTAGCCAGGATGTTGAAGGATTGGGGAGTATGCACCATAACAGCTCTTGTAATGGTGCTTCTTACAAGCACAGCGTTTGGTCCCATTAGCAAACTGGAACTGCATGGTCCTGGAGTTTCTCAAAACCTAACTTGCTCAGCCAAGTCCTTCCTGGCCCTTTCTCTGCCTAGGCCATGAGAGCACTGCTCAAATCTGGAGACACAGAAAAAATTGTGTTCTTTGCGGGAGTCTCAAGACAGAAGGAAATCTACATCATGGCAGCCAATTACCTACAGTCCTTGGACTGGAGGAAGGAGCCAGAGATCATGAAGAATATCATCAGCTTCTACACAAAAGGGCGGGCCTTAGACCTCCTGGCTGGCTTCTATGATGCCTGTGCCCAGGTACAGACCTTCTTTAAGGTTCTAGAACGATTTCAGGGGGCCCAGCAGAGGCCTTCAGTTCCTCATGGTTCTCTTCGGTACAGGTGGAAATTGATGAATACCAGAACTATGACAAGGCCCACGGGGCACTCACTGAGGCCTATAAGTGCCTGTCCAAAGCCAAGGCCAAGAGCCCCCTGGACCAGGAGACCAAGCTAGCCCAGCTACAGAGCAAGATGACACTAGTGAAGAGGTTCATCCAAGCCCGAAGGTATGTCCCCTGGAGGAACAGGTCAGGAGGATAATGGCAGGCTGGCCTCGGGGAGCCTTATGTCCTCCAGGCCCTCTCCTTCAGAAGAGTTCAGGCTGACTTTAAGATATGTTTCCAATGGATATTCCTCAGGTGATTCTTGAACCGCTAGGTAGGAATCACTGTAGCCTATTATATCTGGGCCTCTCTGAAACTCCCTCAGAATCTCTACACCACTGAAACTAAGAAAAAGATTGAGTCAGGAGGAGTGAGCTTGGGTCAATAGTTATGTCTAAGGGGAGCCTTAGACCAGGTCAGGGGCTGTCTTAGCCATTTTTATATTGCTGTGAAGAGACACCGGGACCAAGGCAACTTGTAAAAGAAAGAATTTAACTGGGGGCTTGCTTACAGCTTCGGGCCTAGTCTATGGTCATCACAGCAGGGAACATGGCAGCAGTCAGACAGGCATAGCACTGGAGCAGGAGCTGAGAGCTTACATCTTATCTGTAAGTTGTAGGCAGAGAGAGGGCCTGATGTGGACTTTGAAACCTCATGGCCCACCCACAGTGACACATACCCTCCAACCAGGCCACATCTCCAAATCCTTCCAAAACAGTTCCACCAATGAAAAACAAAAATTCAAATATATGAACCTGGGGGCCATTCTCTTTCAAACCACTCCAGGGGCCAAGCAGAGTCTTCCCAGGTGAGGGACTCACTGTGCAGCAGACTGTAGCCAGGACTCTGGAATCACAGTACTTACCTCTTGGCATGTGTGGAGGAGGCCTGGGTAGTGACAATTGTCTCCTTTTTCAATTAAGGGTCAGGAATATACATTTTATGTGATACTCTTGGTTCTTTTTAGATAATTCAGATTTTTAAAGAGCCCCTGTATGGTCACTGTGAGATGAGTTAGCATCTTTGAGCTCAGCTTCTGCCCAAGCACAGAAGTGCTTTTCTTATCTGAGAAATCTGAGTTTCAAACGCATTTTAAACAATACATAGTGGGTTCTTCTTAGAAAGCCAGCATACACGGGGCCAGGTAGAGTGAAGACTACATCTGATGGTCTGCCCAGCCTGAGATGTAGGAGGTGGAAGAGGAACACGAGGAAGTGGTCATCAGCCACAAGGCAGAGAAATGAACACAGGAGAGGATGTGAGGGACATGCTAAGCAGCCCTATAAGAGTCAGGGGTTGGAGAGGGCCAGGTGCCTGCTAGGAACTGCTGTTCAGATCCCCGTGTGTCAAAGCACAGGATCTAGCATGGAAGATAAGTGTATGTTAAGTGAATGGATTTATGAATGAACAATTTAAGGAATTAACATAATTCATGGAAATCTGCTTCACATACATACATACACACACATACACACAGATGCCACGTGGCCATTCCATAAAGCTGCTCCTACAGGACAGGCACCTATGCCAGCTTCTGGCATAAATGAGTGCTGTGGGTCAGGCTCAGGCATTGTCTACCACCTTGTTAGGACATACACAGAGGACCCCAAAGAGTCCATCAGGCAGTGTGAGCTGCTCCTAGAAGAGCCAGACCTGGACAGCACCATCCGTGTCGGGGACGTCTATGGCTTCCTGGTGGAACACCACGTACAGATGGAGGAATACCAAATGGTAAGGCCACCCTGCTTATTTACCCCAGATCCTGGTGCTCCAGAGCACAGGCCTGGTTGTTGGCAGAGGCTTTTATTCTTTCCCTTGAGGTGACAAGCTAACTGTTCTAGTTTGCTTTCTATCGCTTTGATAAACACCATGACCAAAAGCAACTTAAGAAAGGGTTTACCTCACTGTACAATTCGTAGGTTATAGTTCATCACTGAGGGGAAGTGAGGGCCAGAACCTGGGTAAGCAAATGCCACTGCTTATTGGCTTGTTCCCCATAGCTAGCTTGCTTGCATGCTTGCTTTTTTGTTTTGTTTTAACAGATCTTGCCTCCGGTTTATTTGTAAAAAACAGCATAGGACACTGGTCATCTGTAAATAGTGTGTAGGTAGGTGTGTCACACCAGTCTGTCTGTCTTCACATTAGCAGAAGCCTTTCCTACGGGGCCTTCACAGGGGCCTGGGCACCTTTGGGAGCCTGATCTGAAGCTGAAGCCTTGGCCTTAGTTGGAGCTGGAGCCTCTGCCTTGGTTTGAACCTTGGGCTTTGGTTGGCAGAGCCTACGACCCTTGGCCATGTAGCTTTGAATCTGCTTCCCAAGCTTGGGGTGAGCGATGAAAGCCAGATGGCTGAGTTTGCAGCTGGGGGCCCTTTGGCATCTTGGGTTTAACAGCCACAGGTTGGGGTTTGACGGCCTCTACTCGCGCACTCATTGCCTTTGTGTTGTTTGCCTGCATCTTCTTCAGGCCTTTCTTGTGCTTCTTGGCAAAGCGCATGTTCCTCAAGAACTTGGGGTCTACCCCTAAAGAGATTCGTATCTTTGTGACTGGGGTTTCTTAATGCCATTTCTGTGCCATTTGCGGGACTGGTTGTGTGTGGTGTGGTTCTTGGACTTGGCCATGTTTGCACAGTAACCCGCAGATCCCACAGCATCTGGGACCGGAAGAGCGCATGCTTGCTTTTCTTAAAGATTTATTTATTTTACATATGAGTGCTCTGTATGCATGTACACCTTCATGCCAGAAGAGAGCATCAGATCAAAGTATAGATGGTTGTGGTTGCTGAGAATTGAACTCAGGACCTCTGGAAGAATATCCAGTGTTCTTAACTGCAGAGCCATCTTTCCAGCCCCATAGCTCGCTTTCTTAGGCCACCCAGGACCACTTCCCCCTGGGGTGGCACTACCATCCAATGGGCTGAGCCCTCCTATAATCGTTATTAATCAAGAAAATTCAGAGCTAGAGAGATACTTCCGGGGTTTAGGAAACTAGTTGCTCTTACAGTGGACTCTGTTCAATTCCCATGACCCATGTGGTGGCTCATCACTATCTGTATGTAACTCCAATTCCAGGGAATCCAACATCTGTCTTGTACTGGGCACACGTGTGATATACATGCATATATGCAGGCATAATACATATAAATCTTGAGGAAACAAAATTTGTTTGGTTTTTGGTTTTTTGCTGTTGTTGTGTTTGTTTGTTTTGAGACAAAGTTTCTTTGTGTAACTGTCCTGTCTTTCCTGGAACTTGCTTTGTAGACCAGGCTGGCTTTGAACTCACAGATCCGTCTAACTCTTCCTCCCGAGTGTTAGGATTAAAGGTGTGCACCACCATACCAGCTTTGAAAAGGAAATGCCCCACAGACTTGCCTACAAACTAATGTTATGGGGGCATTTTCTCAATTGAGGTTCTCTTCTGAGATGACCCTACCTTGTGTTAAGCTGACAATGAACCAGCACATTCACTTTGTGCATCCTTCAGAAAGTGTTTACTAGACCCATGTCTTTTAAATCAAGTTTTGCTGTTGGTAAGATAGGGTCTTGGGTAATCCAGGCTGGCCTTGAACTATGTAACTGCTCCTCATCCTCCTGCCTCTCCTCACCTAGTGCTGGGATAATTGGTGTGGCCGCCATGCTGTGTGTGCAGCGCTGGAAACTGGCCCAGTGCTCCTTCATGCTGGGCACCCTGCTCTACCAGCTGAGCTACCTCCCAGTCAGTTTTCATTTTACTAATAAATGATGACAGTGCCCTATGTAAAAGTGACTAGCTCTTTGCCAGCCCCTGTATGACCATTTTTCATTGTTAGTCATTCCTGTGGCTGTACAGTGTTCCAGATGAGTCATCTGTCTCATGGTGGCTGGTGCTGAGCATGTCATCTCCTTGTCTTTTGTAAAGTGTTCCAACGTTTCCATCATCCATTTGGTTCTTTCATCTTCTAACTACATTTCCTGTAACAGACATGGTTTGTTTCTTTTCTTTCCTTCCAGAATTCCAATTGCTTGCATATCTTGTCCCTCGACTCAAGAGTTGTGGCCAAAATCTGCTTCCTTTTTAGCTGTTATTGTTGCTGCTCAGTTTTTCCTTCTCTTAAGGACTACTCTGATATTGAACCCACGCAAACTTGTCACATCAAATTTGGTCATTTTATTCTTAAGTCTGACATGGCATCTTGCAGACTGGCCCAGCTGTGTCAAGATGCACACTCCCTTGCCTCACCTCCCCGCCTCTTGTCTGCTCTTTACCTTTCTTTCCAGCGTTCCTTCTTCCTTTAATTCTGTGGCTGCTGAGACTTCAGCTCTTTAGCTTCTGCAGTCCTTGGCTGTGTCCTAAGCATATCCTTTAAATTTGTGTCTCATATGCCCATCAGCACAGATAGGCAACTTCTCAATGCCTAGAGCAGCATTTTCCTGACCCTTTGGGCTCATGTTCATTTGGCTCCAGCCATAGGGTTTATGGTTTGGTATCAGAGCCAGCTGAGCAGCACAATCTAGCCTTACGTTTCTTTTTTATGACCTTTACAGATATGGCCATTTTCCTATTATATCTGTCCAATAAACACATTCTGAGAGTTGTCACACTTAATACTGATAGCTAGCCAGTTATAGTAGCACAGTTATATAGTCCTAGCATTCAGAGGAAGAGGCAGGAAAATTACTACAAGTTCTAGGCCAGCCTAGTGTACTTAGGGAGTTCCAGGGCAGCCAGGGCCACACAGTTAAACCCTCTTTAAAAAAAAAAAAGAAGCAGCTAGAAATCGTATCTAATGATTACTCTGTTTAAACTTTTTTAAAGCTGCTAAGAATTTTGTTCATGTTCTAGGGATAAGCCCTGGAAGCCACATAAGTCCTCCTTCCCTCCCCTTCTGGAGATGACCCTATATATGCAGATATAGGGAGTCTGAGGATACTGCTCCACAGGAAGCCGGGCCTGTCCTGCCCAGCCCCCTTATTCTCTAGGCCAGCTTGTGAAAAGCCAGAAGAAACCCCAAAGGAAAACCACTGATGGGTCCACAGTTTGAAGGCCTACTATCAGGGACTACTCAATCAAGAGTTATAGGCCAGGTGAACCAGGTTAAATCAGATACTGGAACCAACAAAAGAAACTAAGGACCTAGGTCAGACCCTGCACATGTTATGGCTGGGTAGCTTGGTGTTCTGGGAATCCTAACAGTGGGCATGGGGCTGTCCCTGACTCTCTTGCCTACTTGTGGGACCCTGTTAATCCCACTAAGTTGCCTCAGCCAGCCTTGATGTGACAGTATGTGCCTGTTTATGCCATGTTTGATGTCCCTAGGAGGCCTGCTCTTTTCTGAAGGGAGGCAGAGCAGGTGGGTTTGGGGGAGAGGGGAGGTGTGGAGGAGAGGCTGGGGGAAGGGGAGGGAAGAGAAACTAATGACTAAGCACATGACCCAGAATGGGTAAAAGAGAGCTACCCCTCCTTTACCAAGTATCCAGGGGCATCCAGGGCTATCGGACCACAGAAACCAGCTCTAGAACACAAGACAAATTCTTGTGTCCTGGCTGCTAAAGGACCCTCAAGGATTGCTGCTCATGTTATTCACAATTCAATGTTAGCCATTCCGAACCTGAAACATCTGATGGCCTCCCACACAGCAGTCCCTTGCAAATACTAGAGTGCCCCTCAGAGGCCCTTCTCCTGCCTGGAGAAGAGTGCTGTCCTTGGACCTCAGAGTGGGCAGCTGGGACCTGATGTTTAAGAAACCTTGTTACCATGAATGAATGGTGTGGCACCATTGTTTTCATGTGAACTAAAGTAACTAGTGGTAACATCTCCTGGGACCTAAAGTAAGCAAGCACTCTTTCTTCTGCTCTAGGCCTATAAGTATCTTGAGGAGATGAGGAAAAGACTTCCTTCAGCCAACATGTCATACTACGTGGACCAGCGCACTGTGGACACTGTGCACCAGGGCCTGGGACTCCCACCATCTCGCATCATGCCCGAACGGGCCCGCCACAATAGCATGGAGGACCACAAGGAGGTGTATGAAGAGGTGATAGAAGAAGTAGAAAATGACTCCTGATAGGCCCCAGGTTCTTCAAATTGGCCAGGATCCTGCTGCTGGGAAAGTGTCTTCTGGAGTTTTCTAGTTGTGAGTCCATCGGAAAGGCAGCTCTTTTTGGTTTTTATTTGTTGCTATTGTTTTTAATTATTGCACTATCACGTGTAATCACAGTGACATCATGAGCAGATCATGAGGTCCAGCCACGGCAGCCCAGGAGTGTGCAGGTCTGGGTTTGCCTCAGTTCTGGTCTTTTTTTAAGGCATTCCTTCAGCACTCCTGCTTCTGGGCACTTGCTGGCTCCTGTGAGGTTTTGGCTTACTTCTTTTAAAGGGAGATAGTTTCATTTTCCCCATGATTTTCCCAACACCAGACTCAGAAACTTCTAGAACTCTATGAAATGAGCTTGGCTACTTGACAGCTCCCAGCAGAGCCCAGTGCTCCTAAGAGCACAGCAAGGAACACCTGGGACAGGCCTGAGCCCTAAGGATGGTGCCCTTTGTCAGCAAGTAGGGACTGGAATACTGGGCAGCATCCATGGCTGCTCACATTCCTGGGACTACAAATAAAGTTCATTTTCTCAGACTCTGTTCTCTCAAATGCCTATATTTCTTGCCGCCCCTCATGAGGATCATTCAAGTCCTTGCCAGTGAGAGCCACATCTGCAGCCCTGTTTATTCTCATGGGAACACAGTGTTGAAAGCCCTTGGGGACCCGGCAGGCTACCCCTGGCCAGCTATCCTGGCACCCCCATGGGAGCACAGTGGAAACCAAGCAGCTGTCTGTTGTCCTCACGCCGCAGCCCTGGCCAAAAGTTCTGCTCTCAGGAGGCACCTCTTGGGCCCCACACTCCAAGCCCCAGTTTTGGTCAGTCCAAGGCTGTTGTGTCCCACAGCACAGGCATCCCCCAATAATTTTAGCTGACAGCTCAGCCTTGCCATGATATAAATAAATAACATCAGGGGTCAGGTTGGTAGGAGCCTACTTCATGCACACTGGGCCCAAGCGGTCCCTGCAGACCTGGCTACCACAGCCCAGCTGTGTGGACTCTGCTTCTCAGAGGCTCCCTTCTTCCAGTGGGGATGGCCCAGGGTCTAATCGGGGACTCTTTGGGACTATGGAGAGGAAATGGATAGGAGCTTATCTCTCAGTCTCTCCAGAAGCAGCAGAGCCCTCACTGCCAGCTCCCTACAGTCCTGATCCACATCCTTCTCTGCCACATCTGTCAAGGGAGAAATAAAGAACAAGTGAGTAACACGCTAGGGCCAGCTGTTCCACATCCCCTTCACACTGCTCCTCAAGAACCCATTGGCCAGGCTTCTCGCTGAGGTCCCGCCGAGGACACCCAGCAAAGGCTCCATGGGAGGGACCATACAGGCCAGGTGCATAGTTCAGCAGCCCAAGCACTGACCTAGGATAAAACCAGTCTGAGCAGACGACCTGGAGATCCCTAGCACAAACCCTGAGAAGAACCTGGCCTTGCCGAGGATGGCTGACAAGCACAGAGAACTTGGGGAATAATGAATGGGACCTTCTGTGACTACCCGTCAGAAACAGCAGAGCTATAGAAGACACACAGGACCCATGCCTGGCCAGGAGGCCTGTGGAAGCCACAGTTTGATGCTGTATCAGGGCCAATCACAAAGCCTCATAGGGAGCTGGGCTCTGGGTATGTCCTTCCCAGTGGGTCCTAGGACAGTCATGGGGTCCTGGGTGAAGAGTCAGAGTCTGCAACTAACTTTTTAAAAGAATATACAGAGTGGTAAGAGACAAAGGGTGACAAGTACTTCAGAGTGGTTCTAGATGGAAGTTTCCAGCATTCACTCTACTTCCACATTACCTGTCTGGATTTGATTCTAAACAGTCTCAGTATTTAGCCCTGGCTGGCCTAGTACTCATTATGTAGACTAGGCTAGCCCTGAACTCACAGAGCTCCATAAGCTTCTGTTTCCCAAGTGCTGGGATTAAAGGTGTGTACCATGGTATCTGGCTACGGATATGGGAGCCTTTTGAGGGGACGGACTCACATCTGCATTGTCTCTTTTGGGACCCCTGTAGTAGTTCCCTTGGTCCCCACATCACATTTCTCAGAGCTAACACACGACAGACCCACTCAGACTGGCTGACCTAGCCCTGTCTACCACAGCTGCTCCACCCACCTGGTGAGACACTGATCCAGTCCAGACACTCACCTGCCAACCAGGATCTGGCTTCTAGCAGCTCATCTGGCAGGTCCCCCAGCAGCCGCTCTGTGGGTACACTGAGAAGGACAGAGGACACAGCAGACAGCAAGCCCCGGCGCACATAACTACCAATCAAGAGGGTGGAGAAAGTTACGGTATGGTTTTGTGAATGGAGCCTCCAGCTAGGCTATGAAAAGGACCTCCCACATGTACTGAATCCAGTAGGCCAACCTGCAACAAAGCTCACTCCAACCCTGTCTGAGGCCCTCAGGCCTAACTGGCCACTTGTTATTAGGAAATGTTAGGCATGCTCCCTTGAGACCCTGTGCTGCCCTTGGCCCCACAGGCCACTCACGTGTCAACATGGAAGCGGAGGGCCCATACAAACTCCAGCAGGGCCTTAGCCATAGGCACAGCCACCTGGAGGTCAGCAGACGGACAGCTGGTGAGAGGGCTTGCTGCGTGCATTTCCCGCATTCGCACCAAAGACAGGTGGCACTAAGTCAGGGCTCGCCTCTGAGGGGATGCATGCAGTGCTTCATGGAGCTCTGCACAGACTCCCCCTAGGGCCAAAGGGATGTATTCTGAGGATGCAGTGCTCATGCCTATGGCCTTGACCATCCTGCACTGGCCCCAGATGGGGGGTGGATAAGCCACACAGCTTAGGTCCTGTCCTGTGAACAGTGGAGATTACTCCTCCAATTGCACTGCTGTGGAACTATGTGGTAGGGCTTTCAGTTCCCAGTTCCCAACTCACTGTGGTGTTAACAGCCAGGTACATCAGGGATGCTAAGGCGTGGGTCAGTCTTCCAAGAACCAACTGATCATCTCCTAAAAGGTCGAAGGTCACTAGAGGCCTACAACATAGAGCCGAGTGGTTGGGGCAGCCCCAACACCTAATGGTTAGCTGAGAAGAACCCAGAAAGGACTATGACAGAAACCCAAACCCTTGGAGGCTCACACAGTCTTCCACATTCAACCCCTGGGCCAATATGCCAAAAGGGCAGCCCCAAGGGGAAGGCATATCCAAACTCCTCAGCATCCTGTATGCTGCCAGGCACAAAACAGGCCCTGAGTCAAGATCACACTCTGTGCTGTCACCAAAATCTCACAGGCTGAGCATGGGACAAGACTCCCATGGAGAAGATAGGAGGGTGTAAGCATTGGGCAAGCAGCACGCTAGGTGGCAGCAGCCCCAACACCTTCATGAATCCAAGATGAGAGAAGAGTGTAATAACTATGCCCTCACCACAAAACTCAACAGCAAAAGGACCCTATAAAATAATCGGAGCCCACACTTATTACCCTACTGTATTATATAACTACTGTTCACAGAGGAAACCTCACCTGTCAAAGTGCTGAAGGAGGGGGAAGAAGAAGTAACCAGCCACAGAGTTGAATTCATTGGGTCCACCTGACAGCTCCTTCTGAGGACAGCCCTGCCAAACACACAGCAGTGAGGATGCAAGGCTGCTACCATCTAGGGCAGCTGTCCAGCCCCCTTAGGCTTGCCCTGGCCTTCCTGGGCTTCAGGGCTCTGCGGAGAGGGCACTGGCTCTCAGGCTACTGAGCTCTGACAGCAGAGAGTGCCAGCCCTGTTCATCTACCATGCGGAGCCAGACAGTCCTCACATGGGAAGACATGGGCACCGCGGTCTCCAGCCCTGAGTACCTACTGCCCTTGCCTGAGCTACAACTCAAACTATCTCCAGATACTATAGTCCCAGGGTCACTTTTTGGTTTGTGATGTGGGACTCCTGAGGCCTGACTTTTCACTTCCACGTTTTAAAATCATGCTGGTCTGACATGACTCAGCTTGCACATAAACTCCTGCTTGAAGGGTACCAACACTGGAGCTGAGCCTGCCTATGACTGGGTTCCCTTCAGTCTCACAACACCTAGAACATCAGTTCTCAACCGGTGGGTCGCAACCCTTTTTGTGTTGTACATCAGATATCCTACATATCAGATATTTTCATTACTACTTATAATAGCAAAAGTACAGTTATGAAGTAGCAATGAAATAATTTCATGGTGAGGGTCACCCCAACATAAGGACTCTATCAAAGGGTTGCAGCATTGAAGGCCGAGAGCTACTGGCCTAGTGGAACCCAACTGCTCATCCCGTCACCCACAGAACAAACACCCCATGCCTACGTGGACCTGAACAGAATCCCGCTGACCTTGGAGAACCTGCGTGTCTTGCTTCTGATCCGCTCCTCCACAACCGCCCGCCAGTCAGGAGCCACAGCATTGTCAGTCTGAGGAACAGCTAGTGTTGGTGAACACAAGGTGCCAGAACCAGGGGAACTGTGCAGGGAAAGCTTCTGGAGGCTTTTTGGCCGAGACAGTGCCTGGGCAGCCAGAACAAGGACCTAGAGAGAGAGACCCTGTACTCAGGGACTAGAGAGATGGCAGAGAGGCTCAGAGCACTCTGCCCTTCCTGAGGGCTCAGGTTTGGTTCCCAACACCCACACGCCACGCCCCTTTCTCGCTTCCACAGGCGCTGCACACACACAGTGCACTAACGAATACATGCAGACAAGACTCTCTCACACATAAAAACTAGAATGATGGAAAAAGACGCAGGAGAGTAAGTGGCTCTGGGGAAGGACGCTGTTCGAGATGTGGGTGCGCAGCCAGGTGTGCACAAAGCTCCGCAGCCTGTCCCAGCAGCCCCAGAGCCTCAGCTCTGGGTGCTCTGACTCTGCTCTTCCTGTAGAGGACAGGCAGGGAGGTGAGAGGAGCGCTTCCTCACAAGGCACGCCTGGGCCAATGCACCATACTTTTTCTAAAACTCAGCCAGTTTCGCCCATGACCTTGTTCCCTCTCCCAAGGGATTCAGCTGCATGGAAAGATGAATAAAAGAAAGGAGGGAAAAAGTCTGCACTTCCACTTGGGGGAAGACCGTCAACAGCATCCTGCCCAGCAAAGGAAGCCACACAGGCCACACAGCTCCTGGACAGCATAATGGTAGAGGGAAGAGGCTGGAAAGTGACTGTTACTGTGAGAGCGTAGGGTTTTCTTTTGGAGTAATGGAGATATTCTGGACAATAGATCACAGTATAGATGATTATGAGCCACCATGTGGGTGCTGGGAATTGAACTCAGGTCCTCTGAAGAGCAGCCAGTGCTCTTAACCACTTGAGCCATCTCTCCAGCCCCAAAGATGATATTAGGTAATAAAGAATAATAATGGAACTAGGTAATAAAGCATAGCTCGAGCCACCTCACCCAACTCAAAATGGTACATTCCTCAGCAGGCCTGGTGACACAGGCTTGTAATGCTAGCTACTCAGGAAGTGAAGGCAGAAAGATCACTCAGCAATTGAGAAATTCCTTGGTTCAAAATAAAAGGTAAAAAGAGGACCAGAAAGCCAGAGGGATGTCTCAGCTGTTAGGAGTACTTATTGCACGAGGCATGGTGGAGTACACCTTTTATCCTAGCACTTGAGGCAGAAGTAGGCAGATCTCTATGAGTTCAAGGCCAACCTGGCCTATAAAGTGAGTTCTAAGACAGCCAAGGCTACACAGAAAAACCCTGTCTTAAAAAACAAAACAAAACAAAGCACTTATTGCTCTTGCAGAAGACTCATGTTCAGTTCCCAACACCCAGATAGCTCATTGTCTTTGACTCTGGTTCTGGTTCAGGAGGATCCAATGTCTCTTCTGACCTTAATGGGCTCCTGCAAACATGTTACAAATATACATTCAAGCACACATTCATAGACATAATCTTTTTCTTAAAAGGGGCTGGGAGGAAATAGATGTAGTTGTACATGCCTTTAATCCCAGCACTTGGGAGTGAGAGGCAGGTTGAACTCTGTGAGTTCAAGGCCAACCAGGGCTACATAGCAAGACCCTATCTCAAAGAAAAGAGAAGAAAAATGGAAAACAATTACAGAGGGCTGAGGGTTCAGAAAAACAGCTTCCCTAGCATGCCTGATTTCTAGTACCACAAAAGTGGTGTTTCCTGCTTTATTTGTTGTGGTAAATACAGGTTAAAAAATAATTTTTTTTTTTTGAGACAGGATTTCTCTGTGTAGTCCTGGCTGTCCTGGACTCATTTTGTAGACTAGGCTGGCCTTGAACTCACAGAGCTCCACCTGCCTCTGCCTCCCAGAGTAACACAGATAAATTTCATCACTTTATCCATTCTTGAGCCTATGTATGAGAGCAGATACACGTATATGTGTACATATGAAGGCCGGAGGTTGATGTGGTGTTGTGTGTCTTGTTCAATTGCTCTCCACCTTAAGTTTGAGGCAGAGTTTCTCAATGAAACTGGGTCTCACCAGTCCAGCTGCTGGCCGTCAAGCCACAGGGGTCCTCCTCTCTGCCACCCTAGTGCTGCAGTTACAGGACATGACATCACATGCAGCATTGTATGAGTCTGGGTTCCTCAACAGGTCCTCGATGTTTGCTCAGCAAGCACCTTATGGACTGAGCCATCTCCTCAACTTATCACTGTACCCATTCTTAAGAGTCCAGGAGTTGCCAGGCGTTATCACACGCCTTTAATCCCAGCATTCAGGAAACAGAGGCAGGAGGATCTCTGTGAGTTAAAGGCCAGCCTGGTCTACACAAAGGGAGTTCCAGAACAGCCAGAGCTACACAGTGAGAACCTGGCTCAGGAAAAAAAAAATTCCAGTTGCTTTGGGCACAGTATCACTGTTAACAACTCTCACCATCCAGTTGCAGAACTTTCCATCTTCCAAAAAAGGAAAACTGTCCACATTAAACACCAATCCCCGGTCCCTTGGCAACCACCCCTTGGCCCTATCTCTATAATTGCACCATTCTGGATAGTTCACTACCACAGAGCCATGCCACACGCAGTCCTTTGCAATTGGCTTTTACACAGGTTTTAAGGCTGGTCTGTGCTGTGGCAGGATTCAGAACTTCCTGATGTTTACAGCTGAATGATGCCCAACCGTAGGAGATGGCATCTGGTTTATCCTATAATGATAAATTTCATGTTAAATAAAAACACACCAATAGTTATCTACAATTCACATCAGATCTGGTAAGATTTAGTGGTTAAGGAAAGCCCAATGCTCTTGTAGAGGGCTGGAGTTCAGTTCCCGGCACCAGTGTTGGAAGGCTCTCAACCACCTCCAACTCCAACTCCAAGGAATCCAACACCCTCTTCTGGCCTCCACAGCATTGTAAGCAGCATGTGCACACTCCGGACACACAGGCATATGAACACGAACACAAAACACACAAACAGGGCCAACAAGATGACTCAGAAGGTAAGAACATACAAACACACACACAAATAAATAAATAAAACCTTTTTGAAAGGCACACAAACAAAAGACAGTACTCTGCCACCAGCTCCCAGCCCCATACTGATAAACTAGTGTCAGCAGAAATAAGTGCTTCAGGCTGTCGCATCCAAAGAAAGCTTGGGGTGACCTTTAACCACAGTCCATACAGGCCAACTTCCCATCTTAGGGTTAGCCAGGGCCTGACAGGGGACAGAGGTCTAGGTTACTTACGTCCAGGATGTCCATGCGCTGCCGAAGGCTGTAGTTCAGTCCATAGAACTGTGAGGTTAGATACTTGGCTACCTGGGTAGGCAAAGAAGAAGCCGCTGTGCTAAGGCTCCAAGAAGCCCAACTGGGGCACAAAATGGGGCCACCAAGGTTTGTGATGCTCCTGGTCTGGCAAGGGTCACCATGTCAGGACTCACCTGCTCTGGGTCTGTGACTGTAACAGCCACCAGAGCTCTCTGGCGCAGCTGCTCAAACTCTGCCACGCAGGTCTTCTCTTCCAGGTGCAGCAGCACCTTGGCCAGCTCCAGGCTCACCTGAGCAGGGTCAGGAGTCAGGAGGCCTTCAGCCCCACGTGCCCAACCAGGAATACAATGCTATCCTCTAAGGCCTAGGATACAAAGGCCACAAGGACTGCCACCCCAGGATTTCTGAACCTCCCCTGTTCACCCTGACACACTCTCTTACTGCTCACCTCCCGAGTGGCCTTGGGGCTCCTGTAAACCAGGCCCTCAAGCACCTTTAGGGATGCCTCCCAGCGTTCCATGTCCTCAGATGTGGTCAAGGCTGCATAGAACCCAGACAAACCTCAGTTAAGTCTCAGCACTGACCCTAACTCTGGTGTGCCCAGAGTGTCAAAATGGGCCTGGCAGGTAGCTCCAGGACCAGCCCAGGCATCTCTCAAATGAAGCTATGGTGGCATAGCACAATGATTTGACCTCAGCAAAGCCCACCTTCCACGCAGTCTCGGATATACAGGGGTTCCTTGCGGCTCTTCAGCTCTTTGTCCCCTGACATATCATAGGGGATGAACTCATCATCACTGTGATAAGACAAAAGAGATGCTTCATCTGTCCATTCCCAGTGAGGACTTAGGTTTATTGTTAATTCCTCGAGGATATGACCTGAAGACACTAAAATTCCCTTCCAAAAGCCTGACTCCTGTGGGAGACGGCTACACAGAAAGGCAGCAGCATGACACCCAGGCTCACACTTCAGGCTGGCAGGAAGGGAAGGAGAGGCCTGGGAAGTCAGCACTTCCTACAGGTGGTCAGCTCACCCTGACATATGAACAGAATGCTGCCCTCAGCCAGTCTTTGGACCCAGAGACCAAGGAACCTTGCCCTACCTGTCCAGCTCTGAGTCAGAGCCCTGCGGCTGAGCTGGGGGAACATCACTGTCCACAGTCTTTTCACGTGTCTCTACAGGAGGCTCTGTGGCAACAGGAGCCAGGGATGGGCCCCTAAGAAACAAGAAGCAGCAGGGTCACCTAGGAGAGCCTTGAACACCGCATGTCCCAGAGAGGCTTCTGTTATCTGCCCATGTCTCCCTAACTTTTGTCAAAGGGGATTCAGAATAGGGACTGAGTATGCAGAAACCCTTACCCTGCTTCTGAGGAGCAGTCACCCACAGGCCAGGGGTTGGCCAGGGCCAGCAGCTCATGGCTCATCTCATCATCTTCATACTATTGTGGATACACCAAAGTCAATGATGCCCATAGGTGGTCGATGACACCTCACTGCTGACAGCTAGCCAAAGCCAGCCTTCCTCTCCTGCCACTTGATCTCATTTAGCAGCCTGGCCTCAGACAGCCCCTTTTCTGAAGCAACTTCTGAATGTCTACCTCAAGCTAAGCATGGTGCTAGGCATGCTGAGCCTAGAAGCCACTCCCTCCTTCAGGATTTAGAGACCCTTGATTGCTGACACACCCAAAGAGAGAGTTCAAGAGAGGTTACATCTACAGGCTTGCAGTGAAGCCATGCAGGGCCCAACATAGTCAAAGCTTATTGGTATGGGCACTACCAGGTTGGTCAGTAGAGGCTGACACCCTACACTGCCAGCCTAGAGCAGCTCCACTGCCCCCTGGGCTCAGAGCACCCAGGAGCAGCAGATCAATCCAAGGCAACGTCCCCTTCACTCCTGTCCAACCAAGCCAGGGAACACACCTTGGGGAGGACATGCTCATAGACTTGGCCCTAACCAATTATAGACCACTCCCGCTACCACCCGCCAGGAGCTGGAGTTGGTAAGAACTGCCCCACACATCCAACCCTAGCCCTTTGCACACCCAGCATGGGGGACTCCTCAATCCTAGGTCCCAGAAAGGTGAGGTATTAGAGGGGCTGATATATCACTAAGGGAGACCCAGAGCCCTGTCACCTGGAGGACACACAGAAGACAGCGTGCTCACTTGGAATTTCAAGGGAGGCCCCTCAGGGTGGATCCTGGAGCTGATGACCTCGGCCACAATCATGCCCAAGCGACGCACAGCGGGCAGGCTGCTGTCCAGGCGGCACTTCACGCCTGCCATCATGCTGGCCAGCAATTCTTAAAGCACCAGACATAAACCCTGAGGGGCTCCTCAAAGTGTTGGGGGTAGGGTGTGCCCATGCCACAGCCTCTTACCATCCCGGGTGTCCTGCAGCTCCGGCTCCCGCAGGTGCGCCAAGCAGACCAGGATGGCCTTGCTGATATAGCACTGCTGCTCCAGGGGGGCATGTCGGACGGCACTGCTGTTGCCCCACGTCTCCAGCAGCTCCTTCAGCGCCTGGCCCACAGCAGAGCCTCAGCCTGGTCAGGCAGCAGTTACACCACAGCCACCCAAGTCTCAGGCCAGGGCCCACAGCTAGCCCAAGGGCCTCGAGCATAAACGAAGCTGGACACCTGTTCTTCCCACCAGAAGACAGTCCCTCTACTGCCCTTCTGCCGGGACCACCACAGGCTGAGAGGGACAAGTGGTGCTTACCTGTGTAAGGAGTGGCCGCCGCTGACTGTCCACAGCCAAGTACCCCAGCAGGCTCTGCAGCATGGGTGTCTGCAACAAAAGTGGGTCCTGTCTACCAGGGACTGCTCCCTCCCTGCCTGCCCCTACCAGGGCCATCAGGAGGTGAAGGCTGTTCCCGGAAGGAATGGGACAGAATGGAGCACACATGCATAGGCATATGCGTGGAGGTATATATGTATGAAGAAGCTGCTTATGTGTGTAGCCACATACACGTGTGTGCGTGCATGTATGTGGTCAGCCACAGGTGTCATTCCTTAGGAGCCATCCAACTTGTTTTTTGAGACAAGTTCTCTCTATTACATAGCCCTGGCTGTCCTGCAACTCACTCTGTAGACCAGGCTGGTCTGAAACTTAGAGATCCACCTGCCTCTGCCTTCCAAGCTTACTGCTGAGGTGGTCTGAATGAGAATGGCCCCAATAGGCTTATATATTTTAATACTTGGTAGAACTGTCATAGGGACTAGCTTTGAGGTTTCTGAAGACTCCATCCCTAAGCCAGGCATGGTGGTGCACACCTGCAACCCCAGCTCTGGGAGGAAGAGGCGGATGGATCACTGTGTCCAGGACAGCTAATGCTACACAGAAAAACCCTGTCTCAATCCTTCCTCCCCCTTCTAAAGACTCCATCTCCAGTACCCCTCCTCCTCTCTCTGCCTCCTACTTTCAGATCAAGATGTGAGCACTCAGGTGTTTCTGCTACTATGCCTTAGCTCTGCCAAGAGTTAACCCTCTGAAACCAGAAGCCTGAATTAAATACTTTTATAAAGTTGCCTTGGACATGGTGGAGTTTTGTTGTTTGGTTTTTTGTTTGTTTGTTTTGGCTTTTCAAGACAGGGTTTTTCTGTATAGCCCTGGCTGTTCTGGAGACCAGGCTGGCCTCAAACTCAGAGATCTGCCTCTGCCCCCAAGTGCTGGGTTTAAAAGCATGTTGCCACCATTCCCAGCTTGGAGAGAGGGTCTCAGTGGAACCAGGGACTCAGCACTTTAGCTAGGTAGGCTGGCTAGTAAGCACCACAGATCCACCTGTCTCTGCCTCTCCTGGGATGACAGGCATGTGCCATCAAGCCCAGCTTTTTATGCAGATTATGGGGGCTTAAACTCAGGCCCCTTGCTTATATGTCAAGAACTGTATGGACTAAGCCATCTCCCTAGTCCCATTAGTCACCCCTTTCACAACTGTCTCTAACTCCGCAGCCATCATCCAGGAATGACCTCGGGAAGCTTATTCTGTGCTTGAAGTTCTTGGTTTGTGGCAAGTCATATCCCATTGACTGGCTTATGGTCTAACAACTTGGAAAAGAGTGTTGGATTCAGGAAGAGAATCTGCCCTTTCATCAGGGGTGTGTGGGGAACCATCTCTGCCTCTGTTTACATCTCTGTAGCTCTCACCTGCCCTCTTGAAGGAAGGCCACAATGTCAAAGGGACTCCATCCTTTCACTTGCACACTGCAGCTGTTACCCAGCTACCGAGGCAGGTCACGGGGAGGGCTCTCCAGGGCTTCTGCCCAAGCGCCACTGCATGAAGCAGGTGGGAGTCGCTCCTCAGATCTGGGCTCTTCACATGGGAGCCAGAGAGTCTAACAGCTCACCTCTGATCAAATTCTCCACTCATCCACCCAGACAGCCTGGCCTTACCTACTGTCCTCTTGCTCTCTGGCCACCGGGGGGACCCACTACTAGCTCAGGCCAATCTGGACAGCCAGCCAGCTATCTGTCTGGTCTCAGAGGCCTCTGACAAATCCTGTCAGAGCCAAGCCTCTTCCTCCAAGTCACAGTCCTGCCTCTTGGTGTCAGCATCTGCCATGTCACCCTATGTATTAACTGGGTAAAACACAGGCAACATCTGCTTCCTTCCCTGTAACATGAACTCATGAGGACGGACAGAGTTCTTCTGTCCACAGTGGATGCTCAGTACCCAAGATAGAGTCCAGTGTACAAAAGGATGCAGCGGGCCCCACTGCTCTCTGCTTGGCTCTGCTTGTCTCCTGTTCCTCATTCTCCCCTTCTTTGACTACTGGCCAGCTCTGAGCCAGAGCTCCAAGGCACACGGACAGTGGCAGTCATGTATCAGACACACAGCCTCTGGGGTCCTGATGCTTCAAGCACATGCTATGTGACAGGCTCAGTTGGTGCCCGGGGTTGAGTATAAATGGCCAGAGGAGACTTCCATTTTGCTGACATTTCCTAGGCACCTGCTGCCTATCTAACTGTACTTGTTTTGATTCCCCTGAGGAGAGAACGCAGGCCCTCGCATGCCAAGTACACGCTGCTCTTTAACCTCCCTTCTTTTTTCCGGTCATTGAGACAGGGTAAGGCTGGCCTACTGTGTAGCTGGGGATGGCAATGATCTAATATTCCTGTCTCTACCTCCCAAATACTGGGGTTACAAATGTTTACCACTATGCCTAGCCCCTTACTCCCTTTTTTGAGACAAGATCTCACTATGGAGAACAGGCTGGCCTTAGACCTCAGAGATTCAGCTGCCCCACCTTAGGAGTGCTGAGAGTGAAGGCGGGTGCCACCGGACCCAGGCCCTGTATTCCATTTTTAGTAGCAATTCTTCCTGGGACTTGGAAAACCTACAGTGCCTGAGAATGTCCTGGCATCTCACCGTGTGTTGGTATTGCAGGAAAAGAAGCTTCCGGGTCATCACAAACTGTGCTTTCTTATTCTTCACCACCAGGTTCCCTAGTAGTCGTGACAGGACTTCGGGCCTGTGAGGCAGGGGTGGAAGGCATCTGAATCACAAGTGGGCCTCAAAGGGAAGGGATAAGGAGAAGCAAACAGTATGACCAGCCTGAAAATGCAATGCTAAGAGAGGACAGGCCACCCAAACTGTACAGGACAGGGGCTCTAGTATGGCATCTGGGAGAGCAGACAGGGAACAGCAGCAAGGACAGAGTCTACCCAGAGCAACACCCGCTGGGAGAGGTCCTGGCTGCTTACCTGGGAGTGGCCTCTACAAGCCCTGTCAGCACAGCCTCCACTGCCCGGTCAGGCACTTGTTCCACCAGGCGCCAGCACACCCGCTGCCACAGACAGCTGTCCTGGGTGAGCACTGTCAGCTGGGGCACCAGCACACCCAGGATCTCTTCTGAGGAGGCACAGAGAGCCTGGGCTTCAGGAGCCGCCCTCAGCCCAGTGTCCACAGCCCCACAGACTCACAGACATGGGTGAGTCGAGCCAACATCAGCAGACCCAAGTGAGGGAGCCCCACTGAAGACAAGGGTCACCGTCTAAAATGTACAGTGATTCTCACTCTCCTCCAAGGGTGGGGAAGGTGACAGGGACTACTCACTCTTTCTCCCTTGGATGCAGACCTTCCCCAGAACTCGAGACACAAAGGAGACAGAGCAGTCTAGGCCACCTGGAACAGAAAGCAAGACCTGACTGCAAAAGAGGTCAGCATGAGGACATCAGACTGATGACAGTGACCTTCAGCAGCCCAGTCAGCTGCGGAAACTTGTTGGACTAACGTGCATATCAATCTAACAAGATGGAAAATCTACATGGAGCTGTTTTTAACTTGAAAATCCAGCAATAATGTGCTTTAAAGGTGTCATACACAAGATGGGTGGTGGCGGTGGTACTTGCCTTTAATCCCAGCCCTCGGGAGGCAGAGGAAGGCAGATCTCTGAGTTCGTGGCCAGCCTTGTCTATACAGTGTGTTCCAGAATGGCCAGGGCTACACAGAGAAACCCTGTCTCCAAGACAAAACAAAAAGTGTCACACATCATCTCAGTCATCACAATGACCCTATGAACATCACTGAAGAGGCACCAGAGGGTCCTGGCCTAGGAGCCAACTACTAAAGCAGAACTGGGCTCTAGACAGGCTATAGACACCACAGCAGCCACTGTCTAGAAGGTCTCCCTCCTTGGTAAAGAAGGAGCCACGAGAAGGTCGAGAATAAGGACAAGATGGGGTGGCAGCCTCACACCAGTAGAGCTGAGATGATGGCATCTTCCAGAAAAGACGTGGGGCCAGACTCATGGTGACATAAGGACCTTAAGAGCCTGCAAGGGCAGAATCCAAAGCTCCGCTAAGAGTAGAGTCAGACCCTATCTCAAAAGCAAAACAAAGGAGCTGGGTACAGTGGTGCACACCTGTACGCTCTGGGAGGCTGAGGCGGGCAGATCTATGTGAGTTTGAGGCCAGCCTGGTCTACAAAGCAAGTCCAGGATGGCCAGGACTACAAAGAGAAACCCTGCCTTGAAAACAAAAAGCAAATAAACAACAACAAAAACAGACAAGAAAGTGGATGCTGTCAGCATCTAGGGAAGACAGTGGCTTAGGCCAGGTGAGGGCCATGTCAAAACTCTAGAGGACCAGATTCCTCTGGGGTCACATGGGTAAAAGCCACAGGAGTTCAGGGTGCTGCTGGGCTGCACCCATGAAAGCAAGCCAAAGTGAAAACTTAGCAAGGAGCAGCCTGAAGGAAGGCATCCACAGTATCTCCAGTTAAGGTATGACTCAGTGGAGTGTGCATGTGACAGACACAAGAAGGAAGGCGGGGACACTTCAGGAAGAGGCACAGGCTTGAGCCAGTAAGTCTCACTGGCCTGTATCTGACAGCCCACTCACCTAGGAATCACAATGGCCCTTCCCCAATTCTCACTCTTGAGATATATACCTGGGAAAGCCAGTTGTAACATCCCAGAGAAGGCAGTGCTAACCTTGGACACCTATAGGGTGGTGACTGAGATCACCTGATAGCAGTCCCCCTAGCGGGCACTTAAAACCACCACCATCAAAGACACACAGATAAACAGGCTCAAGTAAGGAACGAAGTGGACCTCAGCAAACAAGGATAGCTTCTTAGATATACAACTGACTGGGCAGGAAGAGCAGGTCAGAACTAAAGGAGCCTAGAGTCAGACCCAACTCCCCAAGATCAAAAGCCAGAAGAGAGATAAAACTGTTATCAGCTGACATGACAGGAACAGTGTCTTGCCGACCTGACAGCACCAGCCTGACAGGCCCCACAGGCTTTGAGAGTTTTACTTCAAGGGGAGGGAGATGAGAAGGGCCAAGAGAGATACTGAGGCAGGGTGCTCACCTTGGAGAAAGTCCACAACTGCCTTTAGCGCCTGCACAACCTCCTGACCAAGCAGGGGGAAGTAGTTCTGAGGGAAGAACTGGGTCAGGTTGTCCCGCTGGAGACGGTTGCCCAGGAGATCAGGCAAGCCCACCACCTTGCTGAGCAGGGTCTCCTGGAACAGGGGGAAGCTGGGCTTTGTCTGCGGCCGACACTGCTCCTCCATGAGAGCAGCCACTCTGCCCTTGCTCAGAAATGTCTCCAGCAGCCGAGCCATCTTCATAAGACGGAAGCTGGGGCTGAAGAATAGCACGTGTATTGGGCAGAGCCCTCAATGGCCCCTCAACCACCACCACCTAGTGTCCCCTTCTGGCCATAAAGAATCAGTCCAGGGCTAGAGAGATGGTTCAGTTGGTAAAGAAAGCCCTGCAAGCATAAGAACCTAAGTTTGATCCCCCAAACCCCCACATTAAAAAGCCAGGTGAGCTGGGCAGTGGTGGCACACACCTTTAGACCCAGCACTTGGGAGGCAGAGGCAGGTGAATCTATGAATTCAAGACCAGTCTGATTTACAGAGTGAGTTACTGGACAGCCAGGGCTACACAGAGAAACTCTGTCTCAAAAAACCAAAAATAAAAGCCAGAGAGGCAAGCATGGGGATACATGCCTTTAATCCTAGCACAAAAGAGGCAGAAGCAGGAGGATCTTTGTGAGTTAAAAGCCAACCTGTTTTACATAGTGAGTTTCAGGGAGAGTCAGGGCTACACAGTGGAACTTTGTCTCAACCACCCACCAAAAAGCAAGGTGAGGTGATAACTGCTTCAAGTCCTAGACCTGGGGATACAGAGACAGGTGGATCACTGGGAATCCCTGGCTAGACAGCTTAGCCTCATTGGCAAGGTTCCAGAGGCTGGGTGTGGTGGTTCACACCTTCAATTCTGGCATTCTGAAGGCAGAGGGCAGAGAATCTCTGTGAGGTTAAGCACAGGACACACAATAGAGCTTGTCTCAGAAAGACCAATAAACAAAACAATCAAAAAAGAATTAGTCCCAACAACTTTATACGCACTTGCACTTGAACTCAACTGACAGAACACTGAATTCTGCTAGTTACTAGGACAATGTCCCACTGTGCCCTGCGCACTTCTTCATCGGCTCTCGCTGTCTTTGCCTGCATCACAGCAGTTTTTCTTTCTTTTTCTATCTTAACTTTTGAGATTTTGTTTTATGTGTGGGTGTTTTGCCTACAGGTATGTCTATGTATGACGTGTGTGCAGTGCCTGTAGAATCCAGGAGAGGGCATCAGATCCTCTGAAACTGGAGTTCCAGTTATAGGCAGCTATGTGGGTGCTAAGAACTGAACCCAAGTCCTCTGGAAAAGCAGTCAGTGCTTCTTCAGCCATCTCTCCAGCCCTAACCACAGCTTCTCAAAGCCAATGATCCCCCACAAGGACCGCCACTTCATCAGATGTGGAACCTAGAACTAAGGATCCATGGCAGCAACACCGTAGCTAGCAGTTTTAAAACCTGAAATGTCCTGAGAGTGCCATAGAAAAAAGGGCAGGCCCAGAAAAGGACAGCAAGGGACCTTTCTGGTTTCAGCTTCGGGCCCTGGAGACTCTGAGCCGCTTATTTGCTCCTGCTGTCTGCAGTGTGGACCCTGCTCTTCCTCCCAGCCTCCAACAAGAGAGAGCAAGGCCAGGCTAAGACACAAGGGTCCTTTCCCTTTCAGAGCCGGGCACAGCTACACTCGGTTCTAAGGCGTTAGGTCCCTTCTCAGAACTTGAGGGCCCTGTTGCGCACAAACTGCTCACCCAGCAGTGTTCTCAATGGCCTCCATCAGCACCAGGAAGGCTTGGTCTGGGGGGCCGTCCAGGAAGAAGCTCTCCCAAAGCTGCCCCAGCTGGCCGTCGGGGGATAGCTCCAGCCAACCTGGGCTCAGTTTGCTGACCAGACATCTGAGAACCACTGAGAAGTGGATGGTGGCAAACTCCTCCTTCTCCTCAGGGAGAGCTGGGTCCTCGGTTCCACCAAGGTATCGCTTCAGAGTCCCCAGGGTGGAAAGAATATGGGCAGCATCCTCTGAAGATGAAAGGGTGTGAATGGCTTCCTGGACCGTGAGTCGGACAGCTGACAGTGCTGGGTTCATCTTGCACGACAAGGCTGAGGGTCCTAGAAAAGCAATGTCAGACTATCAAGAACTCTTCCGTGGCACCCACCAAGTACAGCTCCAAATCTCGGAAACCCCGCCCCGCCCTCTTTTGCGCTTCCTGGCGCCTCCCTCATGAGCTCACTCTCGTTATCCCTGCCTTCTCCGGGTTTCCCACCTGCCCGGTGATCTGACAAGGCTTCAGTCCCGGACTGGGCCCGTTAGGTGGGGCAGCCTCCTCCGTCAAGCTCCTTGGCACTTGGGTGAGTTAGTGGCTCGCCAGTCTGAGCTCCAGGTGAAGCACGAGACCCTCGGCTAACGCGGAAGCTGGCCATCCTGCAAGGCCATCACCACGGCAGACCCGACTGCACCAACCACTCCTACGGTGTTTCTCCCGCCACCATACTTCAGACCCGCGGCCGCGGGCGGCTGATTCGCCACGGTACCGGGACCACCGCCCAGCTCCGTGTCAGCCGAGGGCACCTGTGAGTGCCCAGAGCTCACGCGGAGCTGGCACGGATACTGAGTTTCGGGACAGATGCCTACCGACAGCTCCTGACGAATCAGCGGAGAACCCGCGCGCTCGTGGCCGCAGCATCTGCGCCTGCGCAAGAGGAGGAAGAGGCGTGGCCTAAGGGCCTTGGGTGGGCAAAGCCTGGGGGTGGGACTCGGGGAGGTGTGTCCGCTCCTCCCCTCACGGAGTAGCTTAATTCTGTTTTCCTTAATTCCGGAGAGGCCCTCCCCAGCACCCTGCCCCGCCACTCTTGCTTGAGTCCGATGACTCTTCACCTTAGAACACTAGGCAACTCTCTGAGCTTCATGAGGGCGACACTAACCCTCAGTCGGCGCTGTCAGGAAAACAAGAATAAGGGAATCAGGATCAGCAGACTTAGACAAGTTGTGATGGTGATGCACACGGTGGGTACCCAAGGCTGCCTCGTTTACTACGAACCCACAAACCGCGTGTAAACTACCCTAAATGAAACATCACCGGCTGAGTAACCTCCCAGGGGCTCTGGCTACCGTCTAAATATAACAGGTATGAAATGTACCATCATGGCAGAGCTTTTCTTGACCATCCTGATCTGGAAGATACACTGAGGCAGCAACATTTCAGGGAGAGTGGGTGTGTGTGGAAATCTGGACAACTTGTATTCATTCAACAACATCCAGCAACATTTCCTAAGCAGGAAATGAAGAACTAAAGTCCCCACTTGGGGCTCAGCAGTTAAGAGAGCACACTGGGGGCTAGGGGTAATGTCTCAGAGGCTAAAAACACTTGCCCCTCTTGCAAGGGTCCCAAATTCAGTTCTCAGCACCCATGGAAGTGTTGCTAGTTGGCTGGGTGCGATCTGTTTGCTCTACACAGATAAAAATCTGGGTGTACTCAAAGAGAAGCTCTTCAAGTGCTAGCTTTCATTTTTCTTCATGTTTGGCCTCAATGAGAGATGGCAGCTGGTTCCCCCTAGTATTAGGGGCCTGGAGGCATTGGGACCCTTAGCCCTAGAGCTCTTGTGGAGGTCAGGAATCCTCAGCACGATCCTGTGGCTGCTGCGGCTTCCACCAGGCAGGCCTAGGGTACTGTAGGGACTCTTCAGGAAGTTTTTGTGTAGACCTTAGCTCTTACTGACAGCCAGTGTTAAAATTCTCGGGCTAGGGTTGAGGCCTTTTGGCTCTCTGGAACTCTTCTAGCATCCAGGGATGCAGCAGATCTCTTCTCTGGTTTAGTCATTTATCCTCATTCAGTCTCAGTTCCTGCCCTCGGCTGACGCCTTGGCTACTGCTTCTTTCCGCTGTCACAAAGCTGGCTGCCCTGTCCTTTTGCAGTTTGGCCTGCGGCTTCTTGGCTTTCACTGCCACAGCCTCTCAGCTGCCTCTTCATGATACCAGCTCAGCCCACATTACTGACAGTAGGCAAGAAAAGTCTCAGGAGAAGACTTTTGCTAAACCTAAAGCCGCAAGGAAAAGGAAAGCAGCACAAAATAGTCTGTCCCAAAGGGAATCGAAGTTTTCAAAGCCTAAAAAAGGGGCACTTCCTCCAATCACAGCCTTTGCACCAGCCTCGGCAGTTCCTCAGGTGGGCCACCAGGGGGCGTGTCCCCCTTCTCAAACTGGTTGAAATGGTTGCAAGGTCGCCTAGAGTTCACCTGAGCTAGTGAACTGTTTCAAAAAAACCTGGAGGCTGTGCCTCCAGAGCTGAAGTGATCAGCAATCTTGCGGTTTTCTCAAGGCCCTAACAGACCTTTTAGGCTAGTCAGTGCTGGCATAAGAGCAGTCCAGCGGGCTGTTGACTGACAATCCTTTTGCTCAGGGCACGCAGGGCAACAAAAGGAAATCCAGCAGCAGCCAATTAAGGGGTCATGTCACCTCAGCGCTCAGTATCTACTTATTTTCAGAAAATGAACACCAGAGTGTTAACAGTGCTTAACACACACACACACAAAACACACACACACACACAAAAAACAGTGCTTAACACCTGGCCAGCACCCCAGGGTGAGGTGGGTGCCCTTATTTAAAACAAACGGGTGTCAGGAGGATCCAGTCTTCAATTAAAAGGTAAAGGGCCTTGCTGCCAGGCTTGACAACTAACCAGAGTTCAGTGTTCAAGGCACATGGCGGAAAGAGAGAACTGACTCCTCAAAGTTGTCCTCTGACCTTCACAAGTGCTCCATGGTGTGTGTGTGTGTGCGCGCGCGCACAAGTAAAAAGAAATGTAACATTAATTTTTTAAAAGGCCAGTCCTGGGAGTCGGGGAGCTGATTTACTAGGCAAAGTGCTTGATGTACAAACACGAGACTCTGAGTTCAAATCCCCATCACCCACATAAAAGCCAAGTGCAGAGGTGTTGCCAAGGAGATACGAAGTCTACCCCCTCCTCCTACAGTCCCAATGATAAATCAAGGTGCGCTTACAGCAAAGTTCACTCCGAGGCTTACTGATAGAACGATGGGTGAGGGGTTACAGGCAGGAGCATAAGTAACCTTTAAGCGCCACACTGGAAAGTCTGCACCCAGCATGGATGATGACTCCCCCATGACTGTGTAGACAGAACCCTTACCTCCAGAGACTGTCCCTTCTCTGGGACCCCCAAGGCCACCTGCAACTAGGGCAGAACTGTATACAACTGCTTCAGAAGAGGCTGGATACTCAAATGAGGATCCCCTGCCCCTTCTGCCCCTTCTCAGTGAGGTAACACCAAGCCCAGACATGGTGATCTTTTGCAAGCAGGCCCAGGTTGATGGTGACAGAGTGGCTCTGAGGATAGTCCTGTAGAGCAGTCTGGAATCCCAGCATTGGGATAGGGGTGGAAGCAAATAGGGGGAGGGGCAGCTTGCCCAACCAGTCTAGCTAATCAGTGAGCTCAAAGGTTAGTGAGAGACTCTATTTCAAAATAAAATAAAAGGAGGTGGAGAGCTCAAGGAAAAGGCACGTGACTTAAATATCCAGTCTCTACACATACACATATGTGTAAGTACACACACAAAATAAATACATAAACAAATAATAAAGGTCAACACTGCCATGTGGTAGTGGCTCACTCCTTTAATCCCAGCACTTGGGAGACAGAGGCATGCAGACCTCTGAGTTTGAGGCCAGCCTGGCCTACAGAGTGAGTTTTAGGATAGCCAGGGATACACAGAGAAACCCTGCATCAAAAAACCAAAAAATAGCCAAGCATGTTGGCACACACCTGTGATCACAGCACTCAGGAAGGCAGAGGCAGGTGGATCTCTGTTGAGTTCGAGGCCAGCCTTGTCTACAAAGTCAGTCCAGGTCATTGAAAGCTACACAGAGAAACCCTGTCTTGAAAAACTAAAAAGGGGGACTGGAGAAATGGCCCAGCAATTAAGAGTACTGTCTACTCTTCTAGAGGTCCTGAGTTCAGTTCCCAGCAACCACATGGTGGCTCACAGCCATCTATAATGGGATCTTATGCTCTTTTCTGGCGTGCAGGTGTCCATGCAGGTAGAAAAGTCATTATACGTAAAAATAAATAAATTTTAAAAAGAAAAGAAAAACCAATAAATTAATTACTTTTTAATTAAATAATTTTCATTAACTAAATAAGAATAAAGGTCAACCCCGGGTTCAGTGCAGAGAGCAGACAGTAAGGAGCAGCCACAAACAGCATTGTCAAGACACATGTGGAACACCGTGGGAGTCAGGCTGGAGGCTGGCATCTCCAGACAGAGCCAAGGCTTGAGGGTGGAGTGTGGCGGCCCCAGTGAGACCTTCCTGGGGCTCCATCCCTAAACTACAACTTCTTTGTTCCTTTATCCCTCTATTTTCCTGAAGCTCACCATCCAGTAACCTCCCAGTAAAGCTGGGGCGGGGCGATCCGTTCCTCAAGACTTCGGGTGTCTGAAAATGCCTTTACTCTTTGCTCCTGCTCTATTCACACGAGCTAGATACATTATTTCATCTTTTTGTCTTTGTTTTTTAGTCATTTCTGTAGTGCCAGGGATCAAAGCCTTCCTGGCACAAACGTTAAGCCAGCTGTCCCCTGGGTATCATTTCAGTCCCCTGCATAAACAGGTTTTTCTTCCTGGGTGCTTTTGTGATTTTTCTCTACCAATGGTGTTCTGATGCTTGCCCAAAGGAGCCTTGACATCAGCGGCCTATCCTCTGGTATGGCATTCTGGCTCATGTCATCTTAGCAATGCTGGTGTGTTTGTTGGGGGACCCCTTCCTGAGTTACTTTGTTACTACAAACTAGAATTCTTCAGACAGCAGCACATTATTTTCTCATGGACCCAGAGGCTAAGAGTCTGAAGCCAACGCAGCATGCCACTTCATGACTCGTTCCTAAGGGCTCCCGGCATGCCCCCCACGACAGCAGCTCTGTTCCCATCTCTGCCACTGCCTTCACCCAGCCTCTTCCTTGGTACCCTCTCCTCTCTATCAGGACACTTGCTGTTGAGTGCAGGGCTGTCCAGGTACTCCAGGGTAACCTCATCAAAAGATCTACCTAGACATTTTCCCCACAAGGCTATATTCACAGGTCCTGGGGGCAGAACTTGGGTAGATCTTCTCAGGGTCATCATTCGTTCTCCTTTAGCCAAAGTCAGTCAGGATTTCAACATTACATAATACATTTATTGAAATATCACATTAATTCAAAACATGTGCAAGTGTGTGTGTGTGTGTGTGTGTGTGTGTGTGTGTGTGTGTTTGTCCTAGCTATGGGCTAGGTGGATCACTTAACCCAGGAATTCAAGACCAGCATGAGCAACACAGTAAGACCCTTTTTCAGGAAAGAAAACAATAGCTAATTTTAATTTAAGTTATCCCAGTCTGGAAGAAAAAAATAAGTTAAAGTGAAACTCAGTCACATTACCAAGGAGGGTTTCTTTTCCAAGGGAGTGGGATGGGGGCTCAGGATATGCTAAGTGGCTGGAAAGCTGGGCATCAGTGCAGACCTGGCTTTGACAGCTTCCAGCCCAGAGCCCTGTCCTGCTCTGACTTCTTGGTGGGACCTAGTCTAGGTGCTTCTGTTAGAGCCATTATCAGGTCCTGCCGGCCTCCGAGCCAAACACACAAACCGAGAGCATCCATTAGAACAATTACCCAAAGAAACTGTTTGTGCCTGTTTGAAGTTTGTCTCCCTAGGAACCTTGGGTTCTCAGAGCCCATTGGATTGAAGGCAGATGCCTTTCATTAAGGTGGCAGGAAGAACCTGACACTCAGCCAGGACAGAAAGAGGAAAACCAGTCACGTGCAGGCTTCACGGAGCAGGACATGAGACAGAGTCGAGGAACCAACATCAGCTCCTGTGTCTGTGTCTCCCGGCATGGGCTGCTTGAGGAAGAAAACCCTGTCTTTTCTCCTCATTCTTGTGTCCATCTATGTACACGGGACTCCGTTGCAGGAAGCTGACTCAGCTGGGCAAAGAAAACCATTCTTTGAGAGGCTCCGTCGACTAGAAGAGCAGGTAAGTGTACCACACTTGGGGAATTGGTGATATAAAACCAGGAGCAGGTAAAGGATGGCTATTACAGAGACTACCTGTGATCCGTGGACACAGAGATTGGTTTGCAGTCCTTGCTGGAAGCTGACGATATCCTCACCTGTGTCTGGTAATCTGGCAGACATTTGGTGGGCCCTGCTCTGACAGTGTGTGTGTGTGTGTGTGTGTGTGTGTGTGTGTGTGTAGATGCAGGAGATCTGAAGAGATCTCTAAGAGGCCCTAAGAGCACAGCTGGAGAAGCCTGGGTAGCGGCAGGACAGGACAGTATCCATAGCTACGGGAGCCGTGAGAGCACTGGTCTACTTCAAAGCAGAACATATACCATGCCCCAAGGGTCACACGTGGTCCCACGTGGGGTCTATAGGCAGTTCCCCGGCCCAAGCACTTCCTGTACTGATCCTGGCAAAGCATTGGTGGTGTGTTATCTGTAATCCCAGCACTTAGATCTGAGTAAGAATATTACTGTGAGTTTGAAGCTACCCTGAGTGATGTAGTTAGTTCTAAGCCAGCCTCAGCTACTGAGTGAGACCTTCTCAAAACAAACACAACAACAAAAACTGAAAAGGCTACGGTTGGGGGCTGGAGAGATGGCTCAGCAGTTAAGAGCACTGACTGCTCTTCCAGAGGACCCAGGTTCAATTCTCAGCACTCACATGGCAGCTCACAGCTGTCTATAACTCCTGTTTCAGAAGATCTAATACATGCACATAGGCATACATGCAGTCAAACACCAATGTACATAAAATAAAAATAAGTTTTTTAAAAGGCTAAGGTTGTAACTCAGTGGCAGAGGGCTTCCTTGCCTAGAATACACAAAAGCCTAGATTCAATCCCCAGAACTGTGAAAACATAAATAAAAAATCAAATAAACTTGGAGCTGGAGAAATAGTTCAGCAATTAAGAACAATAGGTAGTTGCAGAAGACCCAGGTTCAATCTCAGCACCCACATGATGGCTCACAACTGCCCAAAACTCCGAAGGCACCAGGCACACACATGGTACACAAACACGCATGCAGGTAAAACACTCATACACATAAATTCAAATAAATCTAAATTTTTTGTTTTGTTTTGTTTTGAGACAGGGTTTCTCTGTGCAACCCTGGCTGTCCTGGAACTCGCTCTGTAGACCAGGCTGGCCTCAAATTCACAGAGACCCGCCTGCCTCTATCTCTACCACTGCTCAGCTCGATCTAAAATATTTTTAAGTGCACTCATCCTGCAGTCCCCTCTGATCACAGAGCTATCCCTGAGGACCAGAACAGTGAGACCACTGGCTGTGGTCCTCCAGAGTGTCAGGGCTTCGGAGGGTCACAGCTAGGGCCATGAGCCTGGAGCCTCATGCAGGCTATGGGGCCTGAGGACAGTCACTCTCTTTGTACCTGGCCCTTTGGGATTAGTCACAATAATCTCCTCACATGTCCTAGCATGGTAACAAGGATCGAATTGGTCAGTCTGTCTACAGTGCCACCCATAGGCTTAGTGCAGAACAGATGCTTCTGAAGTACAGACTTAGGATGGCCTCAGCCCAACCCCGTAAGAGCTGTGTTCTCTTTACAGTTTCGGAGATTCCAACAGGTGACCCTAACACACCTGCAGGACATTGCCAACAACTACAATGTGTACTACAATATGGATTCCCGCTTCCAGAACCTGGTGGAAGAGAACCAAGCCATAGCTCTGGCGGTAAACCAGTCTCAAGCCGCCATACAAGGGGACGTAGCCCACCTAAAGGCCTGGTTTAAGAAGAGCCAGCGGAGGAGTCGGAAGGTGGACACCCGGCTCCAAGCCTTGGACCTCTCCCTGAGCACAAAGAGCAGGCAGTGGGTGGAGGTGGAAAAGGAGCAAAAGGCACAGAAGGAGGCTGTTGCCAGCCTGGCCCTGAGCGTTAGGCCCCTACAGGATGCTCTGACCAGCCTGACACAGCAAGTCCATAAGCAGAATGCCAGGCTTGCTGCTCTTGAGGGCCAGAAGCAGAGGGCCTCTTCTAGCACTGCAGCCCTGGGACTGACTACAGCACCCACCCCCGACCAGCTTGCTCAGGGAGGCTCAGGTTCCTTGCAACTGTGGAGAGAGAGCCAGGCATCCAGGCCTTCACCCCAGCACAGGAGTTCCCCTCAAGACTTCACTCTCCATGTCCAGGAGATGCAGAAGTTCCAAGCCCCAAGCAGCCATCAAGCAGCTCCAAGGACCCACCAAGGACCAGGAAACAGTAAGTGATACAAGCTTGTCACCTCCCTATCTAGGCTTCCCTAGCAATACCTGAGGTTATAATGTCATTCCCCACCCCTATCACCCCAAAAAGTTTTTCCCCAAAGACCATATACCCAACACCAGAAGAGAGAATGGCCCATGTCACTTGCAGGTCCTCCCAGGTCAGGTCCATGGCAGAAGGGCTTCTGTTGAGGTGGTGGGATTGGGAGCCTCAGGGTGAGCAACTGGGAGAAGCAATGGTCCACACTTCACAATAAAAACACTGAGACTCAGAGCACAACAAAGAAATAGTTTAGTTTGTGGTTGTGCCTAGAACAAGGGCAGAAATGGTTGGTGCATTGTTTGGCACAGAGCAGTGACCTTCATATCCCTAATCGCGTCTCCCTGCCTACTGAATTCTCATTGAGTTCTTCAAGGAGCTACAATCTTTTGTAGTTATCTAGCGTAGTCCCACCCCAAATCCTCCTGGGGCTTGAGATGCACTTCTCTTTCCTGATACTGGGCTCAGTCACACTGCTGATAAACTAAAAAGCGCCCACAGGCAGCCGCTAGAGAAGGAAGAGAGGGGCCTAGTACCACCTACTTATCTGAGGTTCACAGATAAGTTCTAAAGGCACCTCAAGACTGAAAATGGACCATAACTATTTCCTATAGAATAATCCTAGATTATCTGGCTGATAATAGTCACTAGAAAATAGAGAGAGGAAGGCAGGAGAGTCAGAGCTCCAGGACACCTGAGGACAGAGGCAGAGATTAGGAGGGTGTACTGTCGAACTGGGGGCTAGCCGGGAGCCAAGGCCTGCAGGGCCTCTACTACCTCCAAACACAACGGGGCTTCTCCGAGCCTCTAAAGGAACTGCCCATGGAGCACTGGGTCTTGACTCCTGCGAGACCAGGTTCAGGTTTATGTCAGTAAACTTGTAGCAAAGTTACAGCAGCCATGGGAACTCAGACAGGAATTCCCCCGGTCATGGGGTTCTTCATAGACAGCTGAGTCACAGAGAGAGGATTTGTCCACTCCCTGAGAAGTTTTCCTCAGTTCTTGCCTGTGGAGCAGAAGTGTTCAGAGTTTGAGTGCAGAGAGGGTGGAAGGTAAGCACTCAGAGGCCCTTGGATGATATGGGTGAGCGCCAGGGGCAGGCCCGCAGCAGGGTGGACACTTCTGAGCCGCCTCATGCTGAGAGCTGACTCTCTTCTCTCTGTTTCCAGTTTGCAGCACGGGCCCAGTGCTAATTTTTCCCAACACCTCCACTGAAAATGTGATCTTTCTTAGCCCAGGCTTCCTCATGCCCCTACGAGCCCTGTCCTTCTGTAGTTGGGTCCGAGTGGCCACCAGCCACCTGGGCACACTCCTTTCCTATGCCACCAAAGACAATGACAACAAGCTAGTACTGCATGGCCGAGACTCCCTGGTCCCCGGCTCCATCCATTTTGTGATTGGTGACCCGGTCTTCAGGGAATTGTCCCTGAAACCACTACTAGATGGTCAGTGGCATCATATTTGCATCATCTGGACATCCACGGAGGGCAAGTACCGGCTCCACATAGACAGAAGAACAGTAGCCACCGGCTCCCACTTCAGAGAGGGCTATGAGATCCCTCCTGGAGGATCCCTTGTGCTGGGCCAGGAACAAGACACTATGGGGGGTGACTTTGACAGCTCTGAGGCCTTTGTAGGGAGCATATCTGGAATGGCCATCTGGGACCGGGCACTGGTCCCAAGAGAAGTTGCAAACTTGGCCACTGGAAAGGAGTTCCCAACAGGTGCCATCCTGACGCTGACCAATGTCACGTCAGTGGGTGGATTCGTGCAGACAGCCAAATGTACCTGCCTGGAGCAATGTCCATAATGCTGCCATACATAGGCTGCATCACAGTCAAGGCCATCAAGAAGAGGAAGCCTCCATATGGACACATCCCATAATGCCCCTGCCATCCCTGCTGGGCTGTGTGTACCTGAGCTCGAATGTAGGCACCTCCTACATGGATACTGGCAGTAGATAGAAAATGTGCATCGGAGAGAGGGCCCCAGACTACAACTTTCCATCATTGTGCATCCTTTTGATTTGTTTTTTTGTGGTCTTGTTTGAATGTTGTTTTCTGAGGCAGGGTCTCATACTGTGCTTAGTGGCTAAGAACTTACTCTGTCTCCCAGGCTGGCCCCAAACTCATAGCAATCTGCCCCAGATGCGATTCCCACCCCCTCTCTTTGACAGATTCTCACAGATTAGCTTGAATTCATGATCCTCCAGCCTCTTGAGTGCCAAGACACCTGGCTTTCACATCACAGTGACTTCTTCTTTTTCTTCTTCCTTCTTTTTTGGTTTTTTGAGACAGAGCACTGGCTGCCCTGGACTCACTTTGTAGACCTGGCTGGCCTCAAAATCACAGAGATTGGCCTGCCTCTGCCTCTGGGAATGCTGGGATTAAAGGCCTACTCCACCACTGCCTGGCTTCACAGGGACCTTTTTACGAGCTGCACCTTCATAGCCATTCTCCTTCATTTTGTAATATGCTATTCTTTTACCCCAGCTGAGTAGACAGCAACACTGGGCTTCTGTGGGCTTCCTTCTGAGGCACCTTTGCAGCCAGGAAAGTGGTCAGACAGAGGAGAAGCCATTTCCTGGGGACCCTCGTGAAACTGCAGGAAGTATAGTTGTTCACTTCCCAAAGGTTCACTGAACTTTCCCTATGAACATAGCTGTTCCAACATTTCTCTCATGAAAAAGGCTCAACATTCTGTTCCCTCCACACACACCTCTCTCTCTCTCTCTGCCTTTCCCAGGAGCCCTGAGGATTTCCTGGACATCAGCTGGTCATTACTGTTCTGTTGTCCTGTAGTATCTGTTGAGGCTGCTAGAACTACCATAAAAGACACACTAGTAACACTTTACAACATAACTTACCAGGCATAATTTTCATATTATAATATGTGCCATTTTAAAAGTTAGTTTTTAAGATTTTAATAAAAGTGCTAAGTTGTGCAATCATCGCAATCTATTTTATTTCTTTTTCTTTTGGTTTTTCGATACGGGGTTTCTCTGTGTAGCCCTGGCTGTCCTGGAACTTTCTCTGTAGACCAGACCAGCCTTGAACTCAGAGATTCGCCTGCGTCTGCCTTCCAAGTGCTGGGACTAACAGTGTACACCACCATCTCCGGCCTACATGAGTCTCCTAAGAGCATCTTTCTAATCTCTTGGTGTGCCCAGTGCTCTAGGCCTTCAGCTAAAATCAGCCTTCTAAAACCCCTGTTCCTGAGTCATAGTCAGGGAGTATTTTAGAACTAGAAAACTCCTCCCCCCACCATGCTGTGATCCTGAATCACTGACTGCCTTCTGCTTCCTCAAGGACCTGAGCTCTTGTTCCCAAGCACATCCAGTTGGGAGCCCCTCCTTCCCAAACATCCCTTCCTTTCGTCTCTGGACACATTCTGGAACCAGTTTTTGCTTCATTTCATGCTGGTTCTTTGGAGAGTAGGGAGCAACATCTTTCTCCTGGAAAGAGCCATGATCTAATGATTGCTTGAGGGACAGCACGGTCCTTGGGATTGTTGTTCTGTGCAAGACCCCTAGTGACCAGCAGGAAAAGTTCAACCTTCAATGGTTTTATTACAAAACTTTTGCTCTCAGTTTTGTGTATCAGAGCAGAACAACTGATGTTTTGAAGCATGAACCTCACCCTTTATTGGGCCACTAGATTCTTTCCATAACCGAATTTATTACATTCTTGCATCCCTGGCCTTGGGTGGAGTCAGTCCCAAGAAGCCGTTGGTTCTTCCATACCCAACTTGTCCACCCCTGTCCATTTCTCTTCTTACAAGGACTAGGGTGCAGTTCTATGCTGGAGCACTTGCCTGACATGTGGAAGGCCCCCAGTTCAATCCATAATAGAAAAATAAAAAGTCAATAGAAACAAAATTGAAGGCCCTGGTCTGTCAGGAGCTGTGAGAATTGTACCATCTTGTCAGCAAAGGTTATGGAGGTCATCTAGCTGCCCAGGCATGACCCTTTACCCTAAAACTATTCTCTCCTACATATCCTGCTGTGTCCAAACCTCTACTCTGCTTAGTCTTCTGCCCATCCTTTCTTTCCCCAAATCCTATCATCCAGAAGGACCCAAGCCTCTGCATTGAGCTCAACCAACAACATGTTGCACTTTTATTCTGTATCAAGAATAGTGAGACACAAAGCACTAGAGAAGAGGGCATGTCTCACCTCTGAACCTCTAAGGAGCTTGTTGTATATCCTAGTCTCAAAGAAACTGTGATCAAAGGTGTGTGTGTGCGGTTTTTTATTTATTTTTATTTTTTTGAAACAGGGTTTCTTTGTGTAACCCTGGCTTGTTCTGGAACTCTCTCTAGACCAAGGTAGTCTCAAACTCAGATATCTGCCTGCCTCTACCTTCTAAGTAATGGGAATAAAGATGTGTACCATCACTACCTAGCTTCTGATCAAAGTTCTGAAAGAAAACAGATCCATGTTCAAGCCCCATTGAACACTAATGACCCCTCGATAAACAAGCTTTATTTCCCAACCTCAGTGTCCAGCAATACAAAAGAGAGTCATAATAGCCTTACCACGATTCTTGCAAAATGACAAAGCCAAGGTGCATCAATGAGGAAATTATACCTTTTTGGAGGGAATCTTGTTTTTGTTATAACATATACACACACTCTTATTTGTAGTGTACTCATGAGGAAAATTCAGAACCTCATTTGACATTCTTCCTTTTTTGTTTGTTTGTTTATTTGTTTTTTGAGACAGGACTCTTTGTAGACTCTTTGTAGACCAGGCTGGCCTCGAACTCACAAAGATCCTCCTGCCTCTTCCTCCTGAGTGCTGAGATTAAAGGTGTGCGCCTCTATACCCTGCAACTTTCTTCTTATTATTCTGTGTTTAAACTTGGCTTTATTTTGAATTGTATGAAAGGAAGGACATTTCCTGAAATCCTCTCACTCTGAGAAGTTAAGAAGAACTTATAACTTTCCTGAATTGAAAATTCTCGAACTTAAAAACAGTTGCAAGGTAATCCAATATATGTGTCTATATACACATATACCCGAAATCCTCGTTAACTCTCTTATACATGATTTTTGTCACCCCTGAAAGTCTGAATCATATTTTTAATTATTTTTATAGGACCTTCCTTCCTCCTATGTTGCCCACATCAACTCCAGCCTTTCCAATATTCCTGTAAAATGTTAACTTTCACGTTGTACCTATTTCCAGCGTTAAGTCTAATTTTCTTGCTTGTTCCCTTCTACCACTTTCTGTGCAGCAATGGTCACGACACTGCTCAGAAATTAACACTGCACCGTTTTCCTTCTTTCTCTGTGGAGTGCCACCCGTAATGACTACCGCTAAGTTTCGAGCTCCTGAAGTTGCAGTATCAAATCCCAATCCTTGCTCCTATGGAACTGAGAGTACATCTAACAACTTTTTTGATGTAACACCGATACTAAGACTTCACTTGACAAACTTAACCTTGCTAAAATACCATTGCTGGGAGTGGTGGCCCACGCCTGTGATACCCAGCACTCAGGGAGGCACAGGCAGGTGGATCTCTGTGATGCTGAGGCCAGCCTGGTCTACAAAGCGAGTCCAGGACAACCAAGGCTACACAGAGAAACCGTGTCTCAGAAACACCAAACAGCAGCAGCAGCAGCAGCAGCACTATTGCCTAAAGCAACCTAAGGCTACTTAACCTCACGCTCATGCACTGTCACAGTCACCTCCTCCTCCAAGAAACCTTTACTTGTCTGGAATGTCAGGGTCTCAAGCCCTTTCCCGGAACTGCAGTAGTGCCGCTGCCCTTCCGGCGGCATTGGCACAGGAGACACGAGAAGCCAGCTTGGTTAACAGGGACGATTCCAGAACCCTTACGGCTAGTTTCTTTTTTACCGTAGCACCTTCTCTTCCGGGACTGTGAGCGCATCTCGGGGTAGTTATTGTTTGGAGTCTGAGTCACTTCCTTCAGTGAGCTAGGTTTCTAGCCTGGGCTGCAAAGACCAGTGAACCACAACTCCCAGGGGACCCCGCGCTCACGGACCTCGCCGGCTGCCATCCTCGGTCACGTGGGCATCGATGGCGGATCACGTGAGTCCCGGGCGGGTGTCACGGGAACGCTGCCCGGCGGCAGGCTGTTCTTTCTGAGTTTGGTCCTTAGAGGGCCATGGCCAACGTCTCTAAGAAGGTGTCCTGGTCCGGCCGAGACCGCGATGAGGAGGAGGCGGCGCCGCTTCTCCGAAGGACGGGGCAGCCTGACGAGGAGACGCCGCTGCTGAACGGAGCCGGGCCGGCCGCGCGCCAGGTGAGGCCCGCGGGCCGGAGATGCGGGCGCCGGGTTCGCTGCGCGGGTCCTCGGTGACCCGGAGGCCCGGGGGGAGGCCACAGCGTTCTCCTCTAGTTTTTTTTTTTTTTTAATCCAGGAAGACTTTTATTTTTGATAGTTTCGCACCCATAACCCTCTTCCTTTCTTTCCCTTTAAACCCCTTCTTCCCATCTAGTCCCCCAGTGGCTATACCATTGGAGGAAATGATTACCTCTCCTCCACCAACCATTAATTGTCACTAGCTTTTCAGCAAGAGAGCCTAGGGCTTTCACCTTTTTGTTGTTGTTGTTTTAATTTTACTTTTCGTGGTGAGGGTTGAGCCCAGCGTTTACACACGCTAGACCTTTGATAATGCTGCCCCAGCCCTTGGCGTTTCAAGATAGGGTCTCACAGTGAGACCTGGGTTGGCCATGAATTCACCATCCTGCCTCATTTTCCCAAGAACTTGTAAGGCCTGGCTACAGGCCTGGCAGTTTTCACAGTTAAAATGGCAGAATTGCGCTCCGTTCACACAGCATTAATTCCAGACGTTTGGGACATAATTGCAATGACAAATATTTCCACTCATTTTCTCTTAATGCCTAATTGAATTTGGAATGTTGCAGCCAGACGTGATGAGCAACAAGTCAGAGGCCAGAGTGTGGTTAGCACTCAAAAACACAGTTTGTGCCTTTATACATGCTTAATGATTGAAAAAGGGTACAGGTTTGTTTGCTTGTGTGCCTTTGGTTCTCTTGCCTGTGTGCATTGTAGTAATTTTGAATCAGTTATTTATGTGAATTCCTCAATGTTCGTCTGTTTTATACCCATCCTTTACCCTTTCTCCTGACTTGAGAGGTGTCTAACAAAGACTCCTACCATTTCAAAGGCTGGGAAGAACACCCAATCAGGCTGTTGCATCCCAACTTAGGTTTAGGTTTTCCTAGGCCCTTGAAGGTGCATCAAACAATGAAAGTCAAAGTTGGTTCCTTGTTGCTGGGAGGCAACTCAGCTCCCTTTGAAGTGACATCTGCTTGGGAATCTGGTCTGCAGCAGTAATCTGAAATGACTGCAGTAGAGTGGTAGGGGCTGTGTCACACCTTCTTAGGGTGTCTCTGGGAGGTGTTGCAAAGAAAGTAACCTTGGAGGCTGGAGAGGTGCTTCAGCGGTTAAGAGTACTTGCTGCTCTCAAAGAAGACCCAGGTTCAGGTCCCAGCACCCAGCTCCTCAGCTACCTGCAACTCTAGCTTCAGGGGATCTGACCACCATCTCCTCTCCTGGCCTCTGCATGTGTAACACCCACAAATGCACGCATGGATGCAGGCACCCCTTCCTAAAAAGAAAGTAGCCTTAAGTTGGAAACTGGTTCTAAGAGAGGAAAAGAGTTTAGAAACTGATGGAGGTTGAGTTTGGATGGAATGGTTGAGGGTTTTGTTTTTATTTGTGTGTTTTTGCTTTTCTTTGCAAATAGACCTAAGAGTGAAGATTGAGTTAATTGTTCCTCCTAACTACCACTATTGCTTTTAAATCTGCAGTTAATACAATCTTGGTTGCTGTTAAACAACTTAAAAAAGTAATTGTGTAACTGCCCCATTGTGGGTTCTCAGGTTTGAGTGCAGGTCAGTGAGGTGCTCAAGACAGCTTCCTTCCCTGTGGGAACAGGCCCAGCACCTGGCTGCTTCTGTGTGAGGAGCATTTTTGTGCTCTATGGTGATAGTGCAAAGTCTTCAGACAAGTAGGGCAACAGGACAAAGAGAATACATGTTTGAAATGTAGTGCAGGGTGTAGAAGTCCTGCTCAGGGACATGAGTTGACTTTGAGTTTGGCTTAGGTCTAGGAGAGGCGTGCAGGAAGCCAGGGACTCCCAACGCTAAGGGATCCTTGCCCTGCGTAGGCAAGTTGAACAGGCGCTGACTGCGGCTTGGGAACCATCTGCACTGGGCACCAGACCATCCAGAATTTCAGGGAGGATCTGAGGCCTGCTGGTGCCAGTTTTCTCATCTGTAAAAAGTTAATGAATGTATAACACTGAACAAGCATGTTAGAAAACAGGCTCTTGATAGATATTAGTCATTAACAGCAAGCCTGGAGACAGTACTCGCCTAGCATCAGTGAAACACTGGGTTCATTCTCCAGCACCACCTAAAACTGGGTTTGGAGGCACATACCCAGAGTCCCAGCATGCAAGTGGCGAGGGCAGGAGGACCAGAAGTTGAAGGTCAGTGATTTTTGAGGTGAGCCTCAACTAGATGAGACCCTATCTCAAAACAAAACCAAAATCCTATCCAATTAAAAGAAACTCACCTTCACAGTTGACATTTGGCTATGGTCCCTCTTCGGCTGAATGACTTCTTGGTGCTGCTTTTCTCAGGGAAAGTCTGTTCTAGGCAGGTGCACTGTTAGGCATTGGGTTGCACTGGTACTGCAGCAGGAGTCTTTGTGAGCTACTCTGGAGTCAGGAGCATTTGGAAATGAAAAGGAGAGCATAGTGGGTGACCGTGGGCACTGAACATGAGCTCATTGTTCTGGCTACCTCCTGACGCTCTGGAGTTTGTTGCAGCACCTCCTGGGTTGGGTGGTAGTGTTGCTGCTACCTGAAGACAGGAAAAAGCTGGCCAAGCAGTGAGGTAGCTGCTATAAGGCAGGACAGAGTTGGCCCTCTTTAAAGCTCAGGCCCTGCAGCATTACCTGGAGGCCAAGGCTTTCTTCCTTTTCTTAGGTGTGTGGTGATAATGGAACAGGGAGAGTGTGAGGTCACCCTGCAAGTCATGGTCATGTGTGGGGACAATGGGAAGTAGAATGTTCTGTGAGTCTGTTTGAGACTGGAGCAAATGGCGGCAAGGTGGCAGTGTGTGTTTGTAGTCTTTTAAATGCGGGCATTCTTACAGGCCCATTCTAAGAGTTGCCAGGAGAGACACCTCCTCCCTCTGCAGAGGAAGGACCTCAGGAGAGTGTGGGGCTTCCTCCTGCCCTGCTAACTCGACACTACAGACCATAGCCTGGGGGTGCTGCTGGGGAAGACTGGAGACCTTTTGCTATTGGAGAACCTCGAGGGAGGGTCCTCTGATTGTCCCAGTGGCCCTTTGGCCCTGCTGTCTTCTGGTGAGAGCTCTTGGTTCTCAGTCTTCCGAATTCCTCCTCCTCAGCTCATGAGCAAGCCTCAACTCACAGGGTGTAGAGAGCTCAAGGTCAGGGTCCTCCGGGCAGCCACACAGGACCATGTCCACCCCCGGCCTGTTCCCTATGGAGCACTGCCCCTGTTCGGGGTTGCTTTCTTGTTGTAGACCTTCTGGCTACTGCATCTAAAGCAGGTCTCTCTTCCCGGTTTTCTGTCACCTTTGTCACATTTGATGTTCTTGCTGCAGCGGTCTGGGTTTCTTTGGTGTTTAGCATAGAGCCTGGCACATGGCAGGCACTCATGGAGGCGGGACTATCGAGCTGCAGTGTGCAGCAGTGAGCAACTTTTTTAGAAAGGGAAAGGCTTTATGTGTGGAGGCCGCCTTTAACCCCCACACTCAGGGAGCAGAGGCAGGTTGAGCTCTGAGTTTGAGACTAGCCTGGTCTACTTAATGAGTTCCAGTTCAGCCAGAGCTATGTAGAAAGACCCTGTTATCCCCCCCCCCTCCAAATTGTTAAAAATATAATAGGTGTCCCCAAGTGTGGAAGTGCTGTTTTCCAGCTCAAGTTCCTCCAGAACTGGAGGTTGCTGCTGCGGCCTGGACCAGGAAAATGGCAGAATTTAGCTGTTGTCTTCATTTCCCAAATAAAGAGTGTGTGTATGTTATGCACGCGTGTGAATGTATATATGTGCGCACTTGTAGGAAGAGCACGGAGCACAAGTGTACTGTCTAGCCTCGCACACTCTTCCCTTTCACCCGATAACGAGGACTAAACCCCAGGGTTCTCGTGACTAGGCAGCTGTTCTGCCATGCCCACTCCTTTTAATTTTTATGTGTGGCCAGAGTATAAGTAGCTCAGGGGTTTGTCTTGAGCTCTCTGTGTAGTTGAGATCAGCTTTTTAATGTCTTTTTACATTTATTTATTGTGTGTGTGCAGATGTGTGGAATTCAGGATAACTTGTAGTCCGTTCTTTCCTCCACCATATAGATTCGGGGGTTTGAACTCGGGTCCATAAGTCTCTGGAGGAGATGCCTTTATCCACTCAGCGGTCTTGCTGAGCCAGGCTTTCCATTTTGGATCCTCCTCCCTCAGCCTCTGAGCAGTTAGCATTATAGGTACACCGCCTCCTGTCGCTATATTGGTAATGTTGGGCAATCAGTCTCTAGAACTTCTCCATCTTGTTAAACTGAAACTGGACCCAGAGTTTTCTCCCTTTCTTCCTCCTTCAGCCTCTGGCCACAGTCTCTTATTTTCTGTCTTTATGGATGTAACCATTCTGTGGAGAATGATCTCCAAAAGCTTTGTAGCTGAGGATGATCTTGAACTTTTGGGGGCTGGGGAAGGAACAGAGACATGATATTACTACCCAGCTCTGACTGGCCTGGAACACACTATGTAGGCCAGGCTGGCCTGCATGTATGTATCACACTGCATGTATGTATCACACTGCATGTGTGCCCAATGGAGGCAGAAGCCAGAAAGGCTGTTGGATCCCCTAAAACCAGTAATAGATGGTATGAGCTGCTGCTTTGTTGTTGCTGAGACTCAAACACCAGTCCTCTGGAAGAGCAGCCAGTGTCCTGTGGGTGTGCACCACCAACTCCCAGCTTGTCTGTGTCTGTCTGTTTTGTGTTTTGTTTTTTTGCAGCCATTGTTAACCACTGAGCCATCCCTCCAGTCCTGACCTTGAGCTTTGATTCCCCTCTTTCTACCTCCTAAGTGTTGGGTTGTGGACATATACTGGCATGCCTGGCTTTTGCAGTGCTGGAAATCAAACCGAGTGCTTCATGCATGCTAGGTGAGCACTCTTCCAACCAAACTATGTCCCCAGGTCTCTTAGGGTCGTCTTTTTGTGACTGGCTTTTCACTCTGCACATTTTGTATAAGGTCTGTCCATATTGTAGCAGGCATTGCTGCTTTCTTCTCTTTATGTCTGTTGACAAACAAGTGGGAAAACAATGCTTCTGTGGCTATGGGTGTTCAGAGGTTACTTTGATAGGGTTTTTTTTTTTTTTACCCAGATGTGGAATATATGGTGGTATGGTCATAGCAGTATTACTATTATCACTATTGTTGTCGTTTATGGAAGGGTGTGTGTGTGTGTATGGGAGAGGGGTGTATGTGCTGTGTGTGGGTGAGAGAGAGATTGATATGTATGGGAAAGGGGTGTATGTGATTCATGTGTGAAAGTAGTGTCTATGAGAAAGGGTACATGTGGGTGTGTATATGTGTGGTGTATGTGTGCTTGTACATACACATGCACATAAGCAATGAAGAGGCCAGAGGAAGACAACAGATGTCCTGCTCTATCACTGCCTTATTCCCTTAAGACAGAGACTCTCACTGAGCCTGAAGTTAGACTGGCCACCAGCCCCAGGACATGTACACAGGTAGACATGCTCAGCTTTTTCCTGTGAATGCTGAAGTCTGAACTCTGAACTCAGACCCTCAAACCCGAGCAGCAAACGCTCATATCCACTGAGCCATTTCTTCAGCTCCTATTTTCTGTGACACCCTGCCCCCCATCCCCATAGGCAGACAGAAGCTCTCATTGGAGTCTTGAGCACCTTTTTGTGTGGGCGGGACAGTGGTCAGCTCAGAGCCTTGCTCTTGTCAACTTTTTAGTATGTGTGTGGATTGTTTGTAATTTTCTGTTTTCTGCCTGTCATTCTCAAATGCTGGGCTTGGCATTTATGTTCTGCTTTGAAAGTTACATTTTCAGTCTATTGGTGTGTTGAAGTTTTTGTTTTATGTAACTTTGAAATAATTATAAATTCCCAGAAGTTACAAAACTAGTCCTAAGCAGGCCTGTATTCTCAGCAAGTTCCTTTTAGGGTGGGATGTTGAGTAATTGTAGCTCAGTATTAGACTCTGAGTTGGCCAGCTGTCCAGTGTGTCTAGATTCATGGGAACCGCCCTTGTTCTACTTCCTTAGTCACATACACCTAGAGTCTCTGCTGCTCCTTCCCTGCTAAGGTGTGTTAGCACCTGGGCCCTACTACAGCCTGTACTGTCCTGCTGTCACCCATCGCCCTGTTGGTCTTCACTTGATTGTGGGTTCTGCTTGCTGATGCTTTCTCATGTGGGCCACTGCTCACCAAGTCTGTGGCCGAGGATATCGTGAAAGCAAGTACTGTCGTGTGACCCCTACCAGCACCTCTCCCATCATCCTCTCAAACTGTTGAGGTTTCATTTTCTTGGGCTTTGTGTGTTTGACCTTGTGTACCTGTGGTACAGTAGAACAGTTGTTGATGGCCTTTGGCTTGTCTAGCAGGTCAAACAGCCTGGCCACCTACCCTTCTCTCTGCTGTGCCCCTCAGCCCTACGTCGTTGTCCTTGTGTTCTCTGCCTGGTCACTCAGCACTTAGGGGCATTTCCCAGAGGAGGTGAACAGGGTTCGTGGTGGGTAACACTCAGAGAGTCCTATGGGTTCAGGCTTGGCATACTGCCTGTCACATGCACCTCTGTGTACAAATTGACTGGGAGACTGTGACAGCACTCGAACTCCTCTTGATTAGGGTTCACTTGTGTACAACAGCTTCCTTTCTGGGCCAGCATAGTGGCCAATAAGCTATGGAGTATGCCTACCTTTTTTTCTGGGTTCAGCAGTTTGGGACACTGTTGTTCCCAAAACTTAAAGAGAAACATGCACACTTTCTTGTTGATCACTTGTAGTGACATACATATGCACAGTCCTTCAGTAGAGCCCTATGGTTGTGATGTGAACCCTACTCTGGAAGTGCAATTAACGTTATGGTGTTATGGTGTAGCTGGGTGGTGGCAGTGCACACCTTTTTAAAAATCTCAGCACTTGGGAGGCAGAGGCAGGTGTCTCTCTATGAGTTTGAGGCCAGCCTGGTCTACAGAGTGAATTTCAGGACAGCCAGGATTACACAGAAAAACCCTTTCTCAAAAACAAAACAAAACAAAAAAAACAAACAAACCAAAAAAATACGATATAAATACTGCTGCCTTCCCAAAGATATATCCAAATCCTAATTGATACCTATGAGTAGGACATCACGTGAAAACAAAGTCTTTGTAGGTATAATTAAAGTCATCTTGGGGGAGGCTGGAGCCATCAAGATCCCACCCGGTAGGAAGGATTCCCCTGAAGCCTCTGGAGGGAGTATGGACCTGTCACATCTGAATTTTTCATTTCTTTCCTCCAGCACTCTATGAGAGAACACTCTGTTGTTTTTAGCTCCCCAGTTTGGGTGCAACAGCCATAGGGTCTAACACACCCCTGTCAGAGTTGGCTATTGTCCCCTTTCATGCCCCTTGCTGTTACTGTGTTATCTATTACAGTACCTCAGCTTAGATTGATGCCTAGTTGTGTGAAGTAGAGTCACGAAAGTACTCTGCTCTGCGCTCAGCTTTGGTGGCTGACTATCCATTAGAGGACCCTGGGTATAAGTATCATACCATAATAACTGCTGGACAAGACACAGGATAATCCTGTGTATTACAGGAAGATGACCAACTGATTTTGAGATTTTTTTTAATTTTACTTATGTGTATGAGTGCTTTTCCTACATGTGTATCTGTACACATATGTGCAATGCCCACAGAGTCCAGAAGAAGGTGTTGAATCCTCTGAAACTAGAATTATACACGGTTGTCAGCTGCTACATGGGTACAGGAACTGAACCCTGGTCCTCTGCAAAAGCAGCAAGTACTCTTAACCACTGGGCCATATTTTTTATCTTTGAAAACTCGTGGCTTTTATTATGTGTTTCATGCAATATTTGGAATGTGCTCATAATTGTTACATGTTGACATGAAGTTCAAATGTAATCAAAGTACTATACAGTCATCCTTATCTTGGTGGCCCTCAGAATAGACTGTCCTCAACTAGGCATAGAAGATGCCCTGCTTATATGTAGCCTCTTGGCACAACTTGTCTTCCCCAGCATGCTTGGTGTGGTGAGTCTGTCTTTTCTGAGTGAGATTGTGGCAGGGCTGGAGGGGACCTAAGTGATCCTTGCCCTGACTGTCATGTGTGGGTCGTGTGGACCCTGGTGACCAAACAGAAAACAGGTTAACCAAGAGCAGCCCACAGTTATTCCCCAATGGGAGGTCCAGAAGTGGACATGATTGGGGGCAGGTGTATTCCCTTCTAGGGAACCCTCCTCCCAGGTGAAATGTTCAGATGTTTGTCACTTCATCCTGTGCTCTTTTCTCCTGGTACCTGTGCTGTCTGAGGGTGCTTAGGCTGGAGTTGCCAGCCAAGCTCACAGATGTGATTTTTGAGGTGCTTTCCCTGTGCCTGTGTTTGCACAGGGAAGAGCAGAGCCTGCCAGCCATCTGGTACCCAACTTCCTGCACTCTGTCCCACAGGATGCTGTCCTCATTTCTGCCACCCTTGGTCATAGCTGTGATGAAGCCAGAGGGAATCTCTGGCTGTGGTGAACATGCGTGTAGCTGTGGGATGTCTATGGATCTCAGCCTGCTGCACCCCTAGAGAGTAGGGTAGCTTTTACAACAGGTCCTTTGGCCCCAGGGGAGGAGGAACTTCTTACCCTGTTGTGTGTATGTGTGTGAGGGTGGGGGAGGGGGATGAATGTGGAAGAAGTCCACATGTCTGCAGCTCCAGGTCATAGTGCCTGTAAGAAGCAGGAGTGTGAGGCTCCTGGGTGAGAGGAACCTCTGCAAGGGGCTCTGGTGTTTCTGGAATGGATGGATACAGGTGAACTGGAAGAGTGAATGGCCGTGAGCTGGAAAGGGAAAGTTCCCAATGCTTGTTGGGACACAGTGTAGAGATGAACTGTCCAAGAAGGCAGGATGCTCCTCTCGGATTTGGGGACTTTTAGGTCCAGAAGCCTCCTTTCCCACCCACCTCCATCCCAAGACATGGTTTCTCTGTATAGCCCTGGCTGTCCTGGAATTTGCTTTGTAGACCAGGCTGGCCTTGAACTCACAGAGATTCATCTGCCTGCTTCTTTCTCCCTGAGTGCTGGGAAGCACCACCATGCCTGGCCCAGAAGCTTCCTCATTGGCTCTGGTTTCCTTTCCTGTTGTAGTTGTGGTTCTTAACTGGAATGGTGGGACAGCAGAGAGGGGAGTGAGTCCCAGGTTCTTCATCATCTCTCCCAAACTGGCTGATCCTCATGTATCAGCTACATTTTGTGTTCATGAGAAGTACTTGGGGCTAGAGAGTTGGCTCAGCAGCTAAGAGCACATACTGTTCTAGCAAAGGACCCAAGTTCAGCTCCCAGCACCCACATCAGGCTGCTCACAGCTCCAGCGGCAGGTGTCCAACATTTGTGGCCTCTACTGGCACCTCTGTTCATGTGCACATCCTACACAAAGACACACACACACAAATACACATCATTTTAAAAGAAATCTTTTAAAAAATAAATGTAACTTCAGGAGTGGTGGCACGGGCCTCTAATCCCAGCACTCGGGAGGCAGGGGCAGGTGGATCTCTGAATTCAAGGCCAGACTGGTCTACAGAGGGAGTTCCAGGACAGCCAGGGCTACACAGAGAAACCCTGTCTTGAAAATAATAATAATAATAATATAAAATAAATGTAAATGCTTAGGGTCCTGAATGAACCTTGGTGAGGGTTGTGGGAGCAGGAAGGCTATAGGAAACACTAAAGCTGGGGCTGCAGCTGCCTCAGTCAGGAAGATAGATCCAGGGACAATTCCAGCCCGTGAGCTACTGGGCTAGCTCATGGGCCTTGGAGTTCCCTCTGTCTTCCATACTTTGTGTCAACCGTAGCTACTCTGGTTTCTAACACAGAGGGCCACATGGATCTTGCTCAGCACATAAATTGACCTTCTCATGTAGCCCCGTCATCAGCATTTCTGTAAACACCCAGAAAATAGTTGAAATTGGATATAAGTGCCACCCCATACCCCAACTTCTCTACCTCCCCCTTATTGGGAAGGTGTGGATTTCTCTAACGTTGCGTGGTTCACAGTCAGGGATGTGTCCTATACCTGTGCTGATCTGCAAGGACTTCCATACCTCGTACCCACTCAACTCTGTTACAGCTCTCTTCTTGGGAGGGCTGCATTAGCATGCTTGAAGCAGATAGAGACCTAGGAAAGCTGGACTAGACATGGCTTTTTAAAGGTGGTAGGCAGGTGAGGAACCAGAGCTTTGTGTAATTGGACACTGGCTTGCTTGGGCACATCCTGCAGCCCTTGGCCCTGGTTCGTGGTCATGCATCCTCTGATATGAAGCAGACAGGCTCATGTACTAGGGTAAGGAAAGATGGACTTCTCAGGGACAGGCTGTGCATGTCAGGGGCAGACCTGGGTTCCAGCATCCAAGGAGGGCAGCGTGCCCTCTAATCATGGTCTGTCTTCTCTTTTAGTCTCATCCTTCACTTTTCCGGATTGGGCAGATGAACAACGTGGAGCTGGACGATGAGCTGCTGGACCCGGTGAGTGGGGTGATGCCCCTGCTCCATTGAGCTGACCTTAGAAGGAAAGTGGAAGGGTAGCATGGTCAGCAGATACCAGGACTCCCAGACATGACACATGGAATACAGATGTGCTCTCTGAGGCCAAGTGCTCAGCAGCAGCAGCTGTGAAGAGGTGGAAGCACTGTGGAGGAGGCTACAGAGCACAGAGGCCTTTGTCAGGAGTAAATTTAGTATGAAGATGTCCAAGTGAGCTGAGGACTCTTGGAATAGGTGAGATGGGTTTCAGGATGAGGAGTCCTCAGGGGCTAGGCTTTCCAGGGGCCAGGAAGGTATAGTACTCTTACAGAGGATCAGAGTGCAGATCCCAGCATCCATATCAACCACAACTGCCTGAACTTTCAGTGCCCAGGGATCTAACAGCCTCTTTTGGCCTCCATAAGTACCTGTACTTGCATTCACATGGCTACACACAGGTTCATACATGCATATACATAACAAAAAAAACAAGTCTTGAAAAATCAAGCATGAGAATGTTTCCCAAGCTACCATACCCCTCTGGAATTTCTTTGTCTTTGGTGCTGTCTACTGTGGTTTTATTTGTCTCTGTGGGCAATGATGTGGTATTCTCACATGTCTGTAAGAGTTGTCCTCAGAGGCCAGAGGCATCGGATCTCTCTGGAGCAGAAGTTGTAGACTGTTATAAGCGATATGATGTGGATACCTAGATCCTAAACTTGGGCCTTCTGCTAGAACAACAAACATTCAACCTCTGGCCCATCTCTCCAGACCCCTATTTCAGCTTCTTGAGTGCTTTTTGTTGTTGTTTTAGAGTCTTTCTTTTCACCAGTTACCTGGGAGGGAAACTACATCCTTGTGCTTTCTTGGCAAGCACTCTGTCACTTCCCGGCCTCCTTTCTTGATATGATTTTTATTTGGCCTTGAATTTCCAATCCTCTTGATTCTGTCTCCTGAATGCTAGGATTATAGGTGTGCTCCACAACACCCAGCTTTGTTGAGTATTTATAATGCTTTTTGAAGGAGATTGTTTGTTTATTTACATATTCTGTTTTGTTTTTGTTGGTTTTGTTTTGTTGTTTGTTTTGTTTTTCAAGACAGGGTTTCTCTGTGTAGCCCTGGCTGGAGCTCTCCTGGAGTTCTCTTTGTAGACCAGGCTGTCCTTGAACTCAGAGATTTGCCTGCCTCTGCCTCCTCAATGTTAGGATTAAAGATATGCACCATCATGCCCAGCTATGGTGCTTTTTCTGTGTCTATTAGATGGTCTGTGGACTATATCCTTTGTCTTGACATAGCACACTAGTTGATTTTTTAGGATGTTAAACTTAACCTTGTACTCCTGAAACAAACCTATGGTGTTTGCAGGGTCCCATTGGAGTACCTTTGATTTCATATCCCAGAGGAGGGTGGTGTGTCGGTTTCTTTTGCCTTCCCAGCCTTCAGTGTCAGATAATGCTAAGCTCTGGGCTGTGAGACACCACCCCTTTTTTTTTTTTTTTTTTTTTTTTTTACCTTGTTCCTATATTAAGAACATGAGATTCTGCTTCTTTCTTCCACAGGATGTGGACCCTCCTCACACCTTCCCCAAGGAGATTCCACACAATGAGAAGCTCCTTTCCCTCAAGTATGAGGTGGGCGCCAATCCTCCCCCCTGAGCTCAAGCCCTACCTTTCGAGTCCTCTTCCCTGTCCCCTGGCTATACCTGTGCCCTGGTCTTGCAGAGCCTGGACTATGACAATAGTGAGAACCAGCTCTTCTTGGAGGAGGAAAGACGAATCAACCACACGGTGAGCAGGGTGGGCCCGTGACTTGGTGGCCTGAGTATTGGCATGTTGGGCCAGGCAGTATCCCTGTTCTATCTCTCTCCCTTTTGTCCCCTAAGCCTGTGGGTTCTAAAGCCACTATTTGGTTTTCATGATTTGTGTATTGGAGGATGGGGCTCTGAATGTGTGACACCTGTCTTCAGAAACTTGAAACTGTGAGGGATGCTGTAATCATCATGGCCAGTAAGGCTGTCCTGCAGATGGTATACAGTGCTTCAAATGTTAGTAACTAGTTGGGAATTTGTAGGGAATGTTACTTACCTCTTTGTGGCTTCCCATGGCCCCTAGTACTCACTGAAACATTGGCTGGAGGCTGCTTTCGGCAGATTTGGGCTAAGAGCTAAACTTTGTACTGTGTGTGGTAGCAGCCTTTAATCTGCCAGCACCAGAGCAGGTAAAACAGGGGCCTAGCTGCAGTGCTCACCTTTGACTATACCCTGTTCCCTATCCCTGTCTAGGCTTTCCGGACGGTGGAGATCAAGCGCTGGGTTATCTGTGCCCTCATTGGAATCCTCACAGGCCTAGTAGCCTGCTTCATTGACATTGTCGTAGAGAACCTGGCAGGCCTCAAATACAGAGTCATCAAGGATAGTATCCTTCAAAGACACCCAGCATGGGACATGTAGGATAAAGGTTCAGCAGCAGAACTCAAGCTTGTGCCTTCACAGGCAGGCAGGAAAAACAGAGCAGGCCTGGCTCTATACATGTACACAGCTCAGAATATGTTTGTTGTAGTCATAGGTAGGTGATGAGAAGTCTCTAGTTGCTTAGTACCATGACCTGCTAGCTAGTTAGTAGATGATCTAGGCTAGATAGACTGGCCACAAGAGTGACACAAGCAGGTCAGGTGTGTGCTCCAGAAGCGCATCAGTGCCTTTCCTTGACGATTCCTGAGACATCGACAAGTTCACAGAGAAGGGTGGCCTATCCTTCTCCCTCCTACTATGGGCCACGCTGAACTCTGCCTTCGTGCTCGTGGGGTCTGTGATTGTGGCCTTCATAGAGGTAAAGCCACTGTGCATAGGAGATTGGGTACCCTAGATTCAGAGTGGGCACAGGGTCTTCATGAAAGGCTGGTCTCCTCTAGCTTACCCACCATAGGCTCTTGTTAGCCTGTGAGGATGAAGGCTTTCTGCCAGAGAGAATAACAGTATGGTAGGATGGGGAATGTTTAGTCAGAACAGAAAACACATTGGGGCCCTCTCGGTTTGACTCCTAGTAGTAACATATTTAGCCCAACAGTACCACTCCCACTCTATCCCCTGCCTGCCTAATGCATATTCACACCATAGGTATTCCACACCTACCCCATATTCACATATAGCTAGATCTGCCTCTCTCAGGGCCGTCACAAAGCTAGATAACAGGTTGTTCTAGGGCATTCAAATTCTCAGGAATTTGAGCAACTCATGCAGGGATCCAAGTAGAAGGGCACTAGGACCAGCCATTCCCCCAGGGAGTCTGTACTTCTAACCCGCAGATGGCCCTTCAGAATGCATTTTTATTCGTAGACTCCTAGAAGTTTCCCTTTCTCCTAGTTTCTGCTCTGTTCCTTGTTCTTTTCGTGGGATAATAAAAGAAGGAGTAGACAACATTCAGAACCTTCTGTGTGGACATAGAGTAGCTGTCCCATATATAGGAAGTTCTAGTTCCTGCTTGGTACATAATGAGTGTTCTGTCCATCCTGGAGTATAGCCTCAACACAGCTATGAGGGAATATATAACCACCAGACTCTACCCTTGGCCCTTCACACATGCTCACAAGGTTTTCTCTCAGAGGTTGCTCCATTCCTGTCTCCATTCCGTGACATGAAGTCCTCCCCATGCCTGATCCCCATGTTTCTTGTGGTTTAGAGGCAACATCCCCTTATTCTGCCTCCTCAGTGACACTTCTGTCTTTCCAGCCAGTTGCTGCTGGCAGTGGAATCCCTCAGATCAAGTGCTTCCTCAACGGGGTGAAGATCCCCCATGTGGTGCGGCTCAAGGTGAGGTGTGCAGTGTTATATAGGGCAGGGCATAGGATTTCTGCTTGTTTAAGTCTGTTTTTGTCTTTGCTTGACCCTCCACACCTGGCACAAGCCATGTGCACACCAACTGTTGGGTGCCAAAAACTGGTCTTTGCCTGCAGCAAGTAGAGCAGGAATACGAAGGTTGCGATTGCAGTTGTGCAGCACATGTCTGCAACGCAGGACGGTGTGGCCCTGAGTATGTCAGAGTCACGGCCTGAGCCAGGGTGGGAGATAAGCACCTTTCCTTCCTTGCTTTCAGAGTTTTCTCTTCTACTCAGAATACATAATACTAGCAGCGTCCCATTGTCACAGAAGCTGGGCAGTTGTCACCACAGTCTACTTACAACTGTTTTTGCATGACCAGCCTTTCTGCCCAAATCTGGCCAAATCTGCCCAAATCTGGCCTCCTGTGCCTATTTCAGAAGGCAGGTGGCATTGGCATCCTTTGATGTATTCCTTTACCTGATACTCCAAGACCTCCCATGGGCTTGGTGCCCTGTAGCCAAGGAAAAGCAAGTGGTCACAGTCTGGAAAGCAAGAGTCATGTGCTGCTACTGCTCTACCATAGAATAAGGTGGACATGATGCTTCTGCATAGCACTGACTTGGTACCTATACTGTTCATGTGGAAAAATTTGGATTGTTTTGCTAAATACCTTTGGCTACCAGACTAAGTTTAGGAGGCTTCCTCAGAGCCTGCATTGAGCATGGTGTCCTCCTCCCGGCACCAGGGGCCAGTGTACCAGAGGAGGCATTTATGCATTATCTGTGGTTTTTATATTGTTGATGGGCTCAGATGACAGAGTCAACTTTTCTTGACTGCCCTGAGCACCCACCAGATTCACACAGTTCAGGAAAGTTACTCTCTCTCAACCTGTATCTTCATAGTTCTTGGCCTGTTGTGGGGAGAAAAACTGGGTGTGCTAAAATCTTCATATAGGTGGGAGCACCTGTATGTTCATGAGGTGGGGTCCATGCTAGTACTTGTCTCCAAGGGAAAGCTGTGCTATGCCTAGGGCAGAGGCATAGTCTTAGGGCAGGATTGAGCCCCCTCCCTCAGGACCCTCTAAGGATATCAGCACTAGATTTCCCAAGGGGTTGGAAGAGGAGTCCTGGGTGCTGTCCTAGCATTTGTGGTAGGGGTGGATGATTAGTAGTACCCAAGCACTCAGCAGCAGTGCTGGCCTTCCTTGAGCCCTTGGGGCTGAGGCATGTGCACAGCATGTGTACTCAAACTCTGCATCTTCCTTATTTCCAGACGCTGGTGATCAAGGTGTCCGGTGTGATTCTGTCTGTTGTAGGGGGACTGGCTGTGGGAAAGGTAACAACAGAATGAGTGATACTGGTCCTTTCTGAGTCTGAGTTTCTGTCTTTTGGAGGACACCAAGACCCATGTGTGGCCTCTGAGTACTGATTGCTTTGTACTCTCAGGAAGGACCAATGATCCACTCAGGTTCAGTGATCGCTGCTGGGATTTCACAGGGAAGGTCGACATCACTCAAGCGAGATTTCAAGGTGAGTCCTTCCACACACACTGTGGACTGAGGATTCATAGATGTGTCTCAGCTGGTCTCCTGCCTGTGCAGTCTTCATCCAGAACTCTGGGTCTCCTTCAACATCCAGTTTCTGTCCCCATCTCTAACTCTAGGGACAGGTTGGCCTGTTCACAGTCCAGGTGGTTACAGATCATATGATCTCTCTGTGGTCAGTCCCTAGGCTTCTGGTGTTATATGCTGGTGTGATTCTGTTGAAAGGATCTTTAGCTCTGGCCAGCTTTTCAGAGAGACAGTCACTTGTGGGAGGTCAGAGCTTTAAATGGTTACTCAGACACAGTACAATTTTGCCAAGTTTCACACTGTACCAGCAGTAACATGGGCATCACAGTAAATGTCTATATTGATAAATCTATAGCTTTTTTTGGAAACAGGGTCACACTATATAGCTGAGGCTGGCCTTGAACTTAGGATTCTTTCTCAAGGCTTCTGAGAGCTGAGGTGCCAAGGATGCACCACCGAACCTGCCTTAATAACCTTTTTCAAATCAAGAACAAGTTTAGATTTTCCACTCATTGGGTGTTCTTCAGTTACTAGGGTAGAGCTGGAACAAGAAGCTCATAGATCTCTTGCGTGTGTGGAAGAGTTGGGTCGCTGTCACAAGTGGACATCTGTGGTTGTGTTCTTAGCTGTAGGTACATGGAGGTACCAGCTCCCCTGTTCTGTTTTGTCGCTGGGATTAATGATATGATTATCTAGGAAACAAATCTCCCTGACTCTTACATCTCTTCTTTGGCCCCTTTGGCAGGACCTGTTTCCAGCTCCCCTCCCTGTGGCAAGTGACTTGCAGAGCCTCCCACAACACTCTTCCATCTTTCTCTTTCAGATCTTTGAATACTTCCGCAGAGACACAGAGAAGCGGGACTTTGTCTCCGCTGGAGCTGCAGCTGGAGTGTCCGCTGCTTTTGGAGCCCCTGTGGGTGAGGAAGGGTGGTCCCAGCTCATCTCTGGCTATGCCCTTTGGTGCTTCATGGGTGGCTAGGGTGGGAAAGAGGGCTTTCTTGTAGGCACGGTTCTGAGGTTTGCAGACAAGTGTTTGCTGAGGGTGTGGACAGTGTCTTACAACCACCAGCTATGGCCTGGTACTACCTAGCAGCTTTACTGTTTTAGTTTCCTGGGACCCCTGATGGGCATTGGCAGTGGGTAGGCTGCCCTATGACCTGGCTGGCACTCTAGCCCTGCCACTTGCCTTCTAGGCGGGGTCCTATTCAGCTTGGAAGAGGGTGCCTCCTTCTGGAATCAGTTCCTGACATGGAGAATTGTAAGTGCCTGAGGAAGGTGCCCCTGGCCAAGGGTGATCACCCTCCTTCCTCCCTTTAGAACTCTTCATAGTCAGTCCATCCTTTTGTGTTATACCAGTGGATCCAGCAGCTCTACACCTGTCCTAGGTATTCTTGCCAACCTTTGGTGGCTCCTGGAAACCCTAGAAACACTGTCCTCTCGATGTCCTTCGTTGGCATAGCTATAGAGCTGCAACCCCAACTTTGCTAGCCCCAGTTGGCTCCAACCCCTTTTCTTTTGTCTTAGATGTGGTATCCCAACACACAGCTTTCCTAATGACAGAAGTCCCAGCCATCATGTCTGCCTCTGGCATGACACTCAGATGAGAGTGCTCTATGTAACTCTTAGAGCCTAGGTGGGCCAAATAAAGGGTGCTGGGTTGGCCATGTAGAGCTATAAGGACACTGAGTACTAACTGGGCTGGGCAGGACTTCGAGGGTGCTGGGAGCACCACGCAGGTGTCTAAGGCTCTGGCTTCTCTTTGCCACAGTTCTTTGCTTCCATGATTTCGACCTTTACGCTGAATTTTGTCCTGAGCATCTACCATGGAAACATGTGGGATCTGTCCAGCCCTGGCCTCATAAATTTTGGAAGATTCGACTCAGAGGTAACTTGCCAGGCACACTGTGCCCCTGTCCTTTTTAGTGCCACCTCAGAACCCTATTGGCTTAAGGCTGAAACTTGGACATGGCTTAGTAGAGATGTTGAACTCTTGCTTGTGAGTTTGAGGACCCTGCAGTGCTCTGGGAGTGTGCGTAGGGATCTGCTCCAGCACGGCTTTGGGTGTACCACAGCTGTAGCGGAGATGGCTGTACAAGCCACCCAAACCAGCTCAACCAAAAGCAGCTCAGCCACAAAGGGGTATAAAGTCTTTTCAAAGACCATTTATCTTACCATGGCACCTCTGTGATTCTGACAAAAGTGCTATAAGGTTCTATGCATGTAGACACAGTTCCTGTTCAGTCCTATAATTTAAGCAGCAATTTCTCACAGCCTTTGCTTTTTCTCCTCTGCTCCTCTGCACAGAAAATGGCTTACACCATCCATGAGATTCCTGTCTTCATCGCCATGGGTGTAGTGGGTAAGGGCCCACCCTGTAGCATGGACCAGAATAAACTCTTGTGGAGGATGAACTCCCAGCTCCGAGGTGGAGCAGATCTACAGCTTCCTTGGTCAGAAACTTTACTTCTTACCTCTAGGCACTACCCTGCTCATTCTCTTGCAGATGCATGTAGGGGTGGGCACCTTAGGAAGACCCAGAGCTTTAATTCTACTTTGACAAAGCTCCAGACTTGGAATTAGATTCTCTGGGAGGTAGAGGAACTTTATAGCATCTATAAGGTGACAGTTCCTTATCTAAAATACTTAGGGCCTGACATGGTTTACATTTTCTTTTTTTTTTTTTTTTCCTTCTCAGGACCTGAGGAACATTTACACACACATATATAAAATGAATTTTGGGGAACATACCCAAACCTAAAGGAGTCCATCTGTTTATTCTGTTCCTTGTACTTGATACAGAAATCAGGTGTAGAGTTTCTTACTTGGAGGTCATGTCCATGCCCAGAGATTGAAGGTCTGGGTTTTGAGTCATGTGCAGCTCATGCTGCTCTGTAAGAAGCTGAGTGGAAGGCAGAGCATCATTAGTGGTGATTCCTGGGAAGCCATTTGACAGTGTACCCTTTCAAGGCCTTCCTACTTTTGGGGACTCCACTGTCTTCCTGTGAAACTAACATTAGTCTATTTTCTGGTCATAGGTGGCATTCTTGGAGCTGTGTTCAATGCCTTGAATTACTGGCTAACCATGTTTCGAATCAGGTAAGAAAGAGCCCCATTTTATGTACCAGATTGATGGGTACAGCCCCGCTGGCTGCAGGAAATGGACAAATTGTGGAGGCCTTATCAGTAAGGGTCCTTCTCTGGAGGTCTGTCCAGCTGAGCTGCTCAGGACAGGTGGAGAATGTATGGCCTGGGGGAAAGGGACAAGTAAGTGGAAGTAGGAGAAAGGCTGGAGGAGGGCTCCTCTCTGAGAGGCGTTCCTCAGGTCCTGAGGTCTCTGAAAGTTAGATAAAATTTGTCACTGAGAGCAAAGTCCTAAGTGAGTTAGATACAGTCCACTTTCTGTTAGAAGAGAAGCAATCAAAGTGTGGGGGAAGCTCTTGGTCTCACTGAATGCCTGTTTTTGTATTGGTCTCAGCTGCTACGGTGCTGAACTAGGGTTAGTCCTTACTGAGAAATTTATAGCCACAGGGAGAAAGATAACCCCAGGAGTCTGGGCTGATTGATCATTAAACCTGGGTTGTGTGGCCCTCTCATCAATGGCTTCTGGGTCAGGTTGCCCTGGCAACCTGGCAGGGCAGGTAAGGCTTCCCCTAGCCATCCCCGCAGCAAATCACCCTGGCTTTGGTCTCTAGGTATATCCACCGGCCCTGCCTCCAAGTGATCGAGGCCATGCTGGTGGCTGCTGTCACAGCCACAGTCGCCTTCGTCTTGATATATTCGTCTCGAGATTGCCAGCCCCTGCAGGGGAGCTCCATGTCCTACCCACTCCAGGTAGGCATAGGGCTCAGGCTGGCCCTATGAGCAGGACCAACTGTACAGAGCTCTGCTTTCCCAGAGTTAACAATGCTAGTAGGCCTTAGGCTTGTTCTGTATGTAGGGTCCTACAGTAAGTTACGCTGTCTGTCAGGGGTTTGAGGAATGGGTGGCAGTACTAGACTGATCTCACCGTGGTCCTTTCCAGACACTCCCTGGAGAGAGTTTTAGAATAGGGCTTGTTATATATTAGAGAAGTGCATACCTGTAACCATACAGAAATCATGTGAGGATAATTGTAGCAGCTCCTGTAGTAACCCCAGAATAAGAGTTGTCTCTCTTCCTCAGGCAAACAAATGACATGTCTCTCCATGTAGTAAGTGGTACTCAGTTGAGAAGACTGGCTGACTGGTTTCCAGGACCAGTGTCCCACTGTTGATTCTGAGGCATTGCTCATGAAGCTCTTAGGTTCCCATTTCTGGACAGCAGGAGATAGACCTCCATTTCCGAGAGAGGTGATCATACCAGTGAAACCCTGACTGAACTTAGACTTGGGCTCTGTATTTTTTGAGCCCAGATCCTATCTGGTGCTCCAGACTCAGGGTTCATGAACACTCAGTAGCACAGAATCTTCCCTGTTGCCATCTCTTCTTCTATGTCCTTTCTGTCAACTCTGCAGCTCTTCTGTGCAGATGGCGAATACAACTCCATGGCTGCAGCCTTCTTTAACACCCCTGAGAAGAGCGTTGTCAGCCTATTCCATGACCCACCAGGTATGTACAGTCAGAATGGCTGGGTGAGGAGTCATCTCTGATATGGTGAGGTATGCTGGAGTGCAGGAACCAACATTGCAGAGTTGGGGGCATGGGGCTGCACAGGACTGGTTGGGTTCTATGGGGGTTCCTGGTGGTCAAGCACCTGGAGAGGGACTGGTTGGGCCATCCATCTTCTTCCTTCTTCCTAAAATAGTCACGTGAGTTACCTTCATCTTTCTCCAGAAGAAAACCTAGCCTGATGGCTCCAAGGTCAGGCCCTTCTGGGCTCAACCATACTCCTGGTAGTACCTAGGGCTAAGCCCTGCACACTAGGCCCAAGCAGAACAGAGCAGCCTTAGGCCTGTATCTTCAGTTCCTCCCCTACTGTTGTAGTTTGCTTTCTGTTACTGTGATGAAACACTGACCAAAGTCAACTTGAGAAGGAGTGGGTTTATTTAGCTTATCCATCTTTAAGGGAAGCTGAGGCAGGAACTGAAACAAAGACAGTGAAGGAACATGGATTTCTGGCTTGCTTAGATGCCTTCCTTGTAAGTAGAGGCCTACCTGCCCAGGGATAGTACCTGCCCCCAATGTGCTGGACCCTCCCACACCAATTAGCAGTAAGAAAATGCCCCCAGCAGACATGCCCACAGGCCAGTCTGATGGAGGCAATTCCTTAGTTCCTGCTTCACAAGTATATCAGGTTAACAACTGAAGTAAAGTTTGTTCTACTTACGGGAACAGTTGTGTCCTGTTATAAGGCTACTGGGGACTTCCCTGTTTGGGAGGCTGTCTATAAGAAAGGATCATTAAAGTTATCAGATACATTTGGCATAGAATAAACCAATGGCCTTCCACATGTGGACCTCTGCCCTTATTGACCTACTCCTGCTTACCTCAGTAACTTGTGTGTTCTTAGCCACACAGACTAATGGTGCACACTCCCCATACCCCTCTGGCCTTCGCATAGACCACTGTTGTTCTCTATTTGGCTTACTTCTCTGGTTTCTCATCTACAATACAACCTTAGCATTTTGTCTAGGAGAGACGTGCCTCCCAGGTCTTGGAATGTGGCCACTGAATTCCAGTGGCCAGGAGTGGTTTGGGGTCCAGTCAGATGTGTCTTAGTCACGTCTCACCTTTGGCGAATATTTTCCCTGAACTGCTAACTCTTGCAGGGCTCCCAGACTCAGGCCATGTTTGGGCTCAGGGAAGCTGTCCTAGTGCAGCAGGCATACGTGAAGTCACATCCATTTTGAGTCCAGCTGATCTGCAAGTCTGCTTCTGCTCTCAGGAGCATGGGCTTCCTCCTTCTCCCAAAGAACAGTCTCCACATGGGGCAGGACACATTCTCTTCAAGCTATTGGTCGTTCTGGGGAGTTTGGTGTTGACATCTTGGGCCCTGAATTTGAAGATGCTGAGAATGCAGAGCTTTCTGGGAACCACAGGGAATCTGGACTCTGGTGGCCTGGTTTTCGGGATGGGAGCATGTGACTGCCAGGACATCCCCATACAGGCCTGAGTCCCAACTACAGCCCAGTGCCCTCCTTTTCCTTAGGCTCCTACAATCCCATGACTCTAGGCCTGTTCACCTTGGTCTACTTCTTCCTGGCCTGTTGGACCTATGGCCTCACAGTATCTGCTGGTGTCTTCATCCCGTCCCTGCTCATTGGGGCTGCCTGGGGCCGACTGTTTGGCATCTCCCTATCCTACCTCACAGGGGCAGCGGTGAGTTGAGGGGAAGCATGTCCTAGCTCTGCTGCTCAAGTGTTAGGGTGGCTTTAGGTAGAGGGGCTACCACACATGAGACCAGGGCACCTGGTGCATTTAGGCAGAAAGCTCTGGTGCTGTTGAATAGCCACATCACATAACTGTGGAGACATGTCAGAGAGACGAGTAAGAATATAACAAAGAAAAAAAGAGCCTAGGTCCATCTAGCACTGCCCTTCCTCTCACCAGCTGCTGCTTGGTTTTGATTTGCATGTGTGTTTTCTCACTTCAGTTGTTTGAGTAAGATTGACAAATTGCACACTGGGCAGTGGTGGTGCACACCTTTAGTCCCTGCACAGAGGCAAGCAGGTCTCTGAGTTTGAGGCAAGGCTGGTCAACAGAGTGAGTTCTAGAACAGCCAGGGCTACATAGAGAAACCCTGTCTGGGAAAAACAAAACAAAGATTGACAAATTACAGAAGGGATAACAACAGGAAGCTTATACCCTTCCTGGTCCTCAGGCTCAGGTATCTGTCCAGATCTGCTTGGGTTGGGCTCTATCTTTTGAGATGCGATTCATAACAATGATTGCTTGAACATAAATAGTTCATTAGCATTTATTAGATACTTAGCATTGTGCAACCCTCACTTCCAGCTACAGTGATCTTTCTTCACCTAGAAAGGAGCTCTACTGTATTAACAGTTGTTCCCATTTTCCCTTCCCCAATTCTGGTAGCCTCTAGCTTCCCTGCTGTCTTTGGCCTCATCTGTTGCTAACATTTCCTAGAGCACACAGTATACACCCTCAGAAGTCTCTGCAGTTTCCAACAGAGTGTGATCATATGCTTCGTTCGTCTGTGTTGTAGCATGTTCTAGAATCTTTTTTTTTCCACAGCTGTGTGTCTTTGGGTGATTCAGTATGTCTGCATAGGCAACGGCACCTTGTGCATACTTTTGCCCTGCTATCTCACTTTATGTAGGTTCCTCAGCACAAAGCACAGCCTTCTGAACTCATGGGTGTGGACAGGTGGCATAGTTTGTGTACCTTGTCCCTATACATGGCACAGCTAGCTAGAGTGTTAACACACTGGTTGTAGATGAGGACACTGAAGTAGATGTTCTGTGTGTGTTTGTGTGAACCATGGAATTCACTCCTGTGTGGATCACTAGGTCCAAGCACAGCATCTTCACTAATACACCCTGGCAGATTTGGGTAACGGTTGCCACTGCCTCTGATACTCATGTTGCCTCCCACAGATCTGGGCAGACCCGGGTAAATACGCCCTGATGGGAGCTGCTGCTCAGCTTGGTAAGCCTCAGCTCTCTCCCTCTTTTTGGTGAATGGGGATCACTTGTACCCTGCTCACCCATTGTGAGTTCTAGCAGATCTAGCCTTTGTTATTCATGTGAGCAAAATAGGAAGTGAGGCAGGTAAAGTCATCAATCCCATAGCATGGCCAGGTGACAATAGTCAGGGCCCAGCAGTTATCATCCTTGCCTCTAGGGTGTGGAAAGATGGGTAGGCAAAAAAAAAAAACCTGCAAGTATAGCAGAGCTGGGGATCCTGTGTTTAGAGAGATAGGGGCTTATGACTACCCCCCACAGGTGGGATCGTGAGAATGACCCTTAGCCTGACAGTCATCATGATGGAAGCCACCAGCAACGTGACCTACGGCTTTCCCATCATGCTGGTGCTGATGACTGCCAAGATTGTGGGTGATGTCTTCATTGAGGTACGCAGCATGAGGGGGTGGTTTGTCCTCTGAGTATTGGCCTCGTAGCCTGACACTGAGGGGCTTGCAGCAGCTGCAGAAGGAAGGGGGAGTAGGGCAGTGGTGGGGCTCTGGGGGAGGCATATGCCTTAAGGACCCCTGGGCAGTGTCCTGAGTCATGACTCTGTACCCAGGGCCTCTATGACATGCACATCCAGCTGCAAAGTGTGCCCTTCTTGCACTGGGAGGCCCCGGTCACTTCACACTCGCTCACTGCCAGGTATGGCCAGTTGACCTGCTGAACTTTTGGGTTCCTGGGTACTATAGGTGGATGTGGATAGGGAAAACACTTTGGAGAGCCCAGGTACAGCATTCCCACTGTGGTGCGTCCATGGCAGCTTTCCCAGTACCTGTTTAAGTCTGTGGTATGGAAATTGGGGTCTTGGGGTCCCAAATCTGATAGCTTCATGTCTGTCAAGTATTCACGTGGTACAGAAGCTCTTAAGGAAGTACCTTGCCAGCTTGTGGAGTAAGTGTCACTGAGATAGTGTCCTTGGGTTGGGCCTTTTGGCAGGGAAGTAATGAGCACACCGGTAACCTGCCTGAGGAGGAGAGAGAAGGTTGGCGTCATCGTGGATATCCTGAGTGACACAGCATCCAACCACAATGGGTTCCCTGTGGTGGAGGATGTAGGAGACACCCAGGTACTTTGAACACCTCTCTGAATGTCAGCTCCTTTTTATTTTGTACCCATGAGCAGCACTTGTTGAGGGAGTGCATCATGTAGTTCACCTGAACAAGAAACCTTTTTTAACAGATTTATTTTTATTCTATTTATATGTTTTGCCTGCATGTATGTGTGTGTACTGCATGTGTGCTTATTGCCTTCAGAGACTACAAGAGGATGATAGATCCTCTTGGAATTGGCGTTATAGATGGTGTGAGCTACAATGAGAGTGCTTGAAATGAAACACGGGTCTTCTGCAAGAGCAACAAGTGCTCTTAACCATTGGTCCATCTCTCCAGCCGGTGAACAGGAACTCTTGTGTTGCATGTGGAGTGAAATCCCTCTCTTAATTGGACTGTCCCCACAGGCTTCTGTGGTTCTGACTGGACTGGACTTCACAGTCAGGGTGTTGATGGCTGTTTGATCTATCAGGAGGTGCTGATAGATAGAACCCAGCTAATGTTTACCCTCTTGCCCAGGTCTTACTCTGCTGGGACATGTTTGACATTGGCACTGGTGGCTTGAAAGAAATGTGAAGAACGCGCTGGGTTACATCTTGTTCCCTGTTGCGTCCATTCTCAGCAGCTGGCTTCCATGCTGTGCTGGAAGGGTTAGCCCTATCTCAGATACTTTAGGGATTAACAGGATTGTGTGTGAGAGATTCCCACATCAAGGCCCATGCTTAGAGGTGACCGCTCAACAGCAGCAATGGGCCAGTGGGGAATCTGGCCAGAGTAGGATTGGTCAAACTTTCCTGCTGCAGTCTCAAGGCCTCTGACTCTTTCCTCTCTTGCAGCCAGCCAGGCTCCAAGGCTTGATCCTGCGCTCCCAGCTCATCGTGCTCCTGAAGCACAAGGTGCGCCCAGCAGCCCATGGGTGGGAGTGTCTTGGGCACCATCCTTCAGCGTAGCAGACACATAACTGGCTGCTCCTGCAGGTGTTTGTGGAGAGGTCCAACATGGGTTTGGTGCAGCGGCGGCTGAGGCTGAAGGACTTCCGGGATGCCTACCCACGTTTCCCCCCAATCCAGTCTATCCACGTATCCCAGGATGAGCGCGAGTGCACCATGGACCTTTCTGAATTCATGAACCCCTCTCCCTACACTGTGCCTCAGGTACTTATTGACCCAAAAGAGTTGGGCCAGGCTAGGCTATAGTTGACTTCCAGGGCCCAAGCTTGATGCCTTCCTTGTAAATGTTGAAAAGTGGTAAGGAGCCTCTGGAATCTTGTGGAGTAATTGCTGCCAGGCAGAGAGGCCTTCAGGGATGGTGCAAGTGGTGGCTTGCTTCCTGGGATGTGCCATATGACCAGAATACATCAGGGACAGCCTGAGAGAACTTGGGCTTCAATGGCAGTGAGCCTCAGAGAATCCCACTAGCAGCACACAGGGGCTTGGAGTCAGTAATGGAGGGGAAGGGACAGCTCAGTACCCTGGAAATGCCTGGTTTGGGAGGTTGAATGTCTTCCCACAGTGAGGTGAAGTGAGCTAAACGCAGTTGATCGCTTTGCAGGAGGCATCTCTTCCTCGAGTGTTCAAGCTGTTCCGGGCTCTCGGCCTGAGGCACCTGGTGGTGGTAGACAACCATAATCAGGTAAGGCTGGTATCTGTCCTGCTGGAGCTGGCTGGAGCTGGCTGGAGCTGGCTCTCACTCTGCTTCCTGTATCCCTGCTAGGTTGTGGGTGGACACTGGGTCTTGTTTGTCTCAGGACAATAAGCCTTAGACCTAGCCTGTTGTTGTACACCTACGTAGCACTGGTATGTATAGGGACTCTGTGACTTGGTATTGTTCCTACAGGTGGTCGGGCTGGTAACCAGGAAGGACCTAGCAAGATACCGCCTAGGGAAGGGAGGCCTTGAAGAACTTTCACTGGCCCAGACGTGAGGGTTGGCTCCACCCATGTGCAGTGGCACCCCAGTCCCTCTGCACCTCCTCCCAGGGTCCCTGGTCTCAGCCAAAGCCTTGCCCCCTGGGCAGTGCAGCAGCAGGAACAAATGCCCTCCTTGGACCTGGCTGGTGTGGAGGCCAGACCCTTTGTGTTGGGCAGTTGGTTTACATTATCAGCACTTTCCCTGTTCCCTGACCCCTTTGCCCCTCAGACTTGCCCCCTCCTGGTTCCTTCTCCAGGGATGAATGTGTGAGATAGCGAGATAGTACCCTTTGTGGCTCACTTCTGAGAGCCAATAAAGGCTGGTGTGTGTGTGTGTGTGTGTGTGTGTGTGTGTGTGTGTGTGTACATACACGTGCACGCACAAGAGACAGACGGGCAGACAGGTGTGTGCTACTTACTGCTGTTTGTGCTCTGACTCTGAGCACCTGCTCTGTATCTGTGCTGCCTACACCAGCCAAGAGTTTTGGCGACGAGGGCATGAGGAGCTGTGCGTCCTGGAGCAGGCTCTGTCGGGGAACATGTACCGTCCCATGTCTTTGTCCAGAAGATGGGGAGACTGGTTCTATGCTTGGGGCTTGAGCTCTGAAAATCACATGAAGACTGAATCTGAGTTCACCTGCATCTGTCCCAGGCTTTCAGAGTTGGTGGTCATGGCACTGTGGACCACAGCTGGAAGTCAGGTCCCTGATGTCCATAGTGACTTTGCTTATAACTGTACTGTGTACACCCTTGGGCAGTGACCTCCCAGTTCCCGGCATCCCAGAGTGACCCTAGGATGGATGGACCTGGGAGCACCAGAGCCAACGAGCCTCACCTCTAAACCCTGTATTGTCAAAGCTGGCTCCAGTGGATCTGACATCCCTCAGTCACCTTCAGCGTCTTCTCCCCTGGGACACTTTATAAAGAGAGTTGCAGTGTCTATGGCACATGTTTGTTACAAGGCCACACAGGTCATTCTTGGTAAACCTGGCAGCAGCTGCCTTTCAGTTGCCATCTCTTTAAAAGAGTGGCTCTTCCTTCCATGAGGAGATTGGCTAAGTATGTTGAATCTGGAGTGAGAAATGAGAGACCCCTGTTTTCTGCCTAGAGCTCAGCGTTCTGGGGAATCAGGCACTCAGAATGATGATAAACTAGTGCAGATGGCACATTCTATAAACAGCTGCTGTCTGTGGTGGGCAGCGGTTCCAACCTTTGAGTATTGCAGCCAGGCCAGAGCCTAGTGGGAGGGTCATCCAGGGATCCTGACCTCCTCATCCCCATCTCACACCCTTGCTCTAGGGCTCACTGAGGAACATGTTTTCTGCCACCTGCTTGGACAGCATCCTCTCAAGCCTGGGCACACCATGCTCTACACGATAAGTTAGAACTGACCCAACTTGCCTGCTAGGCCTGGGTGGGTAGGTGTAAGTAACAAGGCCAGGGATGCTCTGGATTAGGAAGAGCCACATCTAAGTTGGACCCAAGGGGATGAGAAACACTGCACAGGGTCTCAAAGACTTGGTACCAAAAAAGCATGTGCAATCTGTCCACAGTTACGTGTTGACTACATGTTGAAATGATATTTTTGGATATATTAGGTTAAATAAAACAATCAAAATTTGTCTCTCCCAATATTCTCTCTTTGGCTCTTGGAAAGGCTGAAATCCCAGTGGCTTCATCTGCGGCAGCCATCCTACTCTCTGGGTATCTGTTCCCAGGTACAGGATTGGCTGTGTCCCATTTGCCTAGGACCCTTGCCTTCTCAATCTGTGTGACTCAGGTGTCTGTGGTAGTTCCTGAGCCCCATCTTCACCATGGCCATAAACCAGAAGCCCCAGGTCCAGAGGATGCACATTTGCAAGAAGGATGCTTCATTGTCTCCCCCCCCCCCCATCCTTAAGGAACTAGAAATTAGGCAGTCTGCACGGTGGGATAGATAAGGTCTTAAGTTCTACTGGCAGTTGGCCATGAAGTCATAGGGTTCTGATGAGAAAAAGAAGGTTCCAGAATAACTCAGCTGTACCTGCCTCCTTCAGGATTCACTAAGGAGGCAAGGTATAAGGGCAGTAGCCCACTACCTCATACCTTAACTGCTCTCAGGGGTCCACAGCCTCTCCTGATTCATCTTCTCCCGAAGGTCCACTGTCTCCACTCCCAACCCTTGTCCTTGCCCCAAGATCCAGACCTTCCCACTTGACCTCCCTATGTCCCATAGCCTCTTATAAATCCTTGCTTATTCTGTGGCCCAAAGCCCTGTCTTCTATCCTTCAACTGACCCCTCATCTCTGAAGCTTTCTGGCCTGGATTACTTGCCTCCCTCCAGCCAACCTCTCGGCCACCCTGCCCTGGTGTCCAGCTCTGGATAGCCACAGGGTCACTGATATCATAACCTGAGCTACAGGTGGTGGCTGCTGGTGAAGCCATGTCAGGTGAGTGGATAGGAGGGGACATGCAGAACAATCTTGCTTCAGGACCTCCCAGGCTGGTGGAGCTGGCTGGGTGGAAACACTTCCCTATGCTGCTTCTTGGCGCTGTGTGTCCTCCCTCGGGGGCCTTCATCTTCTCTTACCTGAACCTCCAGGAGGGCTGGTCTGTGTGACTCAGCAAGCTGAGTCTCTGAGCTCAGGATGACATTGAGCAAGATCACAGGAACTACTAGTGTCCCTGTGCACGAGCTCCCAAGGTGCCTCCTTCCAGAGCTTGTGGGCAGCCCTTCACTAGGGCTTTCACCTCCTTCACAACTGAGCACCGTCGCGCTTGAGGACCTGGAGCTTCTCTTAACAGAAGGCCTAGCTAGTCCTGAGCCCTTGAGTGTGGTGACCCCAGAAAGGTTTGAGTGCAGTGGCCTGGTGTCCAGCTCGTTGGTCCCTGAACATGACACCTCTAAGCGGTGGAAGCAGCTGGAACAGTGGTGAGCCTCACAAAAGTATGAAAAATAGTGTGGTGTGGGGTAAGGGACATAATGCACTGTGAAGGGAGTTAACCTCTAGGAGAGGCACAGCTTGACCCAGCTGCTCTGGCCCTAACCAGGATAGCTCAACTGCAGACTGAGGTGGCTCGCCTGAGGGGCCACAAGGAACGCTGTGAGCACGCCACACTGGGCCTGCTCCGGGAGCTGCTGCAGGTTCGTGCCCGCATGCAGCTACAGGCCTCAGAGCTACGCCAGCTCAGGCAAGAAGTGCAGCAGGCAGTTTGGAGCCCGGAGAAGGAGGCACTAGAGATGAGGCATTGGACAGATCAGCAAGCACAAGTAAGCCACCCATTTCCTGACACTTGGGACAGCTTCCCAGACCCTGTCCCTAGTGATCCTAATGGTTTCAAGCTCTACATGCCCACCTGCACCTATGCTGGAGGGACCTGGTAGGCAGCAGACTCGGCCTGCCTAGCCCTTCTTTCCTCTTACAGTTGTCTGGGCCCCAGAGCCAGAACCAGATGCAAGCCTTGGACAAAAGGTACACAGAGAAAGACAAGAATTTAAGCTTCAGTGGGAAGGACTGGGGCCCATGTGGGTGTTCTTTCCCCCCGTCCGTCTTTTTAAGTAAACAATACCTATAATAGCCCAACTTGGACTAGGTTCTCCACACACTGGGGCAGACTGTACAGGAGGTGGGAGGCTGGCTTCAGGGCCCCATGGCCAGACCTGTAGCAACAGATGCTGCGCAGCTGCTCAGGGGCTGGCAGGGCAACTCCTTACGCCAGGCTTGTGGAGGTTCGAGAAGCTTTGACACAGATCAGGAAGACACAGGCGCTTCAGGACTCAGAGCGGAAGCAATCCGAGCAGGACATAAACCTCAGGTGAGCCAGTTCTCTAAACTAGCTCCAAACTAGTTTTATATACATCCTGAAGTCTCAGTCCCGACCTAGGCTGAGGTCCTACCTTCCCTGTGCCCTCAATGTCCCCAGTGGGCCACCCTCTGCTATTAGTGCTGCACTGCTGACTGCTGGGGTCCGCTACATGCCTGTTCATTTGGTGCCACACCCTCACTAGGCACCCCAAGGTCTATTTCCACGTTCATGTGTTACCTGGGTAGTTTGTGTACCAGAGCCTGAAAAGGACCTAGAACCCCAAAGTCCACCAGCTTCCGTGGGGTCCCTTAGCTGAACTGGTGTTACCACACCTACTGCCTCTAGGCTGACCAAGCTGACTGGCTTGCTGAGGCAAGAGGAACAGGGCCGGGAAGCAACCTGCAGCACCCTGCAGAGGAACCAAGAAGACACCAGCCAAAAGGTGGACCTTGGGTTGGCCAAGATGCAGGTACTTCTTGGAAAGCCAGGCCTAGCCTAGGCAGGAGTCACCAATGGGACTCTGAGTAGAAGACCTCTAGTGTCCCTGGCCTGTTGCCCTCAATGGGTCTCTCTTCCTGCAGTTGTTTGAATGTATATGGTAGCATGAGAGTAGGCTCACCAGTTCTACACTGTCTCATCCCAGCTGCATTGCCCATTCATTGACATTAGCTGCAGTCTTAGGCAGTAAAAACCCATTTCTGCTGTCACACAGCCAGGTTTTGAGAGCCCTGTTGCCCCAGGTTTGGGGGAGCAGAAGGCATGGCTAGGGCAGTGCCTCTTACTGGCCATCTCAGTTGAAGTAACAGAAAAGGAACATCTGGTCCTATATCCCCTTCTGCAGCTATTTTCAGTTTGACATTTCCCTCAAGTAGGAGTCACAAATTCCCAGAGCAGTGTGTTTTCCCTCCCACTTGGGACCCTGCCTCAGAAAAATAGGGGGGGGGCTCTGCTTCCACATGGGCCTTAGGAATGGTTTCACATGTCTGCTACCTAGCTCCGTGGCACTATAAATAGGGACTAGGGACTATAGCTGCTGTTGTGTGTGTTCAGGCTCCTCATAGGATAGGGTGGGCAGGACATGCCCCTTCCAGCTGTTCCAACATAATTCTGCTGCCCAGAAGTAGCGGCATCCCCCACATGGCTGCTGGGAAGCTAACGCATTGGCATCATCCAGAGCACAGAAGCTTTGGGCTGAGGATTCCTCACATGCTGGGGGCCTTCTTGCTGGGTTCAGGCCCTTTGAGGGCTCTTCAGCAGCACCCACGACTGCCTGTTTTTATAATAAAGTTTTATTGGCACAAAGCCATGAACATTTGTTTAACATAGTGACAGTGGCTGTTTTGGACAAGAGTTGGGAGGCTTCAAGGGAGACCCTGTAAGCTTAAAATGTTTGCTGTCTGGCCCTTCAGAAAAAGTGACTCAGTTGCCGAAGCACTAGCCTCTCCTGTACAAAGTTCTGCGTTCAATCTCCAGCACCCATAAAACTGACTGTATGGCACGTTTGTAATTCTGTCACCTGCATAATAGATATGAGGTAAAGCCAGCCTGAGACATATATGAGGCCCTATCTTAAAAGAAAAATAAAAAGTGGCCAACCCTGTCTTAGGCTCCCCTTCTACAGGAGAGGGAGGTCAGCAGTGGCTCAGATGAAGTGGAAACTTCCTTGAGAAGCATCTTTTCGCAGACTATGGCCCAAGCCTAGCCTTGGGTCAGGGTCTGAGAGCTGGGCCTGTTGGCAAGAGAGCCCTGTGGCCACAGAAAAGGTGCTGATATAGGTAGATGGCTGCCAGGAAGCAGGTTTTTATGACTCTTCCTTGGTATGTATGGGAAGGTGGGACCGTCCCACTCTGAAGCCCCAGCTGGAGAGAAACATTTATTCACTCCAAATAGGGAAGAAGCCAACAGGCTTAAAGAGAGATTCCAAGTCCAGCTTGGCGAATAAATGAGCTTGGTGGGGCTCCTTACAGGATGCATAGGTAATACAGGCGGGTCCAACACCGAAGGGCTGCCATGACCTCACCATCAAAATTTTACCTCTTATGCACTTTAGCATTGGAGTAGTCGGGTAGGCGGGTGGTTGTAATTTCAGGGAAAGGTCTTGTGACTCTCCCTCCCCACTCCCAGAGAGGGACTGTTAGCTCCCATAGACAGGGCTATCTGCTAAGAGCTGTTTCTCCTTGCCACGACTGCAGATCAAGATCTCTAGAGGTCACCACAGCTGCCCTGCTCCACAATGGCACTGATGTCAAGTCCTAAAGAAGACAGCTGTGTGAGGTGGAGGGATAGAAGGAGGCTGGGCTGGGCCTCGAACCTCTGTCCTGTGCCTTCAGACCCTCAGAGCAGCATAGGAAGGAGACAGAGCCCAAGGGTTACCTCTAGCTTTTCCTCTCACTTCCTTGATGCAGCGTGTGCATAGGGCGTTCCCACATGTATGGGGATGTCTCACATACTAGGGGCATTTTCACACCTGCTTCTCTGACTGAGTCTCCAGCTCAGCATGGAATTCAGTGCCCATTGAACAACCTTCCCTGGATACAGCTGGGCCTCTGGATATGGGCTGAACTGTCTAGACCCCCATGACCTTGACCATTAGGTTCCTTCCTGGCCCATGTGATAGTGTTTGGGGGGACAGCAGGTCCTATCTGCCCTATCATCACTCCTTCCCAGTGCATGCAGCCTGGATGTGCAGGGATTGGGAATGTGACCTGGGTGAGAAATGGATACACCAGGCATGGGAGGATATCCGGCAGGAAAGCTTCAGGTGACTATGTGGCCCCTCACAGGCTCAGATGACTAAACTCAGTGAGGAGATGAGCCTTCGCTTCCTAAAAAGAGAGGCCAAACTATGCAGTTTCCTGCAGAAGAGTTTCCTGGCCTTGGAGCAGGTGAGGGGCTGGGTAGGGCCCAGTGTCCTCATGGCTTGTACAAGTGGGCTACAAATTCCTAACAGCTAGTACTGTTTCCACAGCGAATGAAATCCTCAGAGAGCACATGGCAAATGGCAGAAAGCAGCCTGCGAGAGGAACTGGAAAGCCGCTGGCAGAAGCTCCATGAACTGACAGAGGAGCGCTTGCGGGTCATGCGGGCACAGCGTGAGGTGGGCCAGGGTGTCCAGGTGGGGGGTCGGGATGGGGCAGTCACCGAGGCTCAGGGCTACTTCTGCTGCAGCAGGAGGAGGAGGGTCACCTGCTGGAGCAGTGCCGAGGCCTGGACAAAGCTGTGGTCTATCTGACCAAGTTCGTGCGGCAGAACCAGGTGTCACTGAATCGCGTCCTGATGGCTGAGCAGAAGGCTCGGTGGGTGTCACATCAAGACAACGGGCCACTCAGTCCCTAGCTCAGCTAAGCACTGGCTGAGGAATGCCCTGTCTCCCTCAACCCCTGCAGCTGTTAAGAACTGGGCCATTTGGGAATGTCATGACACAATAGCATCCCTCTGCTATAGCTCCAGTTCCTCCTCCAACTTGACCCCCAAGGCCCCTTCTTGGTAGCACCCTTCCTCTTTGGTCCATGGGATCACCTAGAAGGTCCCAGAGCTAGCAACCAGGGCCCCTCCCTGGCCAGTGCTAAGGGACAGTTTGGGTATCTATGCAGGGAGGCCAAGGTGAGCTTGGGGGAGACCCAGGCTGAGGAGCTGGCTTCGTATGTCCATGAGAATCTGGAGGCTGTGCAGATGGCTGGCAAGCTAGCCCAGCAGGAAACACAGGGTGCACTGGATCTGGTAAGGGGCCAAGTGAGTTAGTGGTCAGCGGGGATCCCTGTGTACACAGGCATCCAGCCAGAGCCTCCCTGACTCCATGCTGTCCAATGCAGCTCCAAGAGAAGAGCCAGGTCCTAGAGGGGTCAGTGGCTGGGCTGGACCAGCAGCTGAAGGACCTGAGCGACCACTGTCTAGCGCTGAACTGGAAGTTAGATCTGCAGGAACAAACACTAGGCCTGAAGCTGTCCAAGGTGAGGTGGACAGACCCATAGGCAGGGCAATGAAGAAGGATGGAGCCGAGAGTAGAGACCTGATCCTCTCATTCAGGCAGTGGCTCCTACACTGGTGCGCTCCTGCTGCGCTCGCTCTCTTTCCCTGCCCTTCCCCTTCCCCTGTTCAGTTCAGCTAGGTTCTGTTCAGCTAGATGTCCCTGCCTGGGAAGACCACCAGAGCTGCCATAAAGTCTGTTATCTCTGTCCTCTGCAGCATCTGGCTAAGCTGTTTGGGCCATCTGCAGGTCTAAATAAAAACATGCTTAGAGTCAGGCAGTCTGCCTCCTGGTTTCAGTCTTTTCTACCCATTTGTCTACCATCCCTCACTGGATGTTGGAATTGTAGGCACAGGCTGCATGGGAAGGTGTGGAGAGGAAGTCCCTGCAGGATCTGACCCAGTGGCTGAAAGAAGTCTCAGTTCACTTAAAGGAGGTTCAGGAGAAAGTGAACAACCTTCCCCAGCAGGTAGGTAAGGCCAAGGTGCAGCTAGCCCTGAGGTTCCAGACCTTGGCTGGGCTTGAGCTGGCCTGGGTCTCCCAGGTGGCTGTGCTGAGTCACCTCGGGCTCCTACATATTCCACATTTCAGATAGAAAGTGTCTCCAACAAGTGTGTACTTCACAAGAGTGATGTGGACGTGAAGATCTCTGCTGAGGGCAAGGCCAGGTGAGGGTTCGAAGCCACCCAGGCCTCTGGGAGGTACTGGTCCCCACAGTATTCTTCCAAACCCTGCACCTCCGGCCCTGTGGTTGCCTGGTCCCCAGCTAGTCCCGCCCTGGACTCTACTTCCTCTGGTATAGCCTGCATGCAGCCTCAAGCTTAGCCCTATTACAACCTCAGGAATCTTAGCTCTGGACTGAGCCTTTTACCTTGGGCCCTGGGACCCCCTACAACCAGCCCGTGGTGCCCACAGGGAGTCTGAGCTGGAAGCCATGCGACAGGAGCTGGCCAGCCTGCTGATATCCGTGCAACTTCTAAAGGAGGAGAACCCTGGACGGAAGATTGCGGAGATCCAGGGCCAGCTGGCCACGGTATCCCTTGGACCCCAGAAAGCCACCCGTATCTGTCTGCTTCCCTAAACCCCAGGCTCTCAGTGGTTCGGTGGTAGTAGGTATATTTGGGCGTCGGTAGTCCATGTCTAACCATGATCGGAGCTGTGTTTAGTTTCAGAAGCAAATGATGAAGTTGGAGAACAACCTCCAGGCCAACAAAACCATCCAGAACCTGAAGTTTAATAACGAGACCAAGCTGGTGAGATGAGGCTCCGAGAGAACCACTGACCCCTCACCCTCTGCCAGCCGGCCCCAAGTCCCCCTGCTCCTGTCTCCATGGGATATAGGCAGTTCACTAGCTGAGTGGTTCGGAGCCGTATCTGCTGGAGCTAGGGCCTCCCGCTGGGCTTCTTCCATAGAAGATATGCCCACATACCTGCTGCCCACCGCTACGATCCAGCTCCCGTTTATCTGCAGCTGTCTTCTTCCCCCGTGGGCCCTCTTTGTTAACACTGTGCCTCTGCATTTGCAGCGCACAGAGGAGATTGCGACCCTGCGTGAGAGCATGCTGCGCCTGTGGAGCGAGGAGGGCCCCTGGCCCCTGACAGTGGGCAGCAAGCGGGTGTTCATGTCCCTGGTGAGGCAGCGGTTCTTCATCAAGGACGTAGCCCTGGATGAGCTGGTCCCGGTGAACTCCTGGGGAGTGTACCAGGCTGTCAGGTGGGCAGCTGAGAGCCGGGGTCTCCCAAGGGTAGCAGCCTAGCTGCAGGAGGTGTGTTGTGTATGAGCTTTGTCTCTGGGCAGGTGGATGCAGTGGAAGACAGTCCTCTTGAACTTGGTGCCCCAACAAAGGCCAGGAGTGATCTCAGCAATGGCCCACTAGAGGCCTACACCCAAAGTCATATCTCTGACTCTGTCCCAGAAATAAACACACCAGTTTTTGTACCTACTGGAGCCGGACTCTCCTGTTATCTGGTGGAATGGTTTTTCTACCACTTAGGCCTGGCAAGGGTGTCAAGTAGCGAGAGGGACCAAAGTCAGAAGGTCCATCCAAGTTATTTGGCCCTGAAGGACCCTTCCTGCCCTGCCTAGTCCAAGGCCAGGCTATCACATTCCCTAGGGGTCCCGTGCAGAGGCACCCAGGCCTCACCTAGCTTCCGGTGAGGACACACCCTAGCTTCCTGTGAGCACCCAGGTTTCGCAGATCAACCCCTGCCCAGCTGCCCACTCACACTGAAGTGCCACCAAGAAAGCCGCTTGTGAGCATGAGTCTGGACAGGAAACATCTGTGTTTCTTTGTGTGCTCAGGCAGTGTCCTTCTTCTAGCCTCTCAAAAAAACCTGCCACCAGCCTGGCTGAGGAGACAGCAGGTAGAATCACCAGCTCAGGCCCTACAGAGAGAGACCATGCAGAGGGCTGGCCTGGGTTGGTCCCTAACCCAACTTGCCCTTTGCTACTGACTTGAATCTTGGGGCTGGCCCGGTAAAGAATGTGTCTTCCCAGAGGGACAAGAGTGTACAGTGACTCACAGTTGTTGCCTGAGTTCCATCCACTTCCTGTGGGCACAGTTCTGAGGCCTGCTGTGTATAGTGGGGTCCTACAAGAGCTGGCAGCTGGGTGTGGCCAGATTTGGATAAGTGGTTGCTCTCCTACCCTCAGTGCTGGTGGCAGCAGTTCCGGACTCGGGATAAACTCAGATTCTCTCAGGCCTGCTCTCCTCTTGAGGGAAAGCCAACTGCATGGCTACTTAGATAGACCCACTAGAGCAGGGCCTGGGCTGCAGGAGGAAGATGCTAGGTGCCTTAGAAGGGGCCACTGCTGCTGAGGCACACTCCTGACCCACCTACTCACTAGACCTCAGCCAGCTGTGCCCCCTCCAGGGCCTGGGTGCCTCCACTCTGCAGCTCGGAGCCACCCTCAGCAGACCAGCTGGCCAGCAGATCACTAAAGTCTGGTGTGCCTGGATGCAGTAGGCCTAGTGGGTTGGGCACAGGCTCCTTCCAGAAGGATGGAGGCAATTTCCTTTGGGTCATGGGGGTAATGTGGCTATACTTGCGCTCTAGTCTCAGTCTTCGGCAAGCTGACACATTGGGCCTAGAGAACTGCCGAAGCCCATAATCAAAGAGCTCAGCCAGGGGGCCCAGTGGTGGCACCCTGTCCCCTCTGTGGCCCAGCCTGTGCACCTGGCCCTCAGGACCCCCAGGCAGATGCACCCTGAGCTCAGTAACATCCTCATCCTCTGGGGACCCATCTTGAGCCAGGCATACCAGGTCAGCATAGTATAGATCCCGGGCAGAGCAGCTGGCTGGTTGGCTGTCAGCGTAGATGTCTCGGGCATTTGAGCCTTCCCCTGTGTCTTTGCGTCCAAAGTACCGCTGGATGTCACCACTTATTAGCTCTGAGAATCGCAGCAGCTGCATTGGGGTCTCAGGGCTGCTGGGACTCTGGGGGGCCACTCCTGAACTCTGGGAGCTTAGGCTGCAGTCTTGTGGCCCCTCACCTTGCAGCTCTTGGTCTCCCTCTTCCTCTTCTTCTTCCTCCTCCTCCTCCTCTTCCTCTTCTTCTTCAGAAGTTTCTGGAGCCTCCAGGTCTGTGGGCAGGAAGGGCTGATGTGATGGTAGGGGCAGTCGGAAGTCACAGACAGACTGTATCACACCAGCAGCCATCTTGTTGAGATCTCCAAGATTCTGGGGATCCCTGGAGCAGCAGACATAAGCTAGGAGGGAAGCAGGAGAGCAGGTTAGCAAGTTAGGGCTGGCAGTACCCACTGGACAGCTTCAATGTATGGCCCGGAGAAGGCTGCCTCAGCTCTTTCCTCTCTCGATCACCAGGCCTCCTGAACTCAGAGAGGACCTGACTTATCAGAAAGATGTACAGTATCCTCTCTTATAGGGACAGAGCCATCATGGTACAGGGGAAACAAATGGTGCCACTAGAACCACCACAGTTGTAATCACTCAGGCTACAGAGTAGGGTAGGAGGCAGATGTCCTAGAGGTCAGTACTAACCAGATAGGCAGGGTCAGGCACTGGACAAGAAGTCTACCCTGTCCCAACCTGGATCAATGTGGTGGCAGGAGCAGAACCTGTCTTGACAGGCCCAGAAGCCTAACAGATGCTATGGGGAGCTTCAGGGGCTGGGATGGCCAAAGAACCCAACCTGACCTGGTTCCTACCTAGCTACAGTTATAGCTTTGGGGCTGTTTTTTGAGGAGGTACGATTGTTAGGGTTTGGGTTTGTCTTTTGTCTTTTGGCTATCCTGGAACTTGCTATGTAAACTGGACTGGACTGACCTCCAACTCACAGATGTCTGCCTGCCCCTGCCTCTAGAGTGCTGGGATTAAAGGCATGTGCCATCACTCTTGGGTAGGGATTCTTGTTTTTTAAGAATCTCAAGCCAGGAGTGGTTGCACATGCCTTTCATCTCTGTACTCAGGAGGGAGAAGCAGGCAGACATCTGAATTTGAGGCCAGCCTGATCTACAGAGTGAGTTCCAGGCCAGCCAGGGCTACACAGAGAAACCTCTCTAGACAAATGAAAGGAAGGAATATAGAAAAGAGAGGGAGAGAGAGAGGATCTCACTTGGAGCCTAGGCTGACCTTGAACCTGCATCGATCCTGCCTTAACATCCTTAATGCAGGGATGGCAGGCATGGGCCGCCACACCCAGCTAGCCCTGGGTTTTAATTTGATACCTGATCACAATGTGAGGGTACCGGAGTGACCCCCACCCAGACCTCCTGCTAAGAAGGGGCTAAGGGTGGGAGGGACAGATGAAAGATTCCCCAGAGGAGTGGAAACCAAAGATTGCCATACATGTCCTGAAGGGCCCAAGGACAATGACTGATCCAAGGAAGGGGAGGCGGTTGAGAGAGTACTGTGGCTCTCCTCGCTAGTGGCCCTGCAATGGATCACCAAGCTCTTTCACAGAGAAAGGGATGAGCAGGTATCCAGCTAGGTGTATCAGGAGACAATCTCTCTGAGAGGCTTGGATAAGAGTGGCCCATTGGTCAGATCTCCTGAGAGTCAAACTTACAGCCTGTCCCATCTATCCTGAGACCCTTAAGTTTGGGAAGCAGAGGCTGGCTGCTTCAGTGTCCTACATTGCTGGAGACTCCTCTGTCCTAGGAGGTATCTGGTGGTCCTGACGCTAGCCTTTGAGGGTGACTGTTAGTGGTGAGCTGAATGCAGATGCATTTCCAGCGGGAGGGATCCCCCCACCCCCATGGTGTGACCACGCTGGAAGACTCCAACCCACCCACCCGGGTTCCTACCTGCCTGGGACGGCAGTGCTCACTCAGCAGGCCCACCTCCACCTGGGGTGCAAGCATTTATAGCTGGGCTCCACTGCTGCCTGAGGCTGGCAAATATTTGGCAACGGCATTGTCATCGCAGACTGGGCAAACAGAGCCCGTTTGTTTTAGCGCCCAGCAACCAGAGCTGCTCAGGTGGGAGTGCCCGCAGACTGCCTCACCTGCACGCAGACTGCCTCACCTGCACGCAGCCTGCCGGGGGACCGTGGAGTGTTTGCCTCTGGCCCAGCTGGCCCACACCCTGGACCCGAGAACCCTTATCTGTGCTGCTGATTGGGGCCCCATCCAAGCCTTGTCAAATAGGCGGAAAATTAAATTTCATGCTATTTTGAGTTCTGGAGTACGCCTCTCCAGAGGACATCCTGCCTGCAGTGCATGCTATAAACCACGCTCTGCAGCAACAGGACCTGGAGCAGGAGGAAGGGACTGGGCCAGCGAACCACTCACCAGGTCCAGGATGGGAGTTCATATTTGCAGCCCTTGTAACCCCTTCTGAGCCCCTCCAGCCTCTGGGCCTTTGTGCAGCTGAGGTTGACCATGACCACGCCAACCAGCCAGCTGTACTAGTAGTCAGCATGACTGAATCCACTGCTGTCCTGAGCATCCTTTGTAGGGTGGGGACAAGGTACCTCCCTTCCCTGGTTGGAAGCCTGTATATACTGACAGGAAAGTGGGGTTGGGGCCTGTAGTGCTTACCTCTAGGCTTCCTGAGGCCCTCTGCCTTTCTGGTGGTGTGGCTTCTTCTGGCTTCCTTCATTGCTGGATCGCTGATCCCATATCAGGTGCTTTCAGAACAACAGGAATGTATTTTCTGTCCTAGAGGCCAGAGTCCAAACTGAGATATCACCAAGGCTGGTTCCTTCTCGACAGTTGAGATCCTGGGGCTGCCAGCCACTGGGTGTCCCTTGTCTTGAAGTCTGTCATTACTGTTAATGCTGTCATCTTTGTTTTTTTTTAACCTCAGGACAGGGTCTTGCTACATATCCTAGTGGCTATCTGGGTGCTGGGATTGCAGGCATCCATCACCATGCTTGGCTGGGAACGCTCACAAGGATGTTGACCATTAGATTTAGGGCCACCTAAATCCAGCGCATCCTCAGTTTAACTAACCACATCAGCAAAGACTTTTTTAAAATTCACATTCTGTGGTTTGGGGTGGGCAGGCATTTAGTGGAAGATACTATTCCAGCTGATCCAGGTAGCCTGCAGGAAGAATGTGGCCCCCAGGATGCTCAGTTTGCCCTGAAGTAACCCACAGTGACTTCAAATACTATCCACCTATGGTTTTTCTTCCTCCTGCTGCTGCTGCTGGGGCTAGTTCCAAGGACAAGAAAGTGGCTCCTCCCACCATGGCTTTCACTATCTGGGGCCCCAAAATATTTGCTGATTGTCTCTGAGTCTAGCTCTTCACCTGGCCAGAGGGTTAAGGAGGATGCGGGTACCACTTACCTTCCTTGGGTCCTTCCTTGCTCCAGACACCATCCCCACTTTAAGCCAGGGTAGCACCCTGATTTCAAGCCTGTGAAACCTTCTTGGGACCCTAACTTCCAGGCCGTTGGCACCCTGCCTGACACTCTGGCCTTTAGTCTTTTCCTGCCCCCTGAGCCCATACTTGTTGGCTTCAGACAGTTTGTGGCACCTGGAGGGTAGGAGGTTAAGGGAAGCAATCCCAAGATACTTCACACCTTGTCACTGCAGTCTGGACCCCCACCCAGCACATAAAAGACATAGGGAAATGAGAAGTTAGGGCCTAAGGAGAAGAACCTCTAACGGATAATCCAAATTGAGATGTACTGAGATTGACATACCACTTGCCTAGCATGCTCAAAGCTCAAGGTTAGTTCCCCAACACCATATATGGGTATGGTGGCACGTGCCTGTAATACCAGCATTGAGAGATGGAGGCAGGAGATTCAGAAGTTCAAGGTCATTCTTAGCAAGAGCAAGGCCACAGTAGGCTACATGAGACTCTATGACAAGACAACCTGTAGGCATGGCTGACGCCCTGCTGTGAATGTCTGGAAAGCTGCGTATATCTAAGGATTAGGTTGTACATCTGGAGCTGGGCCCTGAAGAAGAGCAGCAAGTGGCAGGTTACCTGCAGGCCCACAGCACACACTGGAAGGCAATGGCATAGCTGCTGCCAATTCTGATCTTTTCTGCCTTAGGCAGGAAATTCAGGTCATGTCCCCACAGAGTACCAGATGAGACTTCTGCCATGGAATGAAGTGTGCCTGGCTAGGCCCAGTTCTGAGTGCCCGTTCTGCTCTGGATTCCAGCTACTTCTTACCCTAGAGTCTGACCATGTTAGACTCCAATGTCCAAAAACCACACACCACTCTTGGCCGTGAGTGGCACTGCTTCAGCCTCAGCTCCTTTCTCACCTACTGAAGCTCAAACCTGCAGGAGGACCGGAAGGGGCGGGGTGGGAGTGGAGGGATTTGCAGTTGCTCCAAGCTGAAGCTGCCTCACCCTCTGCTGCTGGATGCGAGAAGGACAAGCTTGCCCAGGAAAGGGGTGGAAGCAGGTGGATGCCATAACACTGGCATGTGGGCCTGGGTTCTACAGCTGCATACCTGCACCTTGCTGGGCAAGCAAGGAAGGGGTAGCCAGGGCCTTAGGGCATGTGGGTTGTGGTTTGCATGCCACCCTAACCAGCACTTGAGACAGGAAGAGACACTGAGGCTGTGGGTGCAGACTGCCACCAGCTCTCTTGGTCAAGCCTTGGGCTTTTCTGGACCTTAGGCTGGATGCATCAGGAGGAGGAAATGAGACACAGATCTGCCCTGAAGATGGTCCCACCTATGTTTGACCAAATAATGGGCTTTGTAAGAGCTGGGTATGAGGCAGGGAATTTAGATGGACCAGCCGAGGCAGGAAGTGTGTTCCAGGAGAGGAGAGAGCCTGAAAAGACTCAGCCACTGCCAAGGAACTAGAATCCCTGAGGTCACTACAGAGTCATCAGGCAGAAGTGGGAGATCAGAGACAGACAGGGACTAAAAGATACTCCATTGTTGACTTTGAAGAAGGAGGAAAGGACCTTGAGTGAGGGATTCTGGAACTTTCAGAAGCTGGGAAACACAAAGGATCCAGTTTTTGCAGTCTCTGGAATGTCATCTGACACCTCCACTTCAGGGCCAGTGAAATTCCCTTGACTTCAGACCCTGCCTGGGAATACTACCTGAGCCACACAGCTCAACAGGAAAGCTGTAGTGAGATGGGCTCCAGATGGGGCTGGGTGGGTCTGTAGCTGGCTGTGAACCATACAGTCTTCCAGCATGGGGAGCCTTTGTACCAATGTTCTAGGTGAGATCATGTTTAGGGGAGATCGAGAACTCCAGAGCCAAAAGCTAGATGTGGTGATGCATGATTGTAATCTTAGCTCTAAGGAGGCAAAGACAGAAGGATTCTGGAGTCCAACTAACCTAGCCTTCTTGAGTTTCAAACTAGTGAGGCAATGTCAGAAAAGAAAAGGGCAAGACTAGGTGTGGTGGTGAGTACCTTTAATTCCAGCACCTGGATGCAAAGCCAAGCAGATCTCTGAGTTCATGGTCATAGTTACATAGGGAGACCATGTCTCAAAATAGATAGATATATAGAGAGAGATAAATGGTAGACAACATCTGAAAAGCCATACTTAAAAGCTGTCTGCTGGCTTCCACATTCATGTGTACACACATTCATGAGCACTCTTTCCCACATACATGCACACCCCACTACACATGCACATGCATCCTAACACACAATCATACATACACACATACAAGCACACATGCAAGGAAAGCAAAGAACACCAGAGCCTCAGCTGTTTCCCATGTGTGGAGAGACCCCCTCCTGCAGGAAGGCATAGGAGGTTGCTCCCCAGGGCTGTCCCCTCCCAGTGCTTGGGTTTTACCATAACATCTCCCCATGTACCTTCTTTCCCACCTTGTCTAACTCAGGAATCTGGGTAGTGGGACTAGGACTTGGACAGCTTTAGGCCCTGAACTGACCAAGAGCAGAAATGCTCACTAGTGCTGGCTGAGAGAAAGCTGTCCACTGACAGTCTTGTCTTGAAGGGCCTCGTCTTTACCCGGGAGTAATTCTGACGCTTTTCACTGCCTGGCAAGGGATGATGGAGAAAACCACCAGCTAGGATGGAAGAGACTAAAATGGGAAGAAATGAGAACAAATAGTTGTCTGGGAAGAGATGAGGCTGGCATGGGGATGAGAGGCCTGAGGGAGGAAGCCAGAGAAGGTGCTGCTGCAGAAGTCCAAGTAAAATGGGAGGGGCTCTCTCTGGGAAGATCTGGAGACTTAAAGGGCGTGGTTAGGGAATCACCCCTCTTTTTCGCCCCTGCTGAGTTATGAGCTGTGTTCAGGACAGACAACCTGTGCTGCAGGTAGAGGTTGAACTCTAGCTTTTGTTTCTGGTAAGGAGGCTTGGTCGGGGGACTCTGTGTGTGTGTGTGTCAGTGGAGAGACACATATTCCTAGAATGGTTGGCCTCGTATATGTAGTTGGCAGTTAGTGGGTGGACAAGGCCAAGCAGAGCTCCTGTCACCCCAGCCTAGTCATCAGCCATTTGGAGACCCTGGAGGAGGCTTGGGCTGAAGCATATGTCCTAGCATCTGCTCCTAACTGGGCTATGTTTTGGGTTGGGCCCAGCAAAGCTCTCTGCCCACTATCCCCTGCCCCCACTCCCCTGCCCCCACTGTCAGGCCTCAGACCCTGGGAGAGCGGGACTCTGCCCTTACAGGTGCCCCTAGGCACCTGGTATCTATCTTCCTGGGAAAATCAATAGCTCCAATATGTCAGCTCTTAAGTGGAGCTACAATAAATTACCCTACCATTAAGCACACTGACGGCTGCTGCCTCTGCCTCCCATTAGTGAGACATTAGGCTTCCTGTGAAATTTCTGTGTGCTTTGCAGTAACGAGGGCTGAGGTGTTGGTTATGTCCCTGAGGGGCAGGGCAGTATTCCACTACTGTGGCCCATCACATCTTGGAGCTTGCATTGTAGGGCTGCTCTTTCTCCAGCTCCCTGGCCACGCTCCTGTAGCAGAACCTGCCAGGAAGAGTGGTTCCCCTAAAGAAGTTTGTTAAGGAGCAGGTGGCTGAGGAATAAGGTCCAAGGACACAGGGCTTTGCTCAGGAGCTGGATGACATGAAGGTGGTGTCTGCACCAGTTGCTGGATCCTGTGATTGAGCACCATAAATTTGGTGCCTAGAACATACAAGTAGGGCTGAAAAGAAAGCTCAGCAGTTAAGACGCCTGCTGCTCTTACAAATGACCTGGTTCTGTTCCCAGCATCTACGTGTTGTCTTACAACTGTCCGTAACTCCTCTTTCAGGGAATCCAGTGTCCTCTTCTGGTTCCATGGGCACCACACACACAGTAAATATGCATAATTTATTACAAAGCAATACATATAAAATAAACATGATTTTTTTTGAGACAGGGTTTTTCTGTGTAGCTCTGGCTGTCCTGGAACACAGCAGCTCTTAGCCAGGGTCCTGGGTTTGGCCTCTCAGTATGGGGAGGACTCACAGGTGTTGTTGGTCTCCAACATCTCTAACCCAGTGAGTGCCTTGGGCAAGAACACTGAGTGTGAGGCACAGGAGAACAGAACAGTCCAGGTCACAAGGAGGCTCCTGATTGTGCTCCATCCTGGGGCTGATTACAGCTCACAGAAAGGGGAATTCCCAGGACCCTCTTTGCCCACAAAGCAGTAAGCAGCCAAAAGCTGCAGTCACCTTCAGGATGACAGACTGAAAGAGCTGCCCCAGGAGGGAGACCTTGAGCAAAGAAAGAGCAAAATCAGGTCACAAGGTCCCAGCCTTCCTCAGTTGGTGGGAACAAGGCAAGGGAGTTTGCAGGCTGCCTCCTAATCCTGCAGGTGGAGCAGACACAAATTTCCCTCCAAGCTTCTTGATCTAATTTATTTCAGGTCCATATTTCCCTGGGTGGGGAGAAGTTCAAGTCCAGCCCTCAAGCAGGAGTTTCAAGTGAAGACAAGACAGTGGAACTGAGTTTTTGTAGCAGACCTTCATGTCTTCAAGAGCCAGGTTGCTGCACTGTGAGGGGCTGTGTCTCTCCCTCTTTGCTGCCTAGTGAAGGCACCCTCCACCTCCTTGGAGTGCTATGTAAGACTGGGCTTTTCTCTAGTAGAAATGTCTACATCACTACCAGTCAGGGGCTAAACTTCTCCGTTCCATGGTCTAGTGCCCTCGGAGCAAAATAAAAGCATGGGGAACTCTGCTTGCTCTCAAAGGATCCTGGGCTTCTGGGACTCACAGCTGTCTGGGGCCCATGAGATGGAGGAAGATATATATATATATATATATATATATATATATATATATATATATATATATATATATATATATATATATATTTTTTTTTTTTTTTTTTTGAGACTGGTTCACAGATAAAGAATAAATCCAGAGTGACAATCAGTAGTGGGCCCAGTGGTAAGGTCAGGTGTGATATAACTCACTACAGTTTCTATGCAGCACAGGTACTAAGAAGACACTGTTTTTTTTTTTTTTTTTTTAATTTTTGGGTTTTAAATTAGGTTGGTGTCTAGCTGTGTAGTCCAAGCTGGCCTCCTGTCTCGGGATTACAAGCTTGCCTTGGCTAGGGCTGATTCTGAAGATGCACTGAACCTCAATCAGCTTCCAGCTCAAAACTCCAGGGACACACAGGTGAGGTACGAGGGTGTAATTTCAGAACCGCCTGTAGGATGGTAGGCTGTCCGAGATCTGGACTGCCTGTGGTCTACACAGAGCCATCTCCATTCTCCCTGAAGGTGCATAGATTCTGGGGACCTGGGATAGTCTAGGTGAAGGTGATGTTCCTACATGTCTTTTCGAGGGGATGACCGGGCCAGGAGGCGTCAACGGCATTGGTGATTCCCGCCTCCGGGGTTGAGGGCATGGCTGAGATGGAAGCGACTGCAGCTGAGACACACTGGCCAAGCAGGAGACTGAGAGCAGGGATGGAGCGCGAAGAATGGAAGACGCGCTCTAGGAGAACAGAGACCAAGAACCTCCCGGACGAAGGTCCGGGAAAGAGAACAGATGCCCAAGGTTTTCAAGTCCGTGGGCGTCGCGCGCATCAGATTGCGCAGCCCCGAGCAAAACTCTTCCGAGAGCTGAGTCGGGCTCGCTTCCAACTAGTCCGCCGGCTCAGGTCTCCATAGAGGGCCAGAGAACTACACAAAACCATAAGGCGCCAGACCATCGGGGCGGAACCCGGGACGGAAGAGCTCGCGGGAGGAAATGCATCATTTCCGTTGCGCGGCTGGACACACGTTTTGTAGTCGTGAAGTTGGACGGGAAGCCCGGCTTCCGGCTTTGTGCGACGGAAGTGACGAGCGCGCGGCGCGCCTCAGCGTGCGAGCCGGAGGTCGCTATGGCCAGTGTCCTGAGTTCACGGGCTGCGGGGTGAGAGCTGGGAGGTGCAGGTGGGCGAGGGCGAGAGGCGGTCGTGGCGGCGGGGCGCTTACTGCTGTCTCTCTTCCAGAGCGGTTCGAGCTCTGCGGCTCGTGGGCTGGGCTTCGCGAAGCCTGCATTCGCCGACCCGTGGCCAGTCTCCAGCCCAGCCTGCAGACAGGGACGAGGAGGAGGAAGACCCCAACCTTCCAGTCCAGTTTTCCTCTAGCAAGGCTGCCCCAGTCCGCTGGACGGTGGATCATTCCCGGGGAAAGCAGCACCATCGGCCTTGGTGGAAAGTGCTGCCGTTTACCCTCATCGTCGTGGTTCTGATCATGTGGTGCACTCTGAGGCAGGAGAGTAACGCGGACCAGTGGTTGAGACAGGTCTTGGGAGAGGAGGACGAGGAGGAGTCAGATGGTCGTCCGGAGGAACCTGAAGAAGCTCCGGTTCTCCACGGGGCTAGAACGTGACAGGGTGCCTGCTGAGGAAGGAAATAAGCAGCCGTCCTTCTATTGTCGACTCTGTCGATTTCTGACCTGGTTCCGCTGGCGCTCTTGGCGCGGAGACTCGAGAACACAGCACAAAATTGGAGGCTCGATATCTGATCCTTGCCAGACACCAATGCCCAGTGGTTACGACCAAAGATCTTTTGAGGTTCATAGAACAGGTTGTGGGTGCACCGTGTGCTGTTGAATTTGTGATGTGTTTGTACAGCCTAATCATGTTTCTAAAGCAGTTCTAGTGGAGGTGTTCCCTGCACTTCATTTGCTTTCTGAGACAGAATAACTGCAAAAGTGCGAAGAGCCACGTTGAGTGCAACATAAGTTGAAGCTAATTTTAAATATTAACAAATGGAAAATACATTTGGTGAAGTCTAATGAACACAATTTTCCCCTTGCATCAAGGTTGTTTGTTTTGTTTGTTTTTGTTTTCGAGCCATGGTCTCCCTATATATACTTCTGGCTGCTCCGGAACTGGCTACGTAGACCAGCCTTGCCTCAGACTCGGAGATCTCCCTGCCTCTGCTTCCATTTCCCCAGTGATGGGACTAATGGTGTACACCAGGACACCCACTGGCATCTTCTTTTAGTTCTATTTTTTTGGTTTTTCGAGACAGGGTTTCTCTGTATCCTTGGCGGTCCTAGTTTCAATTTGTAGACAGGGCTGGCCTCTAACTCACAGAGATCCACCATGCACATCTGGTATCATGTTTGTAAAAGTAATTTGCTAGGCCAATCAGTCAATTTTTTCCTGCTCTTCATTCCCACTTGAGAACTTAGAACAAAACCCAAAAATTGTAGTACATGCCTGTAATCCCATCACTTAGGAGACTGAAGCAGGAGAATCCTAAGTTTGAGGTCTGTCGGTCTGTCTGGGCTACAGAGGGAGATTCTGTTTAAAACAAAAATTTTCAAAGAGACAAAAGGTGTATTTTTTGTTTTGTTTTTGTTTCTGTCTTTTTTAAAGTGTTGGGGATTGAACCCAGGAACCTAACATGCTAGCCTACCAATGAACTCTGTTTCCAGCTCACATAGAATTGTTTTTGAAAAAAAAAAAAATGTCTCCATGCATCATGTTCTCAGTGCTGCCAGGCTGATAAAGTCTCTCCAGTGATTTGGGTATTGAAGTCATGAGCAAAAGGAGAATGTTTGCAGTTTGGGGCAGTGGGAACATTTACTACACATCTGTTGTTTTCTTTCTTTTAATTTTTCAAGACTGATTCTTTGTGTATCCCTGACTGTCCTGTACCTCTGGCTGTAGACCAGGCTGGCCTCAAGCTCAGAGATCCACCTGCTACTGGGATTAAAGGTGTGAACCACCAGACCCAAGCCTGACATCTGTTTGTTTGTTTTTCATGGAGTGACAGAACAGGTTGTTGTCTGAACAGTCACTTACATGCTTATTTGTGTGCCGTGTTTGTCTTATTTCCCAAATGGACTGTAGCTTGTGTTTTACCTATAGCGCTCAGCCTTCTGACTTCTCTGGGTGTTGGGAGAAGACCTGCAAATATGAGACAGCACAGGTGATGCTGCATGTACAAGATGATAAAACTGTTGGGCAGAAAGAAATGGTTAAATAAAATGTGTTTTTTCAAGGGAGAAGGAGTTAACCTAATAGATACTTAAAAATTAAAGTTACGTGTATGATCCACGTATATATGTGCCTCACATGCATGCCTGGTGCCCACTATGCAGATCAGAAGAGGGTGTCAGATCCTCTCGGACTGGAGTCATGAATGGCTGTGAGCCACCATGTGGGTGCTAGGGTCTGACGTTGGGTCTTCTGGAAGAACGGCCATTACTCTTAAGCACTGTGAGCTATCTCCCTAGCCCTATCAGCCACTTTCTGTAAGTTCTTAAAAATGGGAAGTTCAGTAGTGTTGGGCAGCCCTTCCCCCTCAAAAAAAGAGTTAGCTGTTACACACAGAGAAAAACCTGTTTTTGTTTTTTAGTCCTAGCCCTTAAGTGACAGCTTCAAAAGGACCCTTCTAGCCTTAGGGTGTAGGAATAACACATCTTTTGATGGGTGATTAGGAACTTGAGATGCTTTTGATTGTGTCCACACTGAAGGTCCTCCAATTCCACCACCCTGAGCTAGCTTTCCTGCTAGCTCTCCATAGCACCTTACAGAGCCAGCTCTGCTCTCAGTCTTCTGTTTTGTGTCTCTGCAAGCTGGAGTTTGGGGATTTGCCTAGTCTTCATTTCCCCGCCCCTCAGCAGTCTTTTCGATGTGTTTATTCCTCTGTAGATTCCCCTGACTGTCCTTACCTGCTTCATTCTTATGTATGATCTACTTTGCAAAGACAATGTTCCTGTCGTGCTTGCTTGCTTATTTATTTAAAGACAGTATCTCGTGTAGGCCGGGCTGGCCTAGAACTCACTAATCCACATGCTTGTACAACCACACCACCTTCCTTTAAAAAAAGGAAGTTTGTAAACTAAGGATAATGGTCAGGGGTAGAGTGGCTAGCATGCACATGACTGGGTTCTACCTCCAGCACCCAAACCCCAAATCCAAAACTCCAGAAGTTTCAAACATTGTCCACAAATGTCATATGAAAAAGTCATCCCAGCAGCAAGTGGCAATTTTAAAATACAGCTTACATACGCGGATCATATTGTCTTTGCTCATATCTGAGTCCGTGTTTCTGGAAATAACACATTTACTGTGAGCAGATCAATTGCTTTCCAGAATACCTGTGGGCTTTACAGTTGATCAAACTTTATCCCTCAAGAACCCAGCTGTCAACTGAGGAGCTGTGGCCACCTTTGCATTTACGATATCTCATGCCACATAGTTACTAGTGAGTGCTAGTCCTGGGTTCTCCCCAATTCGGCCTAGCATCTCGGAGCCCCGCCCCCCACGTGCGTTCAAGCATCCTGTGGCTCCCAGCTCGCCCTGATTTCTGACTGCCTTGTACACCCTTTATCCTGGGGGATCATCTGGCAGCCTCTTACTTTGTGTTTGATAAAAAAAGCAAAATCAGCTCAACAGAGGATTCACAGCCGGTCCGTCCTTACTTTCACCAATTTAATATAGGGGCGACCACCGCCGCAGTCGAATTATAGGCTTTTTCCAGCTAAAAGAAACCTGTGCCCAACAGCAGCCCTCGGGTCCCCAGGCCCGCCCGCAGCCCCGGACGCGGAGAGCCGCACGGGGACTCTCCACCAACGGGCGTGTCCCGGTTGGCGCCTGTATAACTCGCTGCCGTGGGGGGACCCGCCGATCCTGCGTGTCGCCCCCGCCGCACGGCGCGCGTGGGCGAGGGGTCGACGGGGGCGTGGCCGGCGCGGCGTGCCCGGGGGTGTGGCCGGCGCGGCGGGGGGCGCAGGGGGCTGGGTGCGGGGGGAGATCCGGGGGCGCCGGCGCGGCGCATGCGCGCTGCATTGTTTTGACTGAAAATGCCGTCGGTTTCGAAAGCGGCGGCGGCGGCGCTGAGCGGGTCCCCCCCGCAGACCGAGAAACCAACCCACTACAGGTCAGTGCCTGGGCTGCCGTCCGTGGCCTTCGGGGCGCCGTGGCGCCGTGGAGCGGCCCGCGCGCGCCCCGGGCCCGGGTGTCGCCGCTGAGGGTGCGCCCCGCCCGCGCCCCCGCCGCCAGCCCTTGCGGGTCACGCCGTCCGGGCGCGGGCCGCCGCCTAAGGTGGAGTGGCGGCGCCCGGGGTCTGCGGCGAGCCTCCGCCTGGGGCCTGGGCTCGCTCCGGGTCTCCCGAGACCCCGCGCGCCAGGCTGGAGTCTGGGGAACAGCGCCTGCGTTTGGGGCTCAGGGCCGCGCCTGGGCTGGAGGTGGACACGCGACCATCCGGACACGGGCAGTCGCCACCTGAGCTTGAGAGGCGGCGCCCGGTGTCCGGGGTGGCCTCGGGGTTGGGGGCGGTGCCGCACCTAGAGCCAGGCGGACGCCTGGATTTGGGGGGTCGTTTCTGCGGCGCGGAAGAGGGGTTGCGCCTGGTGTGGGCGGGTGGCGCTTGCAGTCCATCTGGAACCGGTGAAGGGAGTCGAGCGGGAGTCGGAAACCGGACTAAGGGTTGAGAGATGGCGCCTGGGGTCAGGGACTAGAAGGGGGCGGAGAATGGAGTCTAGCTGTATGGAGTTATCTGGGATCGGAGTTGGAGGTGGAACGCTAGGAGGAGGTCTGCGCCTTGTGTTGGGGACCCTTCCTTCTCTGGGAACTGGGAAGTGGTGTTTGGGGCCAGGGAACGAATCATCTTTATGGCTGTGTGGAGTTACCTGGTCCCTGAACTGGGGAATGGCACCTGGGGGCCGGGGATTGACAGTGCTTCGGAAAGGGGAGGGTACCGGGCCTTGGCAGTCAGAAGAACTTGGTGTGGGGGTCTTCGCCCCTGGGACCCTGCCCCGCTGCGTCCCAGGGGCCTCTAGCCGGTGGCGGCTGCGGTCCGCAACGCTGTTTGTCTTTTTAGGTATCTAAAGGAGTTTAGGACAGAGCAGTGCTCCCTGTTTTTGCAGCATAAGTGCAGCCAGCACAGGCCGTTCACCTGTTTCCATTGGCATTTCCTAAATCAGCGTCGGCGCAGACCGCTCCGACGGCGCGATGGCACCTTCAACTACAGCCCGGATGTGTACTGCTCCAAGTACGATGAGGCCACCGGCCTGTGTCCCGACGGCGACGAGTAAGTGGGGCTCCGGTGGGTGGTTGCTGGCCTCTTATCAAGGCAGTTGACTCTCTGGTCAACAGGTTTTTGAGGTTTCTGGTTTTTGTTTTAAGACAGGGTGTCTCTGTAGCCCTGGCTGTCCTGGAACACTTCGTAGACCAGGCTGGCCTCGAACTCACTGAGGTAACTGTCTTGGCCCCTCAAAGTGCTGGGATTAAAGGTGTATGCTCCAGTGCTGGGCCCCTTGATTCTTTTGAACACCTGCTACCTGTAGAGGGGAACCTAATTTTTACTCAGGATTTCCAGGGGTCAACACTGTGTATGTGTGTGTGTGTGTGTGTGTGTTTGTGTGTGTTTCCTTGTTTGTAGTCTACTTCCCTGACTGTGTGTGTGTGTGTTTGTGTGTATATGTTTTCCTGTTTGTAGGCTAGTTCCATGAAAGATTATGTATGTATTGTGTGGGAAAATCTTTGGTAATTAAAAGTGATTTTGATTCACTTCCCATCCTTATCCCACCCAATGCTCTACCTAAAAATTGGTCCATATTTTGCATCTACCTCTTTTTAAAAAATTTTTAAGTGTGTGTATATATATTTATATGAGACGTTTTCTCTGTCTTAGCTATCCTGGACTCACTTGGTAGACCAGGCTAGCCTCAAACTCCCAGAGATCTGCCTGCCTCTGCTTCCCAGAGTGCTGGGACTACAGGCATGCGCCACCGCTCCGGGCTCAGCTGTCTAATTTAAAGGGGGTTTGTGTGGTCAGTTGCTTTTCAGTCTAGTACTTGCGCACATGTAAGTGTGGAATGTTTCCTTGCTGCTTATCTGTATATTTTAAAGAAGGGTAGTAGAACTGTTATTTTGGTAAGGACTTGAGATGATTTTGCCTTTTATTATTATTAATGTACTGGATATGGAATGGAACTTGTGGCCTTGCGTATGCTAGGCAAAGCCTCTATCACGTAAGACATACTCCTAGCTCATTTGTTTAAAAAAAGAAATGGTAGGAAAGTTGTTTTATTTTCACATTGTCATTTATGTAACACTTTCACATCTTGATAAGTCAAGGTTTTGTTTGGGTTGGTTTATATTTTACAAGTTTCCTAATGGTGTTATGAACAGATGTCTTTATTTGTGTGTCTCTGTGTGCATGTGTGTGCTTATATGTGCAGGCGCAGGATATCTTTGGGTACTTTTTGCTTTGTTTTTTGAAAGATAACAGGGTTTCTCTTTGTAGTCTTGGCTGTTCTGGACTCAGTTTGTATACCAGGTTGGCCTTGAATTTACAGAGATCTGCCTGCCTCTGCCTTTAAGTGCTGGGATTACAGGCATGTACCACCAAGCCCTGATGGGTACTCATATTCATGTATGTCAAGAGTTCACAGGTTAACCTCAGGTGTTTGTTCCTCGCCTGTTTTAAAATAGGGTCTCTCACTGGCTTGCAGCTGGTTAAGTAGGCCAGGTTGGCTGGACTGCCAAAAAGTGCTAGGGATCACCCCTCTCTACCTCCTAGCACTGTGATTACAAGTGTGTTCCATTGTGGCCAGTTTTGTTTGTTTATTAAATGAGAGTTTCAGGGATCAAACTCAGGTCTTTTGCTCTTAGTGTAAGTATTTTTACTGGCTGAGCTCTCTCTCCAGTCCCAAATGTCTTCATTTTGAAATATGAAGACATAGAAAGTCCAAGTCAGACTTTGTGTTCAGAGGGAGGTGAAACATAGTATCAGGAGGTGTTAAGTGTTTTTTTGGGGGGGGGCAATTTGGGGATATGGTGGGTAGTTGCTTCCTACCCAGAGGTGAGGTAATGCCCCCCTCCCCCCAATTCTTCTGTGTAATCCTGGCTATCCTGGAACTCACTCTACAGACTAACCTGGCCTCAAATTCATAGAGATCTGTGCCTCTGCCTCCCAAGTGCTGGGTCTAAAGGCATGCGCCATCACTGCCTGGCAGCAATCTCTGTCTTGAAGGCCTGGTCTCCTGACACTCTGGAGGGGTCTGGTGCCTGTGAAATTGTCATAATAGTCATACAAAATTGTGTTGCTTGTCAATTTTTGGGGGGGTAGAATGGGACGGGGGGGTTATGGACATTTTCATATCTAAAGGGCCAACCCTCCTCCATTGATACATATCCCTAGCTTCTCTCACAGTCTTGACTATGTAGCCCTGAATGGCCTGGAACTTGTTGTGTAGACTAGGCTAGCCTTGAACTCCTAGAGATTGTTTGCCTAAAGGTATTCACCATCATATCAGGCTTTATTTGTTTGATTGATTGTTTGTATTTTGTTTTTTTTCAAGACAGGGTTTCTCTGAGTAGCCCTGGCTGTCCTGGAACTCCTTCTGTAGACCAGGGTGGCCTCGAACTCAGAGGTTAGCCTGCCTCTGCCTCCAGAGTGCTGGGATTAAAGGCATTTTTCTTTTCTTTTTTTTTTATTTAAAGATTTATTTATTATTTATACAGTGTTCTGCCATACACACCAGAAGAGGACACCAGACCTCACTATACATCGTTATGAGCTACCATGTGGTTGCTGGGAATTGAACTCAGGATCTTTGGAAGAACAACCAATGTTCTTAACCTCTGAGCCATCTCTCCAGCTTCTTTTCTTTTTTAATAGGAATTTTCTATGTAGTATAGGCTGACCTTCAACTCTGATCCTCCTGCCTCATCCTCCCAAGGCTGGAATTATAGGTCATGTCACACTTGGCCTGTGTCCTTCCTTCCTTTTTCTTTTTTCTTTTATTTTCTTTGTTCTTTTATTTGCATTGGTGTTTAGCCTGCATGTGAATCTGTTCGAGAGTGTCAGAACCCCTGGAACCGGAGCTGCAGACTCCAGTTGTGAGTTGCCATGTCGGTGTTGGGAATTGAACCTGGGTCCGTGGAAAGAGCAGACAGTGTGGTGTTCTTAACGTCTGAGCCATCTTTCCAGCCCTATCTTTTCTTTTTCCGCTTGTTTGCGTGTGTGCATGCATAGGTATGCATGTGGAGGTTAAAGGACAAGTAGAGGAGTTTATTCTTTTTCCACAGTGTGGCTTTTGGAATCAAACTTCCTTAATGAGCCACCTCTCTGGCCTGTGCCCTTCCCGTTATAAAGATTTCCTGCTGGGATGATCTTTTTGTTTGCTGAGTAAAGATGTTTTTGTAATATTAAAATGCTTATTTCTCTAATCAGAGATTTGGTTACAGGCCAAATGTTGGTATTCTAATGGGCTGCATCATATTTTATAGACACTCCCTTCAACTCCCTCTGATTGGTTTAGCTGAACACCAATAGCAGAGGCAGGAGAGGATAGGTAGGGCATCTGGGCAGAGAGAAGTCTGGGAAAAAATTGCAGACATGAGATTCGCCACTCAGAAGCACAGAGAAAGAAAACTGGTACCAGAGGAAGAAACTGGTACTGCCATGTGACAGAACATAGATTAGTATAAGCAGGTTAATTTAGGTTTTAAGAGCTGGTTGGGAACAAGCCTAAGCTAAGTCTAAGCTTTCATAATTAAAGGTCTCTGTTTCATTATTTGGGAGCTGGTGGTCCAAGAAAAACCCCGTTAAACATTCCACCCTGTCAAACATGGAGAAACTTCCAAAGACTTTTTTCTTTTTCTTTTCAAAACTATTGAGGCCAGAGAGTCAAATAACCTTAGGTGGACATATTTATTTATTTAGATTTTCAAGGCTGGGTTTCTCTGTGTAGCCGTGGCTGCCCTGGAACTCTCACTGTAGATCAGGCTGGCCTTGAACTCACAGAGATCCCCCTGCCTCTGCCTTCTGAGTGCTAGGATTAAAGGCGTGCCCCACCACAGCCTGGCTAAATACTCGTTGATTTTTTTTTTGTTTTCAGAGACAGGGTTTCTCTGTGTAGTCCTGGCTATCCTTCAGGTGGTAGGTCAGGCAGGCTGGTCTTGAACAGAGATCCCCCTGCCTCTGCCTCCCAGGTGCTGAGATTAAAAGCATGTGCCACCACCATCAGCATCACTGATTTTTTTTCAAGATTGTATTATTAGTTTTTAATTGTGTGTGTGTGTCTGTGTGTGTGTCTGTGTCAATGTAACTATGTATCTATGTGTATGTGTGGATATGGGTATGGGCACATAAGTGTTCAGGTACGCACAAAGTCAGAGAATCTCCTGGAGCTCGAGTTGCAGATGACTGTGAGTTACTTGATGTGAATTCTGGAAGCTCAGCTTGGATTCTTTGCAAGAGCAGTATGTGCCCTTAATTGCTGAGCCATCTCTTCAGTCCCTCACAGAAAGGTCTTTAGTGGAGATAAGAGTTGCTGTTAATGTAGCTTGAAGGCCAAACTAGATAAACAGTATAGCTTGCTGAGCTTTAGTTACAGTAGTAGTCTAGAGCCAGCAACATGGCTCAGTGGTTAAAAGCATTTGCTGCCAAGCTTGATGATTTAAAATTTATCCCTGGGAATCACATAATGGAAGAAGAAGACTTGTACATATTATCCTCTGACTTCCATTTACATGCTTTGGCACATGTACATGCTTGCACACATACTAAATACATATAATTTTTATGGACATAATCTTTATGTACTCCTGGCTATCCTGAAATCACTACATAGAGTGAGTTTGGCTTTGGACTCACAGAGCTCCCTCTCCCTCTGCCTAAGTGCTAGGATTAAAGGCATTCAACCACCTGTGGTATTTAATCTACCAAAGCTGTGCTCTTTACGTGCTCTTGAACTTGTTCCTTTGAACCTTGGAAGACAGGTGACTGCCTGAGATTTGGGCTCGTTTCCTAATATTCTGTGATCTCTCTTGGTCACCTTGGGGCTGCTGCTACCTGAGCTTGGAGCAGGAATACCTGAAACTAATGGTACCAGCCTTGTCTGACCCCTTGTCCTAGAGTATGGCCTGGGGATATATTCTAGTATTCACCAGTAATATTTTTAATTTGTAAAAAGAACGCATGTCTTGGGCTGCAGGGTTGCCTCAGTGGTTAAGAGCAGTTGCTGCTCTTCCAGACAACCTGGGCACAGTTCCCAGCACCCACATGACAGCTCACAACCCACCTAGGACTTGAGGTCCAGGGAATCTTGACGCTCTTCTGAAGTCTGCAGGTACCAGGCAGGCGCACACATTACACAGATAAGCAAGCAGGCAGAACACACACAGAATAAAATGAATCTAAAAAGAAAAAACATCTTAGGCAGTCTGAAACAGTTAATGGTTCCGAAACTTGGTTGTCCTGGAATTTGAGCTGCTGGCATCCACTGTGTGTGTTCTTACTGGAATGAAGTATGCTTGGGTGAACCCCAACCGACAGGTGATTCTCTTTAGCCATGCACAAATGGTTATTAACCATATGCAGCTGTTAGACACGTTAGCTAACATTCCGGCTTAGGGATTTGGAGTTTTATCATTTGGAAACCTGAATGGGACTCATCCAGAGGCTTGTGTTTTGTGCACATTTGTGCTTAATAAGAGTCAGATGTGTCCTAGGAAAGATTTTGTTTGTGACTTGTCTAGAGCACATAGGATGATTTGCCCTTCAGGAAACATTCAACAGGCTACCTCCACTGGGAGTCTCTGCTTAGTAATTACCGAAAAGGACTTCCCCATCGGTGCACATATGGATTGGCTCTAGTTTCTTTTATTGAATTGCACATTCTGCTTCAGTCAGGGTTGCCATGGAAACTGTAAGCTAGATAGTACCTGCCAGAGCAATGACAGTGGGGCTTTCCCTTCGTTTCAGGGTCTTGAAATTCTTTATTTTTGGCTTAGTACTATCAAGCAATTAATAAACTATTTATTCTAGTACTGGAGGTAGAACCCAGGTTCTCGAGAAAGCTAGGCTTTCCGTCTAGCCACACGCCTCATAAGTCCATTATTTTCAGACATCACCATTTCTCAGCACAGAGCTCCTTTGGCCAGTGTGTGGCAAAACCAGCACCCAGTTAGACTTGATGCTGGCTGGGCCCACCCTGGGGCTTTGGCCTGCTCCGGGAGGGTGGGCCTCTCCAGATGGGCAGCACTGCCAGCATGTCTCTGCAGCTCTCTTCTAGCTCACCCTTTCCTTCTGGTTTTCCGACCTCAGTGAGCACCCTCCTCCATTCCCTGGCATCATCTTTCCTTCTAGAACCCTCCTGCTTCATCCTTGTGGACATGCACACACTTCTTGGGAAAGCTCGCTGTCAGTCCTACACCAAGATTCCTGCTTCCCTCTTTCCTGGTTGGTGCTTGTCTTAGGTAGGGTTCTGTTGGTGTGAAGAGATACCAAGATCACAACAACTCTTGTAAAGGAATATATTTAATTGGGGCTGGCTTACAGTTTCAGGGGTTTAGTCCATTATCGTCACGGCAGGAAACATGGCAGCATTCAGGCAGCCATGGTGCTGGAGAAGGAGCTGAGAGTTCTCCATCTTGATCCACAGGCAGCAGAGGAGACTGTGAGCGTAGCTTGAGCATAGACAACCTTAAAGCCTGCCCTGACAGTGACACACTTCCTCCAGCAAGGCTATACCTCCTAATAATGCCCCTCAGGGCTGATTACATTCAAACTACCACAGTGCTCATGCCCCCACCCCCCATCAGCCTGTCCTTTGGTAACTACTGGGGCTCTACCAGCTACTTCACTGAGAGGTTTGGCCCCAAAGGGTACTTTCTGTTTCATCCCATCCTGGCTGAACTTGCCATTTGTTCTGGTGGGCATGACCTTTTTCTAGCATTGGCCTTAATTGGTTGCTCTCAGTCATGTGTAATGGGCCTTTTGCCCCATGGGAATTGGCCTTCAGGCTCCACACGACCTGCTTAGGTTGGCCAGATAACAGGCTAGTGGTGGATCTGTCTTGTAAGCATAGGGCAGGCTGTGGAATTAAATTCATGTCTGCACGTCCAGCACAGATGCTCCTGGGGCTGCAAGCAAAGTGGGTCTCTGTCCATGTCTCTCTTTGTTTTCATGAGTCTGGGTCTGTCTTTGTGGCTTTGGCTGACTTCAGACTGACAGAAATCTGCCTGTCTCCTATCTCTGCTTCCCAAGTGCTTGGATTAAAGTCTTGTTAAAGCCACTGCACCCAGTACCTCCTTTTGAGATAGTTTCTGGGAGGAGATGGGCACACAGGGCAGAAGTTCCCATTCTTATGTGAGGCCAGGTGTCGATCCTCCATGGGATCAGGTGGACGTCACTTTGGTAAAGTCAGGTGCTTTGAGTATGTCATTCTGAACTATAGCCAGCACAAACCCTCCTAGGGAGCCAGGAGCATGTCCCTATTGTTGTTTGGATGGGGAAGATTCAAGTAGCCCCCCCCCAACGTGCCAAGTGACTATTGTCTGACTTAGGCACTGTCCCTGCTGGTGTAGCTGGCTAAAAGCTTCAGTTTGTCTTGTTTATACTAAAAATTGGACTCACTGATTGGATGCAACTTTTCTTTGAGTTTGGTTGTTGTTAAGACAACCTCACTGTGCAACACAAAGTGGGCTTGACCTTTTGACAGCACCCTCCCCCCACCTCAGCTACTTTGTTGTTAGACTTACAAGTGGCAGCTTCCACACTCTGCTCCATTTACTTCTTCTGAGTAGCAGGCCTCATGTTCCTACTTGGTTCATGGGGCAGTCCCCTCCCATCTCCGAAGGACACATGGGACATCTGGGATTAAAGGCATTGTTTCTTGCAAACTGAATTCTCTTGGATGATGTCTCTGGAAGGACTGTTGGGTTTATGTAACGTCTCTATTCTCTATGTGCAGTAATCCCTAAAGATCTCTTTTGGGAGATGGCCTCTACATGCCAAAAGCCAGCCACAGCCAGCTTTTGAATTAATTTATTACATTGAGTTAAATATGCAAATCATGTTGGCTTTGGACTTTCAGTCATCCTCTCTGTACCTCCCAAGTGCTGGGATTAAGACCTGCCCATCATCAAGGCATTTTATTTACATTTGGCGTAAGCTCAAACTCAGGTCATGGAGTAGTGGGCAGTGGCCGCCTAGCCAAGTAGGAAAGAGTACCAGGCAGTGGGAGTGAGACTGCCCTGGGGAGAAGTCTCAGACAGTGCTCTGGTTGCCATGGCAATGGTCCTGCATTAGAGAATCAGGTGCCCCTCAGCACAAGTCAGAGCAAACCTCATGGGAACGGACATAAATTTCAGTGTAAAATTGGGAGGATGGATAAGGGTGGTTAAGTTGTGTCTGTGGCTTGGGAACCTCTTTCCCTATCTCTCAGGAGAGGTGTTTTCCTATGTCCCACCTTCTCTGATGGGATGGCAGTTAGAATGAAAAACTAGTGGAGTGGGAGTACTCCTGGTTACTGCAGAGGTAGGTGTTGCCTTAAGTGGAGGCCCATTTCATTATATTTGAGGACTTGTTTGTAGTGTTGTTGTCGTCATTATGCTGTCTACCCCCACCCCCCAACACACTATAAGGCCTCTTTGCTCTCTTCCTCTGCTTCTCTGGGTTGTTTATTATGCTTCTGGGAATATATGGTCTTGGGCTTGTTATGTGATTGTGACATGACATTACCCTTTTTGCCTTGAGGGTCCTGCCTTGGCTCTTCCTGACCAGGTCTATAGACCTGTTAATCTACTAAGATTCCTTTCCTTCATTCCTGGTGTTCTTGAAAGCACCAGGATGTGGGCTTAGAGACCACTCCTGCCTTCTTTGATAATAACTTGTCAGAACGTTGACATGGCCTGTGTGCATAACAAGAATGCATATTTAAGAGTGATGGCACAGACCTTCAGTTCCAGTACTCAGGAGACAGAGGCAGAAGGATCTCTGAGTTCAAGGCCAACCTGGTCTGTATAGAAGATCCAAGCTAGCCAGAGCTACATAGTAAGATCCTGTCTAAAAAAATTTTTTAATTCAGGATTGATGAGATGGCTTTATTTAATAAAGGTACCTACCACCAAACAACATCATGAATTAAGTCCTGGAAAGAACAGTCTCCTGGGGTTATTGGGCACATATAAAAAATAAATAATGTAATACAATGTTTTTTAGAAAGCAAAAGCTTAAAATTTTACTTAAAAAAAGTAGGTAAAGGCCGGGCATAGTGGCATACATCTGTAATGTTGGCACTTGAGAGGCAGAGATAGGAGAATTAGGAGTTCAAGATCAGCTTTGCATAGCAAGTTTGAGGCAGCCTGGGATACAGAAAACCTGTCTCAAATACAAACTAGGCAGGAAATTTCACCTTCCAGTTTGAGAGAAAAAAATGAGCACAGCTTGGCATTTGCTTTGCCTCCTTTATAGTATAGCTTCAAGAGAGAGCAAGATCTTATTCTGACTTTGTATGATGGCCCTTTAATCAAATTCTTTCTTTCCTTGGGAAGACATTTTTTTGTTTTAAAATCAGTAAAGGAGGGCAGGAGCTGTAGCTCAGTGGTAGGACACTTGCCTAGCATGAGTGCAGTCCTGGGTTCAGTTCCCAGGACTTCCAGGGGAAAAAAAAGGAAATCATTGACCTAGGGTTGCCTCTACAGTTTGCTAAAAAGTAAATAAAACAAAAACCAGTAAAGAAGCAAGGCAGTGGTGGCACACGCCTTTAATCCCAGCGACTAGGAGGCAGAGGCAGGTGGATCTCTTTGAGTTTGAGCCCAGCTTGGCTCTACAGAGGGAGTTCTGAGAGACAGCCAGAGCTGTCTTGAAAAACGAGAGAGAGAGAGAGAGAGAGAGAGAGAGAGAGAGAGAGAGAGAGAGAGAGAGTGTTCATTACCAGTCAAAAGCCACTGTTTGTCTGATGTCATTAATTTTGGCATAGCAATTAATGATAATGAGGATAATGTCTTGTTCGCTCTTCTCTTTCTGTGATAAAACATTCTGACTCAAAGCAATTTGGGGGAGAAGAGGTTTATTTGGTTCACATTTCATATCACAGTCCATCACTGAGGGAACTTGAGGCAGAAATGGAAACAGACACCCAAGAAAAAAATTCTGCTTACAATATTGCTGTCTGTGGCTTGCTCATTTTGCTCTTTTGTTGTTGTCGTTGTTCTCTGTGTAGCCCTTGCTGTCCTGGAACATGCTCTAGACCAGTCTGGCCTCTCTCAGAGCTATACCTGCCTCTGCCTTTGGAGTGCTAGGATTGAAGGTGTGAGTCACCACCGTCTGGCTCAGTTTGCTTTTTCATACAATCCAAGACCACCTGCCCAGGATTGCCGGCTCCCATATCAATTGTCAATCCAAAAAAAAAAAAAGTGTAGCATGCTTCTAATCCCAACACTCTGGGTGGCAGATGCAGGCAGACCTCTGTGAGTTCAAGGCCCGCCTGAGTCCAGGACAGCCATGGCTACACAGAGAAACCCTGTCTTGAAAAACCAAAAAGTAAAAATAAAACCAAAAACCATCATGGGTTTGTCCACAGGTCAGGCTGATGTGGCATCTTGTCAGTTGAGGTTCCCTGTTCCAGATGACCCTGGCTTGTGTCAAGTTGACAAAAACCCATCAGCACCAGTAGCAGTGCGTAGTGTAAAATATGAGAAGGTAGTACACTCCAAAGTGTACCATTTTGGCAAGCAAATTATTCTGAGATGAAGGCAAACAAAGTGTTAGCTCAGGAGGATGACTTTCTGGAAATCGGTGTGTTTGTTTTGTTGTTTTGTTTTTTCTGTGTGTATCAGATTTGGTCCGAGTGCCTTGGGAAGGCTTGTGGAGTGGGGGACAGGTTGCATTCAGCAGTGTCATTTCTGGTCCAAGCAGACCTTGGTGTGCAGGAGTGTAGAAGCAGCCACTCCTCAAGTGCCAGGGGGAGGCCGGTGGACCCCAGGGTCAGCCAAGTCCAGGAGAACTAGTCTGTGTGTTCGTCCCTCTGCTTCCCAGATGCCCCTACCTGCACCGAACAACCGGGGACACGGAGCGCAAGTACCACCTGCGCTACTACAAGACAGGCACGTGTATTCATGAGACTGATGCGCGCGGCCACTGCGTGAAGAATGGGCTGCACTGTGCCTTCGCACATGGCCCCCTGGACCTCCGGCCACCTGTGTGTGACATCAGGTGAGTTGGTGCTTGCCAAAGAACCAGCTCACCCCGTTGCTACTTCTGGCATTGTTGTTTCAAAACATCTCTTTCTGAACCCCAGTTTTACCAAGTTACTGTTTTTGGGAAAAGGTCTCCTGTGTACCCCTCACGGGCATCAAACTCCCTGTCGTCTTGTCACTTTTTCTCGAGTGCTAAGATTACGTAGTTTGCCACCATACCCAGTTTATGTGGGCGAGGGATCAAACCCAGGGTTCACGCATGCAGTGCAAGCACTCTACCTGAATTCCATCCCTGAACTCCCCCCCCCCTGCTCTCAGTGTTTCCTTGTGAATTGTGAGCCGCGAACAGGAACAAAGGCGTAATGCTTTCTGTCTAGGCCAGTGGTTTACAACCTTCCTAATGCTGTGACCTTTTAATACAGTCCTTGATGTTGTGGTGACCCCAACCATAAAGTTATCTTTATTGCTTCTTTGTGACTGTAATTTTGCTGATGTTATGAGTTGTAATGTAAATGTTCTTGGAGATAGAGGTTTGCCAAAGGGGCCTTGATCCACAAGTTGAGAACTTCTGGTCTTAAACAGATGAATGCCATGCATGCCCTGCTGCTGTGGGAAGCAGATCCTTAGTGCACACCTGTAATATCCTAATACTTAGGAGGCTCAGGCTGCCATGAGTTCAAGGCTGAGCTGTGCTATATAGTGACTTAGTAAACATTAGGGTATTCTGGGCTGTAGCAGAGAAAACCCCTATTCCCCTCCAAACCCACCAACAAAACCAACCAGGTGTGGTGTTGCACGCCTTTAGTTCCAGCACTTGAGAGGCATAGGCAGGCAGATCTTAAATTCCAGGACAGCCTGGTCTATATAGCAAGTTCCCGGGACAGCAAGAAGTGCCACATCAGCCCTGTCTAGAAGAGAGAGAACAGGTGAGGAGTTGGGCAGATCCTTTCTATACCTGCAATTTGAGCCAGAACTGGTGTCAGAAGGCAAGGCTGCCTGATGCTCTGGTCTCCTAGTGTTAGTGAAGTTACAGGCCAAGCGACTCTGGAGCCATGGATTCTTCTGGCTTGCCCCACCTTCAGGCTATAACTGCTGTGTTGTGCTATTGGTTTCAGGGAGCTTCAGGCTCAGGAAGCCTTGCAGAATGGCCAGCTCAGCAGTGGAGATGGTGTGCCTGATCTGCAGCCTGGGGTCTTGGCCAGTCAGGCCATGATCGAGAAGATCCTGGGTGAGGATCCTCGCTGGCAAGGTAAGCCCGTGGTTGCTGCAATACTTGCAGGGAGAGCCATGGCCTTTGACTTGGCCCCTGCGCCATTCACGAGTTCTTAACCCACAGGAGGATCAGATAAAAAATCAAGGTTCCTCAGTCCACTGCTAACTGTCAGCCATTTAGGAAACAGAAGGCCAAGTGGGATTTGAGCCTAGCCATCTGACCCTTGACTATATAGACCCCATCATACCACCTGGTGTCTTTGTGGGTAGCATTGGTTGGCTGTGGGGTTGAGGGAAGTGTTTAGGGCTGATAGCAACTTGCAGTCAGGCTGTACAAGCACATCACTGGTTGTTGCCTGCTGCCACCTACCCCATTAAATTCAGACCCACCTGCCTAAGCCTCAGTTTCTATGTGTCTAGAGCTTAAATCAGATGCTTGTCCTTGGACTTGTCCCTTGGATCTTCGAGACACATGTCCCCTGCAGGCTCCATGAATGAGAGCTGTGAAGAGTGTTGTTTTATAGTAAATATGCAGAGTCACCTCTTTAGGGCATGGGGTGATGGCTCAGTGGGCATGGGAGTCTGAATCTGGATGCTCAGCATTCACGAGAAAACCTGGGTGTTGCAGTGCAGGCCTGTCATCCAAGCACCAGGGAGATGGAGGCAGGAGGCCCCTGAAGGCTTGTGATCCAGGCGGTTTAGCCAATTGTAGGATGAGAGGGGCTGGAAGGATGACTCAGCAGTTGAAAGCACTGGCTACGCTTAAGAGGACCAATACATGATTCCAGCACCCACATGGCAGCTCACAACAATCTGTAACTCCAATGCCTGGGCATCTGATGCCCTTGTTCTGGCATCTATGGGCACTAGCACCCACATGATGTAAAGATGTACACATAGGCAAACTCTCCTACATAAAAAAATAATAAAAATAAATGTAAAAAAAATGATGGTGGGAGTGCTAAAGGAAGACACTTGATGCCGACCTCTGGCCCCACATATGCACTCACGGATGTTTGCACCCCCACACACTCTTCACCATTTTAAAGTGAGCAGTTGTGTTACATTGAGTATGTACAGTGTGACTCACCAGATCTACCTGATTCAAGAACATTATCTTCACCCTGAGAGGAATTCCATGTTCAGGGTTAGTCATGTGTGTTACCCATCCCTTTACCTAGTGTACCACAATGTCTGTGAAGTTTTTGTTGTTGTTTCATTTCTTTGTTTGGTTTTTTTCAAGACAAGTGCTTCTCTGTGTAGACCTGGCTGTCCTGGAACTCACTCTGTAGACCAGGCTGGCCTTGAACTCAAAGAGATCCGCCTGCCTCTACTTCCTGAGTGCTGGGATCAAAGGCGTGTGGCACCACTGCCTGGCTTCTGGGCTTTCTAGTTTATAAACAGTGCTTTCAGATTGCAGGTAGTTCAGCTTTGGATTGTCTTCTGCAGTCTTTCTCCCTCATTGGATAAAATGAATCCAGGTAGGGCCAGAGGCCAGGGTGAATTATCAGGATGACTTTGGAGCTCTTTCTGACTCCATGGCCACCCCTTACTGTGGTCCCCTGACTGTGCTGTCTGCACTGGGACACATTATACTGTCTTTATTGCACCTGGCTCAGTGCTGACAGGTTGTAGCCTATTGAGATATTGTAGGTATTGGGAAGGGAGAGGGGACACCACCTACCAGGTCCCTCTGTTCCAGAGGGAGACGTGCAGTGGCCTGTCCCGAAGTCAGCTGGAGGATGGTATGGCTGAAGCTTCGTGTCTGGCTGTGTGTGTTTATCACCCTTCTGCTCTATTCAGCAGCCTCCCTGTTGGCAGGATCTGTTCTTCTCCAAGTGGGCATCTGATCCAGTGCCACAGGTGGGAGGTGAGAATCCCCATGTGTCTGTAGGGTAGATTTGACTCACTAGGATTTAGCTGAACAGAAAGGATAGAAAGGAGGTGGTTTTTAGAGACCTTTACCCCTGTTTTGTTTGTGTGGGTTTTTGACATAGTCTTCCTGTATAGCCCAGACTGACCTTGAACTCATAGAGAGAGAGGCCTGCCTCTGCCTCTCCGTTGCCAGAAGTAAAGATGTATGCCAAGGCCAGCCTCAGAGTTCACCTTTTTAAGTTCTAGGTTTTGGGCTGTTTGTTTGTATTTTGTTTTCTTTTTTGAAGACAGGGTTTCTCTGTATAACAGAGTCCTTGCTGTTCTGGACTTGACTCGTAGACCAGGCAGGCCTTGAAATCGCAGAGACCAGCCTGCCTCTGCCTTCCAGGCACTGGAATTAAAGGTGGGGGTCACCACCCCTTGGCAAAGGTAGCTGTCTTTAAGCTGGATGTGCTAGTGTATACTTTGTGATTCTAGCACTCGGGGGGGGGGGGCGCAGACACAGGATGATTATGAACTCAAACTTAGCCTAGACTACATACTAAGACTGTATTGTAGCATTAACATAGATATTGAGCTAGATGTGGTTGGTACGTACCTGTAATCTTAGCACTTGGGAGGCTGAGTCTGAGTAAGATTGCAGAATCTAGGCAAGCTTGAACTACAGAGCAAGTTTAAGGTCACTCTGGGCAATTAATGGGACCCTATCTCAAAATAGAAAGAAAAAACAGAGCTTGGCCTATATAACTCAATATCCACTCACTTGCCTGGTCCACGGTTTAATGTCTAGTACATTCTGAGCAAAGTATGATGGCTCACACCTATAACCCCAGCGCTAGGGAGGTGGACCCAGGGATTATGTGTAACCTGTTTCTGTTTTTAATCTCTCCCTCTCCACCCTCTCCTCCTCCTCCTCCCTCTCCTCCCTCTCCCTCTCAATCTCCTCCCTCTCAATCTCTTCTCTCTCCCTCTCCTTCTCCCCTTCCCTCTCCTCTCTCTCCCTTGCCCTCTTCCTCTCCTCCTTCCTCTCCCTTTCCCTCAAAACAGGGTTTCTCTGTGTGGTCCTGGCTGTCCTGGAACTCACTCTATAGACCAGGCTGGCTTTGAATTCAGAGATCACCTGCCTTTGCCTCCTCAAGTGCTGGGATCAAAGGTATGTGCCACCATCACTTGGCTAATGTTAAGTGTTTTTAAAAAGAGTTTCTTCTCCTCCATCATCATCATCACTATTAGAGGTGAGAGTGAACATGCAAGTGCTATAGTACTTGGGTAGAGGTCAAAGGACAGCTTTTGGGGTTCAGTTTTCTTCTTCCATTGTGAATTCCGGAGATTCAGTTCGGGCTGCCAGGTTTGTGCAGTAAGTGCTTTTACCTGCTGAGCTACCTCACTGGCCTGAAGTATTTTTAGAGTAGCTCTGTGATCGCAGCAAACAGGAGAAAATCAAGCCCCGTGTTCCCCGTGCACCCTGCCTTACTGACAGCATCCAGAGTAGAGGCAGACATCTGATGCACTGGGTAGGCCTGCGCTGGCCTGCATCACCCAAGCGTGTGGACAGCAGGGTTACATTTCAGTAGGTTGGTCTTTGTTTTTTTTTTTGTTTTTTTTTTTTTAAGGTAATAGAAATAGTTTAAGAAAGAGAAGACACTCCTGAAAATGGGAATGGATCAGTGAGCTGGGGCTAAGCATATTCGCAAAAGTGCTCTGTGTTTTCGTTGTTGTTTTGTGGAGGGCTGGAGGTGTGCATGCCTGTGGGCAAGTGCACACACATGTGTGGGGAAGCCTGAGGCTGACATCAGGTGTCATCCTCTGTTCCTCTCTCTCTTCCTACTCATTGATACGAAGTCTCCAAATTGTACCCACCACACCTCACTGGATCTGCATTCTGAGTGAAGAATTTAAGGTTGTCATGCCCATCTGGAATTGAGGTGCATACTGAGAATTTGAACTCTGGTCCTCATGCGTGTACAAGTGCTTAAAGCCTCTAAGCCACTCCCTCAGCCTGTCAGTGCTTTTTAATATAATCAAATGTATGTGTCCATTATTTCACTGTTGTTTAATTTTTTTTTTTTTTCCTTCTGGAGACAAGGCTTCATTTCACCTAGGCTGGCTTTGATGAGTAAGAATAAACTTGAATTTCTGATGCTTCTGTCTATACTTTTCAAGTTCTGGGATTACAGGCATGTGACACCATTCTCATGTCACCATGGGAACTAAACCCAAGGTTGTGCATACTGGGCAAACTGTCTACCGGCTGAGCCATGTTCCTAGCCAATTCCCAAAGGACTCCTATCCCAGTTAACAGGGCTTCCCTGCCTTCTGGTGATCTTTGTCACATCTTTCATCTCTGCGTTTCTCTACTGTGCACATCTTACATAACTTACAGCCCTGTGCCTGGCATCTCCTACTGTGTATAGTGTCTCTGGGGCAGTCCACAGTGGTCCTTCCTCAGGGGTGAACTGTGTTTGTGTATCTACTCAGTGGTGATGGATGCGTGGCTGTCTGGGCTTTGGGCTGCTGTACCTAATGTCACTGTGAGTACTCAAGGCCAGGTTTTCTTGCATCTGTTTTACAGACAGTAACTTCGTTTTGGGCAGCTATAAGACCGAGCAGTGCCCGAAGCCACCTCGCCTGTGTCGCCAGGGCTATGCCTGTCCACACTACCACAACAGCCGAGACCGCCGTCGGAACCCTAGGAGGTTCCAGTATAGGTGAGCTCATGGACCACAGACAGGAGGTGCTCCCCATCTGAGGTCCACTATGGCTCTAGATATTGTAGCTGTTGGCCTAATGGTTCTGGAGCCCCTGCTGCCTCCCTTCACCTGATAGATGCAGAGCCATGAGGCTGCTTCTTTCCTTCTTTCCTGTGACCGTTGCACCCAGTGCTGGGGAGGGGGAACATTTTCCATGCTGTTGTCATAGAGATGCCCACTCTTAGAGTTCTCTCATTGACGATTCCCTGCTCAGCAATGCTGTCAGCCCACAGGCAAGGAAGATGTCTTAAGGGTCTGAGCTTTTAGAGACAAAATGAAGGTGTGGACATCTGTTGTAGGGATAAGTGAGGACAAAGCTGGGATAAGTCTCTCTGCACTCAGACACATGATCTCCCTGCTGGCAGCCCTATCAGGCAGTGGGGACATAGCTGGCACACCCCCATCTAGCCTGCTTAGCACCGTTGTGTATCTTTACTGTCATTTCTGGTAATATACCACCCTGTACAATGTGCCACCTTATAATGTGAGGACCGGACCCCTCCCAACAGTTTGCACATTTGGCTGCACTGGCATGTGAGATAGGGTTCACCCTCCAGGCTGGTAACAGGGCCCTGAGTCCTGGAGCTCTGGGGGTGCTGAGCTCCTTACCCTTCTGATTTTCATCTGCCTCCTGGTTGGGGTCCCACCAGGCTGATGGTCCCCCATCTTCCAAAGTGTCTTCCACTCAGCCTCCAGCTGCCCTTCTGTGTATTGCTGTTCTCCTCTTTGGGCTTGCAGTCTGCACTCACAGTAGCCCGGGGCCTCAGTCTCCACAGGCTTCCTCCTTACAGCCTGTACCTTTTTTTTTTGCAGAGGGCTACCCTCTCCTCTTTGTAATAATCCCTTGTCTCCTTGGCTGCCCAGGGACACTTTTTTGATAGACAAAGATAGTGGATTTGTGACTTCACTGCTCTTTGAATAGCTTTAGGGTCAAGAAACATGAGCAGAAAATTAGGAATAATATAAACAGGTGATATTGTCATCACTGCCTGGCCTTAAGAGGACCAGTGAATATCCTTGTAAAAAGAATGGAAAAATAGGTAAAGAAAAAAATAAAGTGAGTTCCAGAGGTGGAAATTCTGACTAAAACCTAAAATGAATGACCGTGAAGCTGCCAAAAAGCACAGGAAGAGTGGGGAATGTGATCACTTTATCTGATTCAGAGTCTTGAAAACAGCCAGGCACAGTGGCACACGCCTGTAATCCCAGTGCCCAGGGAGGCAGAGGCAGGGGGATCTCTGTGAGTTTGAGGCCAGCCTGGTCTACAAAGCAAGTCCAGGACAGCCAAGGCTACACAGAGAAACCCTGTGTGTGTTGTCTTGAAAATAGCATCAAGTCTCAGATTACTGCAGAAGGTAGAGCCCTGGGCTTGCTGTTTCTCACCCTAGGCAGCTCTGCCTGACTCAGGTGGGGAGGGCCTGTTCTCCTTTGCATCCTTGAGGGGGAGCATGGCCACTGTAGGTTCACTTTGCCGTCTGTCCTCTGTGTTGGGAACCAGATTCTGAGCACAGAGGATACACTCTTCCTATTCTAGGTCTACACCCTGCCCTAGTGTGAAGCATGGTGACGAGTGGGGCGAGCCGTCACGGTGTGACGGTGGGGACAGCTGTCAGTACTGCCATTCTCGCACAGAGCAGCAGTTCCATCCTGAGGTAGGCACTGGCCAGGGCATGGGTAGGATTATTGGCAGCCCAAGAAGGGCTTGCTAAGTATGGAATCCTCACTGGAATGGCTTGTGGGACTCAGTTGCATCATGCTGTGAGTGGTATTAAATCAGCCTAGGAGGAGTTGGGGAAGGGGGTTGGCAGAAGGGGGCAGGAAGGAGCCCCTTGAAGGGAGAAGAGCACTTTCCTCTCCTAGAACACAGGGTACCACCAGGAATGGACAATCTTTACTGGATGATTCCTTCTGGCTCAGTCCCCCGGCACTGGTTGCCCTGTCTTCCAGAACCTACTAAGGTCCAGCTGATCCCGTGTGGCCCACAGCTCCACCTTGAGTGCCAAGTGGCATGAACTGCCTGTCCCTGAGCAACAGAGTCTCACTAGTGAGGATGTTTCAGGGGTTAAAAGGTCACCACCTGAATGAATAGGGAGGGCTGTCTGTGGAACATTCTAGGTAGGTGTGTGGCCCTGTCCTTGAGTTCACCTTGGCTGCTCAGTCACCCAGCAGAACACACTCAGATCTGAGTTAAAATGAATAAGCAGATGAACTGTCCTTGGTGCCTTGTCTCCAGGGAGGTGGGGCTAGGCTGGAGGAACTGAAGGACATGGGTTGTATGTAGGCATAAGTCAGCTAGTGCAGGGTCATGCCGTTCCTGAGCCTCTTTAGTAGGTGGTGTGGTTTTAGTATCTGGGCAGATGTTGGCCCCTGGGGTGCCGTTCTGGTGCCAAAGGCTCATCTGTCTTTTCTCAGGTCCCTATGGTGAGTGTGGTACCCCAAGTGAAGTAGTGGACAGTCTGGTCATAAGATAGATGCTTGTATTGAATAGGTATTTCTTGAGCTTCTGCTGTATACCAGACAGTTAGATGCCTCCTCCAGAGTGTCAGGTGGACTTTGGAGGTCTGATAGACAGGCTTGGCTTTGGCCAATACATTTTGCAGGGAGGAGAGCATCTCAGAGCAGTGTGGTGGCCACCTTTCTATCACTAGACAGAAAAGTTTATGCAGTTGGAAGGTTTGGAGGTTCCCATCCATGATCATATGGCCTCATAGATCTGGACTGCACTGCCCCTACAAGAGCATATCACGTTGTTCTAGGGGTCCCCCACTAGGCCCTCCCTGCCTTGTCAGCACTCCACCATCCTCCCGTAGTGAGAACCAGGCCTTCATGAACCTTTGGAGACACTGTACATCTCTTCTGGAGCTGGAAGTGTCCACACAGTCTGTGATTGCTTCTGCGCTCTTCACAGAAACCAGATCACTAAGCCTCCATATTTTGTCTGATTTCCTAGATCTACAAATCTACAAAATGCAACGACATGCGCCAAACTGGCTACTGCCCTCGGGGCCCTTTCTGTGCCTTTGCACATGTTGAGAGTAAGTAGACAAGCTCCAGCCTCCTGGGGGCCTCCTCAGCTACCATGTGGCTGCACATCTTGGGCAGCAGCTCCACAGAGTCTCCCTGAGGGATGGCTCAGCACTGTGACTTGGGGACTGGTCACATCTGGACATAATATAATGCCCATTTAGATGGCTGGAGTGGGGGCAGGGAGAGGGGAGGGCTCATGCCACATGGCTAAACCTGCCTTGCCCTTTGTATCTGGGACAGACCAGACGTGCAAACTTAAAAGGACCCCTGCACCAAGGTCTGCGGGCCCCACCCACCTCATGGGCATCCAGATCTCTTGTCCTTTACCTGCTTACACACACTTTGCCCTGAGCTGCTGTTCTGGTGGGACTGAGTGGCAGTGGCTTTGTGGAGTCACTGTCTGTCCCTGTACCTGGAGGAGGCACCAAGATCCCTTAATTGGGGTTGGCCAGCTGGCCTCAGACCCTGGTGTCACTAATTGTCACACAGGCTCATAATTTATTCTCTAAAGCTGTCCCCAGCTCTAGAGTTTGGTTTCCCTCTGGTTATAAATTAGTTGCAATTCAAGCTTCACTTTCAGTTTCAGTTGGGGTAGCAGCTGTTTCTATTCACACTTAACATGTTGATTTTCGTGTTAAAATGACAGACTCCCAATGGCAGTCTTTGGGAGCTGAAGAGATGGCTCAGTGGTTAAGAGCTCTTGCAGAGTCCAGAGTTGAGTTCCCAGCACCCATCTCAGGAGGCCCACGAGACTACGGAATTTAATGCCCTTCTGTGGGCTCCTGAGGCTCCTACACTCATATGCACAGACTTAAAAATAGACCTCTGTTTAAACAGATTTTTTATGTATATGAGTGTTTTGTTTGCATGTATTTATGTGCACTATATGCATGCCTGGTATCTGCAGAAGCCAAAAGGTGTTTCGTTCCCTGGAACTGGAGTTACAAATGATTATGAGCTACCATGTCAGTTCTGGGAACCCAGGTCTTCTTGCAAGAGCAGCAAATGTTCCTAACCGTTGAGCCACATCTCCAGCCCCTAAAAAGAATTAAAAAAAAAAATTTACATGACTGACTGTGGGCTGGCCTGCAATCCAGAAGAAGGGAAGTGGTGACAGCGTCAGCTTGTGCTCTCCACCCGTTCTGAGGGCCGGCTGGCAGCCCCTCAACGTCAGCTACTCTTTCTTTTCTTGGCAGAGAGCCTGGGCATGGTGAGCGACTGGAGTTGCCGTGACCTCAGCTCCAGCAGCGGCTCAGCTCTCAGCAGCCAGCCTGCAAGTGTAAGTGGACGTTGCTTGGATTAATCACACCGTCGGGAACAGAGATGAGCTGACATTTTGGTGGTCTGATTGGAAGCAGTCTACATGTGGAGTTGTGGTTCCTTCTAGAAGAGTCTAGAGAACCAGCAGTGTCATTGCCCGGGCTGGAGCAGGTCGTGCTCCTGGTGTGCTGGCTTGTGGGCTCTGGCTTTAGCCGGGGTCTGGTGCCTTGCCGTTCTCATCACTCCAGATTCGTGGCTGTCAGTCCTAGGCAGTTGGAGGTCATCAGCAAAATGTGCCTAATGTGTTACTCCTCAAGGCATTATTTTAGTTCTTTTTTATTTTATTGGAGTTATTTATACCTCTTTCTCCCTTCCAACACCCCAACACCGGGTAGGAGAGAAAGAAGGTTAGTGGGGAGAGGGGTCATAGTTCTCTTTTGCTACTTCCTGCCAGTTAGGGTTGTTGAGTTCCTTGGGCAACTCCAGTCTTTGTTTTGGGATTATCTTTAACTTCAAACTGCATCAGCAGCAACCAGGAGCAGCAGGGAGGAGCAACAGCTTCCTTCATTCTTGGAGCCCTCTTCTCTGTCTGGGCTCTGGCATTTATTCCCTCTCCAGAGTCCTCAAAATTAAACCATCTGCAGCTGGAAAGATCTCACCCCTCTCAGCCTGCACAGGGCCAATAGTCTGCTGCTATGGACAATCTGAATCAGCCTCATATCTCATACCTGGGGTTAACACAAAAGCATATTTATATAACATGACTAAGTTTTTGTTTGTTTTGTTTTTCAAGACAGAGTTTCTCTGTGTACTCATGGCTATCCTGGAACTCACAGACATCCACCTGCCTCTGCTGGGATTAAAGGCATGTACCACCACCATCCTGCCCATAACTGGCTCTTTAAAGACACCAAAACTTTCTGCTACTCTATTTTACCCAACACTCCCAAGTTTTGGATGAGGGCATTGTGTATCTGATGGGTATAATGGGCTTAGATATCACTTCTTGTAGAAATCACTTCCTGTCTGTGCCAGAGTCGGCTACTAGAGGAGCCATCCCAGTATGGGGACAGGATGTTCAAAAATGGATTAAAAATAGGGTTTGATTCTAAACTGTTGGTGTGACATTGAAATAGCCCTGAATTTTCTGGGTAGTGGTGGCACATACCTTTAATCCCAGCACTCAGGAGGCAGAGGCAGGTAGATCTCTGAGTTCGAGGCCAGCCTTGTCTACAGGGTGATTTCCAGGACAGCCAGGTCTACACAGAGAAAACCCTGTCTCGAACAAAACAAAACCAAACTTAGAAAAAAGGGGAAAAAAAATGTCCTGAATTTGTAGAATGGAGTTGCTCTGCTTAGGTTGTACCCTTTTAAGGTGTCACTGTACTTCTTGCCAAGGCCACTTGTGTTGGGTGGCTGAGTCTGTTGCCAGGCCCCTGAGACTCTAGAAGTGTGTCTTTATGGTTTAGGGTTTAGTTACTCTTGTTCTTTTGCCTCTTCTGCCTGAGGATGGTCCTTTGTGGCTGCCAGGGCAGGGTCTGAATCTGTTCAAGGTACAGCAGGTGTCCTCTGCAGGCCCCAGCTCCGGGGAGGCCCAGTGCAGCTAGGGTAGACTTTGATAATGCGCTTCAGTGTGTTGTGGGATGATGCTGCCACTCTGCTGTCAGTGAGGTGTCCTGGGTGTCCCTGTCTCTGTGTGAGAGGCAGTGGGGGAACTGGGCTGAGATGTCCAGGGAGGCATCGTCTCTGCATTCATTCCTGCTTTGAGGCCTGGCAGTCTGTATACCCAGAACTGGCCACTTCTCTTTTGGAATTGTCACAAAATCCTCACAGGGCCACCTTGAATGCCTAGAGCTCCCTCCTTCAAGAAGACACAGCTGGGCCTCCCTTAGGCAATATCCACACTCCTGTGCCAAGTCAGCCACAATGCTATTGGGTCAAACAGGACACCAGGGATCCTGGTCCTAGTCCCCAGCACGATGCTCCTGAATTTGACCACTTTATACAAGGGCTTGTCTAATGTGGTAAATTCACATGCCCACATCCAGGCCTTTTTATTGAATAATTCCTTGGCCCTTGGTACATGTGCTACGGACTGTCAGTCTTGAGTGATTCAAGTGTGGTGTGGGAAGGACTTTGGGTACCAATGGACAGGAACTGTGAAAACACCTTCTCTGTTTCACAGTTCTTCAAGGTCATGTACTTTCTCAGTGTTTTGTTTTACGGGGTTGTTACTGGTTTTGTTTTTTTGAGATAAGGCCTTATTATATAGCCTCAACCTCATGATCTTACTGCTTCAGCCTCCTTTGCCTGGGCCAGCAGACTAGCTCCAGCATTTTCTAAATTCTTTTTTTAATTAATTGATTAATTTATATCACAATCAGAGCATCCTCTTCTAACCAAAATGTAGGTTTCAGAAGATATCTCCTCTTTGCATTTTCAACCTGAGTGGTCCTTCTGTTGCAGGCCAAACGGAAAGACTCCCCCTCTGAAGGAAGCCAGAGAGCTAGTGAGGACAGCAAGCAGGTACAGTTCTGGGGCCACTTGCCTGGGCAGCTGGATAGCATGGCTTCTGTTAGGCCTTCTGTACACTGTGTATCTTGCTCTGCCACTGAGCTAAGTCCCCAGTCCCAGTCCCAGCACTTGCTTGTTCTTTAATTACCTTTTTCTTTTGCTCATAGTCATGTGTCCTTTGTTTTATTGTTATTTAAGCATGGCGATGGTGGCACATTCCTTTAATCCCAGCACTCAGAAGGCTGAGGCAGATGGGTCTCTGTGACGTCAAGGCCAGCCTGATCTGCAGAGTTAGTTCCAGGAGAGCCAAGGCTACACAAAGAAACCCTTCCTCAACTCCCCCTTCCTAAAATTGTGTTCTACCTTGAAAACAACAAAACCAAAGCCTTGCAGCATTTTTTCTCTGGAAAACACAGAGCCTATATATCGGGCAGCTGCAGCCACTGTAACAAAGGGTCTCAGGCAGAGGCTTAAGCAACAGAACTCTATTTCCAAGTCCCTGAGGTTAGAGAGTGAGGTGAAGGAGGGGTGGGCCTGGGGCCTCTCCTGGACCCACACACACTTGGGCTCACTGTGGCCTCACAGGATTATTTCTTGGTACATGTCTTTGTCCTCATCTCTTACAAGGACACCATTCTCCCAGTCAGTGACCTCATCATAACCTACTATGTCCATAAAAAATTTTGGGTCCAGATAAGATGGCAACCAAATGTCCTGTTAGTAAGGGTTCCTACATATGGATTTTAGGAACACTGTTAGCGTCACTTCCGTGTTTCAGAGCCTAGCTTGTTTCTGAGAGTGGACATCAGTGGCTCTGAGGAGCCTCCCATTTAAGGGAACACAGCCTGTCTGTGCTCACTGAAGCTCCCTCGCCATGCCCAGGTTCTGAGATGGGGCTTCATGTGCCTCTAACCCCAAGACCTCTTCCCCGACCAGTTTTGCTTCCTTGTGATGATTCAGACTAGTTACCTGTTTTAGGAAACAGGGATTTTGTCTTGACACAGCTGCCCTAATGACAAGGTCATTTGTGTTTCCCCTTCACTGTGAAAAAACAGTGAGTGGTTCAGGGCTCAGTGGTCCATGCCTGTAACCCCAAATCCCAATACTTGGTAGGACAAGTCAGGAAGATCATGAATTCAAAGGCCAGTCTAGGCCACATAGTGGGACCCTACCTCAAAACAAACTAACTAACTAACTAGCTAAATACTAATCAGCATTGGCTCAAAAATTGCTCTGGGTGAATTGTTACTTGCTCTCCTTCTTGTGGGAGAATTTTTATTCTCCTTGGGTTTTCTGCTATCCTCATGAAGCCATGGCAAGGGAAGGAGGGTGAGGTATTCATGGGCCACAAGGGCAGAATATTAGTTGGGGAAGGTGAAGTGTTCTAGAAACTGGTGGTGATGGTGTTTGCGGAAGGGTGGTTGTAATTAATGTTACAGAAGTGTACACTGGGAGCCAGGTCTTGTGATGCAGGCACAGAAAAACCCAGCTACTTGGGAGCTTGATGTAAGACTATCACTGAGTTGAAGGCCAGCGTGGCCATTAGAGTAAAGGCCTGTCTCATAGGTTGAAAATAAAAGACTGGGGATGGAGCTCAGTGATGAGTGCTTACCTCATATCCTAGTGAGGTCTGCTATTGCTTTGATGAAACACCATGACGAAAAGCAAATTTGGGAGGAAGGGGTTTATTTGGCTGACACTTCCACATCACTGTTCATCACTGAAGGAAGTCAGGACAGGAACTCAGACAGGGCAGGAACTCAGGAGATGATGCAGAGGCCGTAGAGGGTGTTGTTTACTGGCTTGCTCACATGGCCTGCTTGGCCTGCTTTCTTAAAGAACGTAGGAGATCACCAGCCCAGAAATGACTCCACCTGCAATGGTCTGGGCCCTTTTCTTTCGATCACTAAATAAGAAAATGCCTGGGGAAATTGCCAGCCCATCCGTTTCTATGTCTCTGCTGCTGTTGTATTCCCAACAGTACCTGCTCATATCGTTTGTGCTTTTGAACAGAACCACCTTGCTGTGTTATCAGTGGTTCACCCACTGGCCCCCAGCATAAGCTCCAGTGTGGCATCTAGCCTGGCATCCAGCACTGGCTCAGGTAGCTCCTCCCCCACGGCTCTACCTACCCTCTCTTCTCGTGCCCTCCCACTGGATCCTGCTGGCAACACTGTGGAGGCGGTCATAGGTAAGTCCACACTTTTTTTTTCCTTAGCACCATGTTTCACAGTTACAGATGTTCAGGATGCGCTGCTCTGTAGAAGAGTCACAGGCATGGTCTGTCATTTCTCACTGTGAATCACTCACTGCTGTGTGGTGCTCAGGAGTGCAGGGTATGTGTAGCCCACATCACATACTGCACAAAACACTGGAAATGAGGCTAGTGAGGAGTGGAAATGGAAGCCATGATGAGCTAAAGGTGGGAGTGGTGGCGGGGTCAGGGGAGAGCTGGAATGGAGCCTGCAGCAGGCAGACACAGAGCTGCGGCAGCCAGCTTCCTGGGTTTTTACTACCTAGGAGTCGTTCATTAGGGAAGACCAATGTGGTAGTGGCTGGGCTGTGGTGATGTATCAGGGCCTAAACAGGAGCCAACAACCTGGGCAGAAAGGCTGCGGCCAAGAAGGGTACAAAGGTGTTTGTGAGTCGCAAGTGGCATACTCTGAGCTGCTGTACCTTGTGGACACTAGGGCCTCGTTGACCCAGGCTACAGTGAGAATTTCAGTTTCTTTAAAAACACGGAAATGTTATGGGAATGTCTTCGTTTTAACCCCAGGTGTGGGATGTTGGGCTGCTTCAGATTGTCCACAGCAGCTGACTATGACTTGTCTTGCATTCCAGCAGGGGCGTGGTTTTGCCAGCTGTAGATAGTTTTTGTGAGTGTGTGACATTTGGAATTCTGGGAATTTTTCAGAGGATATATAAATGCTAATAGCCCAGAAGAAGGGGCTAGTTGGTCGGCTGGTGGTTGGATGTGGTTTGTGGCTGTTTGTCAAGTATGAAGAGAAGAAAAAAATTAGGTATGCTGACAGCCAAAGATCACATTTGCCCCAAGGAGCCTGACGCCTCTAATCAGCAGGAAGTAGTCTAACAATACCATCATTGCCGCCTTTCCCCTTCTTGTTGTGTCTTCTCTGCTTTGCTTTTCTACTTCCTCAAAATGGAGTTAGAGTTTTTCATGGAAGTTCTCTTTAAAAACTGTTTCTGTATCTTGGTTTTCATTTACCTGCTCAGCTCTTTTTGCTAGTTCACACTGTAGTTCCTCTTTTCTAACAGATACTGCTCAAGTTCTGGCTGTTTTTCCCCCCTCTTCTGTTCTCTTCATTTGTTCTTCCTGTCTGTTTCTCCATTTCATCAGATTTACCTTTAACAGTCTCTGTTAGCTTTGGGACTTCTCTACTTTAGGAGAAATCTCTTCCTTACCATCAGAAGCAAGCATTTCTTTAATCTCTGACTTTTGTGAAATGTCATTCATGTTTGCGTTTTGTGGTTTGGGGCTAAAGCTTTGTGTATTTTTTTTTTATCTTTAAGATTTATTTATTTGGACAGAATGGGTCATTCATCTAGCTACACAGTAGCACTTAACTGTAGAGACAAGGGGGCATTGTTCTAAGGCTGGTAAAAACCAGTGTGGAGTCTTGCATTCTGCCTTTGAGTGACAAAAATGACATGGAGTTTAGGGAGATGGGGCAAAGGACGCATGCGCACTTTGAGGGCTTTCTTATATGCACTGCTGTTCAAAGGAAAGATGGGGTCCACTGGGTGCCATCTCCAGGCATTGCAAGGGACCACCCTGAGTAACCCGTCAGGGGTCCCTACTTCTGTTGCTTCTAAGCTTTATGCAAAAGCTTTGTTAACTTATATAAAGATCATGTGTATTTTAGGAAAACGATGCATTTTTTAAAAAAAACTTTTATGTAAGAACTGACAGAGGGGTTTGCTTGTATGTGGGAAGCTGACTTTGAGAAAGCACTCTGGTGGCTTTACTACAAGTCCAGAGCTATAGAGAACTGTTAATAGATATATGTGCAACTAGATACGGACAACAATTGTATTTTTTTAAAATAAATATTTTTAACAA
>CM053757.1:19355639-19400597 GCA_028658305.1 Pachyuromys duprasi
TTTTTTAAAAAAAACTTTTATGTAAGAACTGACAGAGGGGTTTGCTTGTATGTGGGAAGCTGACTTTGAGAAAGCACTCTGGTGGCTTTACTACAAGTCCAGAGCTATAGAGAACTGTTAATAGATATATGTGCAACTAGATACGGACAACAATTGTATTTTTTTAAAATAAATATTTTTAACAACAAAAAAAAAAGATTTATTAAATAAATACACCTGCAGGCCAGAAGAGGGCACCAGATCGCACTGTAGATGGTTGTGAGCCACCAAGTGGTTGCTGATAATTGAACTCAGGACCTTTAGGAAGAACAGTCAGTGCTCTTAACCTCTGAGCCATTTCTCTAATGCAGCTTTGTGTATTTTGTGCTTTTTCTTAGCTGAAGGCGGTTCAGCCCTGCTCCTCCTCACCATTCTGTGGTCACTAGAGCTTAGTTGACCCAGGCCTAAGTTTTTTGTTGTTGTTAAGATGTTACTTGTTTTTATTTTATGTATATGAGTTTGCCTAAGTACATATCTGTGCACAACATGCATTGCCTATGGAAGCCAGAAGGAGGGCATTTGACCCTGAAAATGGAGTTACAGAAAGTTGTGAGCTGCCTTATGGGTCCTCTGGAAGAGTAAGCAGCCAGAGCTCTTAACCAGTGGGCTGTCTTTCCAGCCCCGAGAGCCTGTATCTTGCCCTGACCTGTATCTTGCCCTGACCTTGGGAGACACACAGAAGAATGGCATTTGTGGTGATTTTGGAGATGTAGAACTGGGAAGAGAAGCCCTCTAGGCTGGGGAAGGTCCTGCTGCCTAGCGACCCAGAGTAAAGGTGTCCATGTTGGTATACAAGTAGCAAAGTGGCAGTCCCCACCTAACAGACATAGAGAGGCATGTCACTCACCACCCCACAAGACTGCACAAGCTCTTTCCATTTCAGCCAGCTAGAGTCCTGCAGTGATTGCAGATTGGAGACGATGCCCCCAATGCTGGTAGCGGAGGGTTCCCTTTACCACCCTCAAGGGACACTTAAAGGCAGGCCTGTACTACATGGGGACTTATTAGGGAATCTTAGAGCTGGGGAGTGTGCTGCTGGTGCTCCTGGGAAAGCACTGTGGGCGTGGCACTGCAGCTGCCTAAGGAGGTTCATGGCTGCAGTATGTGTCCTCAGGCTCGCTCTCAGGATAGATGTGGCTCTTCCGCTCTATCACTTTTCTAAGTCACTGCATAATCGTGTGGCTTTCCTACCAGGAGACCTGAGTTCCCACAGGGGTTTTATTTGGGTCTCACCTTCTCACAGGAGTTTTATGTGGGTCTGTCTCACCTTCTCCAGAACCCTCTAGAATTCAGATTTATCAGGAGGTCATGGAGGCAGTGGGAACCTCCAAGAACCCACCACCTCCCTGTCTCTGCTGTTGGGTTCAGGAAGAGAAGGAGGGAAGTTCTGTAGGCCCCAGGTGCTGTGTCGGGTTATTACAGAAGGACCTTGTCTGGGTCTTGGGGCTGTCCTGCAGTTACCTGAGATGCTCACCCACTCCCTCAGGCCCCTTGATGCTCTAAGAATCATGCTGGCCTCAAGACCTTCACGCCTCGGGCTTTCTAGTGTAAATCCAGCAGTGGTAAAGAGGATACACAGCAGAAGGATGCTGAGGGACAGTTAGAGCCCCATCCCTGAGCAAGCACTGTGTGGGCACTTGCTCACCGAGGTGAAAAGTGGATCCAGGGTACCATGAACATTGAAAGTGTCTCCGGAAGACCTGCACTGTCAGGTGTTTCAGACTGACAGGCTTGTTAACATATTTACCGTAGTTGTAGCCATTATTTAAGACGCAATGCATGGTCTCAGCCGCAAAGTTGAAAAAGTTGCATTTTTTTTTATCAGTTTTGTATTGCTGGGGATGGAACCCAAGGCCTTAAGTGTACTAGGTCCAGTCTTCGTTTACAGTTTATGGTAGTTGCTGTTTCCTGCTTAAAATAGTGAATATTTTCTTTCCTCACTGTGAATGCCAGCTGAGGTCGTTTATCCAGCTGGTTACTGTAATCTCAGTGCCTGGGAGACTGGGGCAGGAGGATCACTTTGAGGCCTCCTGGACTATATATCAAGACCCTTCCTGTCTCAAAACAAAACAAAATCTATTCCGTAAGGGTCCTATCTTCACACAAAAAGTCAGTGGGTTAGTTTCCCAGTGATGGGCATTCATGGTTCCTAGACACAGGGGCCTCTATCCAGTAGCCAGCCTGACCCACATGCCCCTGCCCCATGGGGTTGGCCCTCGCTCTGGTTCTTTTTCAGTTTAGAGGGTTGGGGTTGAGGAGGGGCAGATTGGAGGACAGCGTGTTTGTGGAGCAGTTTCCTTTAGATGAAGGCAAGTGCAGGGCCTGCACATTTAAGAGGTGCAGGGGCAGCGGGCGGGGGTTGCGGTAGTCCGTGTGAGCCTGCCTCTGGTTCTTGACCCCAGAGGACTGGGCTATGCTCGTCCCCTCCCCGTACGCCCCTCCCTCTCTTCTGCGAGCCAGGCTTTCAGCTGAAATCTGTCTGTTCTGGCACACCTGGTAAGCGGGTGCTGGGGGAGGTGTGGCCTGGTGCTGGGGGCAGGGTATAAAGCGTGAGTGGGCGGGGCCTGTACGCGGGCCGGGCGGGTGGCTGGCGAGGGTGGAGCGCGAACCAGGCAGGTTTGAATCCTCAGCGACCGCCGCGGCTGCAGAGGATATGAGTCAGCATTGACAGTGGCTGCGGCAGATCCCAGTCTCGCGTTAGCCCGGCACCAAGTTGTGGGTCATTTCTCGGCGCTTTGAAGAGGGCATGCGTCCTCCCTCCTCCCCAGGTGTGCATCCCCACCCCCTCCGTGCGCGCGCGTCCCCTGGGGCTTCTGTCCTACACTCATATCCTCCCGGGTGGTGGCTCCCCTTGGCACGCATCTGCTCAAGTGGTCCCCCTTGACCATTCGCCTCCCGTGAGCTCTTCCTGGTCGGTCAGCGAAATCCCAGGTAGTTTTCCTTCTAAGTGCACCCTCCTCGCCCAGGTGGAGGTCTTGGTCCCTTCAGTTCATTTCTCTCCAAAATGCATGTCCCTCCTGGTGCATGTTCCGTGGAAGCCATGTACCTCTTTGGCCATGAGATCATGAGATCTATACCAGGTTTTTCAGGCTGTAGAAGGATGTTAACTCACATGCCTACTTTTATTCTCACTTGCTTTTGTTGGTGCTGTTACCAAGGGCCCTGTGGCCCTTCCTGTGGCTTGTGTTTCTTCTCCTGTGAGGATTGCCTCCCCCCCAGTTCCTCCACCTATCCCAGTTCAGAGTGTAGGTACACCGGTTGCTTGGTGCTCCTCTGTTCTGTAGCTGCAGCTAGAGAAGGTTCCCATCATGTCTTGCCTTTAACTCCTTGCAGTCTGTGTGGTTTGTTACTTCATATATTCCTGACCCTAGATGACTGCAGCACCTTTTAAATGTGCTGTGTCATATTGGAACTGGTGATGCCTGGGACAGTACTGGAGCTCTCTGCTGGTTGCTGTTGAGATCTGGATGGCTTCGGGTGACCTGGTGGAGCTGGTTGTGAGTCAGGTGGCACAGCCTGGCCCTCAAACCCTTGCTGTTTATGTAAGGAGGCTCACCTAGATTTCCACTCTTTTTCTAAGTTGTTTTATTTTGTTTTGTTTTGTTTTGTTTTGTTTTGTAAGTGTGACTCAGAAAGTACTGGGTGTGATCGTCTGGATCATTAGGGTTAGTGAGGTTGGAGAGAAGAGCCTGGTGGATTAGGGTATAGGATGGGTACCTAAACATTCAAAAGAGTAGGATATCCCCCTTGGGACCTGTGGCTCTGAATTAAGGCTGACAGGGCCAGAGACTCACCAGACATCCCCTCTTTGCTGATACCTTGCTGGGCTCCAGGGCAGGGGCTCACATCCTGTGCTGGGCTTCCATTTTAGGATTGATTGTGGTTCTGTCACAGCTTGGCCCCTCTGAGCGGTGTGTGCTGTGTAGTGAAGGCTGCCTCTGCTCCTAGGACTCCGTGCTGGGTACAGAGATCCTGACTAGACTGAGTCATCCTGGGAAGACAGGTTTCCATTTCCATGCTGTTCTTTGCTCCTTAATTCTTCAAAATGAGTTTTCACATTTGAGCCAGGGTCACAAGAGCCACAGACTGTCCCTCACTTAATTTTCCAGGCTTTAGGTGCAGAGGTTGCCAGTCCAGGGTGGAAAGCCTGGCTGACCTCCCTGCTCCAGATCAGCTGTAAAGGATAGGCTGGGGCCACTGCACTGGGGGCAGCTGAGGCTGGATGAAGCAGGTTGCTGTGTGGAAGGATGGGAACGTAGTCTCAGTCTGCCTACTTTGGCCAGCTCTGTTCAGATGTACTAGATCAGCACACAGGGTTTGAAGGCTGATGAGATCTGGGACTAGTGGGACGTGCTCAGCAGCGGATTATGAAGAAGGACCCACCAGGAAGCTTTGGCCAGCTCGCTGAGGGACTCGGGCTTGAGAGGCAAGAACTCCATTTAAGACAGGTTTGTCCCTACAGGCTGTCGGCAGTACAGGGACAGCCAGAGGATGGGTGATGGCGGCCATGAACGTGGACTTGAGTCTTAGTTGGTGTTGAGTAGAGAGAAAGCTGTGCTTAGCTTGCTGTCATTGAAGAGACCTTAAAGCATGTCTACCCTTGGGAGATAACTGCTCTCCCCAGCTGACTGAGAGAGGAGATCTTGGGAGTAGGATGCGGTGCTACAGAATGGCCATCTAGGACATGAAGGAATGAAGTAGGTAGTGTGAGGTGTCCACCAGAGACTATTTCAACGTGGGTTAAGTCAATAGAAAGTCCTTTTTTAGCCACCTGGCAAATATACTGGGTGTTTAATAAACAGGGTGGGCTGTTTGCTTGTTTGTTTGTTGGGCTGGAGCTTTTAAGCACAAAAATCACATCCTGGGTTGACACCCCTCACTTAGCAAGAACAGTTAGCCTGAAGCAGAACTGTAGAAACCAGAAGCAAGGTTAGTACATTTAGGGACTTTCCCAGAACAATGGACTTTGATAGGTTAAGACTTGGTTCTCATTTTGGTAGGTTCTCATTTTGCTGCCTATCTGCTTGGTTTTAAGGCTGAATGGTACTTCTGTCACAGAATCACTTGTGCTAAGACTTACTAAGGTATGAGGCCCTGTTACCCTAGGGCTTCAAAAGCCACTGTATAGGCTGTGACCAGGCTGTGGCAAAGGCTGCAAGGCCTCTGGAGGAAAGCTGTGTGAAAGAGGATGCAGAGAGAATGGACTCAGTTGGAAAGAGGGAGCTCTGTGGAAACAAGTGCTTTGCAAGAGACAGAGCTGGTCAGAAGGATCTAGAAGGCAGAGGAAAGGGTGGGGCTTGAGAAGGTGTGAGGATAAGAGGGGTAGGAAACTGGGCAAGGATGGCAACAGAGGAGCAGGAGCTGGCTGCCCAAAAGTTAGCACTCACAGCAAGGGGCAGGCAGTTCTGTGAGTCAAGGGCAAGGCCTGGAGTCCATGGGCAGACATGGTAAGGGAGTGTCTCCAGGATCCCTTTGTTGTGGGTTAAACTGTATCCCTCCCACAAAAATGAATCTCGGACTGAGAATATAGTTGAGTGGTAGAGCATTTACCTATACTATGTGAGGCTCAAGTTCAGTTACCAGCATTGAAGGACATATCTGTCAATGTGTGCTCATTTGGAAATGGCATCTTAGTCATCAAGTTAATATGAGGTCATTAGAGTAGCCCCTGATGCAGTGATGGTGACCTTCTAAGAAATATGGACTCACAAGTAGGGTTGTGACAATGGAGCAGGTCATGATTCATGTTGTCACATGCCCAGGAAGATCTGAAGCCTCAGAAGCCAGAGAAATACTCCCTAAGCCAATAGAAAGAGAGCAGGCAGGTCTCCACGTTTTGATTTTGAACTTGAGGCCTGCAAGATTGTGAGATGATAAAGTCCTGAGCTGAAGCCACCCAGTAGGTGGTCCTCAGTCACTACAAGCCCAGGATACCCATGGGCCTTGGTCAGCTGAAAGCCAAAACAGCACATCTCTCCACCTCAGGCTATCTGAAAGAGGCAGCTTATATAGCAGGAGGTACTTACTGCAAGAAGGACCTCAGAAGCTCAAGTCAGGGACAGGTGTGCAACCCGGGAGACATACAGGAATCAGGGAGCCTGTGCAGCAGGAGCACTGGGGTAGTGGCCTGCATTGTCCTGCTCTGCTTTTGCGTTTAGTCTCTGATGGTGGAGTTTCTTCTAGCAACTTGTCGTGAATCTCTTCGGCAGTCATCACACCCGTGCCTGGTTCCCATGCATGGCCTGAGGACATCAGAAATTATAGACGTACATGCTAGGTCAGCCCTGTCTTACCTGTACTTTATCCTCTCGTTGCTCTCCTAAGGCTACACTGTGTGGGGTAAAAAGCCCTGAATGGGAGTGCCCTGGCCTTGAGGGTGTCAGGCTCCATGGTGTCTAGTGTCTAGGCTGGGAGCCTTGGATTCAGGCCTTTAGGATCTCTCCAGCCCTGCCACCCTGCTCATTCATCTCTTCCGAATTAGACTCAAGCCTTGTTGGAATGGCTTGTCTTTGAGAGTGGTTACCTGTATGTTTCTCTCACCCTGGCCTCCTGGGGGGTGGAGATCACTGCAGTGAGTAGAGCTCTGGTACAAAGGGGAATGTTTTTTCTTGGGTGCTTCAGCAGCCTGGCCTCAGGGCCCTGAAGATTCCTCTTGAGACCCTTGTCTAGAGAAAGTAGGTCTTTTAACAACTCAGGTAGTGAGGGGACAAGGCTAGGTGTGAGGGAGCTGGGATACAATTGTGCCAGGAGCTCTAGAAATAAGTTTAATATAACAGAAACAAGCCAACGGCTGATCCACTCCAGCTTGAGCAAGTATGATGGGTGCCACACAGCCATGAGGTGCCTCCCAGGAATCAGGAGCATTCAGTTTATTCTTCTTGGAGCCACTGAGAAGCATTCATCAGGAGAGGTGTGTTCTATCTTTGACTCAGCTGGACACCATGAGGCTGAGCAGTGCTCACTGGTCCTAAGAATGAGACTCAGAGACAGGGAAAGGACAGTATGGTGGGGGTTGAGCTCTTGAATGCACCATCAAGGTTCCTACAGCTCAGAGGTGCAGCTGGGACTATAGCAGCGTCTCTGTCGCTCTCTGGTTGTAGCCACTCCTTGGTTGCAGCTAAAATGAGTTGATCTAGTACGCTGGCCCCTGCCACTCGGTGCCTCCTTCACTTTGTGGTAGACCATGCTTCCCTGCGTCCTTGCCCTGGCTGAGACACGTCTGGCTCTGCGCTAGGTGGAGATTCATCCTTGGCAGCAGGGTTGTTATGCATGGTACTAACTGGGCAGTGACAGCTTTGCCTGAGCATTTTCATGTGAAGTCCCGAAATGGACATGACCTGGAAGACCTGGTAACATGCTAGACATAGGCAGGCAGTGGCCCCTGGAATTTTTTAAATTAAATGTATTATTGTTTGTTTGTTTTTAATTTTATTTTTATTAATTAGTTTATTCACTTTGTATCCCAGCTATAGCCTCCTCTCCCATCTCCTCCCAGTCCCTCCCTCCCTCTTCTCCTATGCCCCTCCCCCCAGTCCAATGATAGAGGAGGTCCTCCTCCCCTTTCATCTGACCCTAGTCTATCAGGTCTCATCAGGACTGGCTTCTTTGTCTTCCTCTGTGGACTGGTAAGGCTGCTCCCCCCTCAGGTGGAAGTAATCAAAGAGCCAGCCCATGAGTTCATGTCAGAGACTGTCCCTATTCCTGTTATTGGAGAACCTTCTTGGACACTGAGCTGCCATGGGCTACTTCTGTGCAGGTGTTCTAATTAATTTTTTTATTTTTTATATTAATTACAGTTTATTCATTTTGTATCCCAGCTGTAGCCCCCTCCCTCATTCCCTCCTAATCCCACCCTCCCTCATCTCCCATGCCCCTCTCCAAGTCCACTGATAGGGGAGATTCTCCTCCCCTTCCATCTGACCCTACCTTATCAGGGCTCATCAGGACTGGCTGTGTTGTCCTCATCTATGGCCTGGCAAGGCTGCTCCCCCCTCGGGGGGGGTGTCAAAGAACCAGCCACTGAGTTCATGTCAGGGACAGTCCCTTACTAGGGAATCCACTTGGTGACGGAGCTGCCATGGGCTACATCTGAGCAGGGGTTCTAGGTTATCTCCATGAATGGTCCTTGGTTGGCGTATCAGTCTCAGAAAAGACCCCTGATAACCAAAAGATATTTTGGTTCTGTTCTCCACAACAGAACCTGTGGAACTCCTGTCCTCTCCAGGTCTTACTACCTCCCCCTTGTTTCATAAGATTCCCTATGTTCTGCCCAAAGTTTGGTTGTGAGTCTCGGCATCTGCTTTTCTACACTGCTGGGCAGGCCCCTGGAGTTTTATGCTGACCTGGTACAGAATGGTTTCCTAATAGTCTGTTGTGGAGAGGCCTTTGTCTCTAGCAAGGGGAGAAGACCAGGTCCTTCAGGGAAAGTTCATGGTGACCTGTAGTATCTGTGTTTTTTGGTTAGTTGTGTTACTTTTTGTGTTTTTGTTTGTTTTGGGCTAGCTTGCAACAGCCCAGACTATCCTAGAGTTCACAATCCTTCTGCCTTGACCTCCCAGGCGCTGGGATTACAAGCATATGCTATCATACCCAGTATCTGTGTTATCTTGAAGTTGAACTCAGAGTTCTTGGGGTCTGGGGGCCCTTAGCCAACAGTGGAGATAAGACCAAGCACATAATATAGACTTCACAGATGCACTATGAAGAGTCAGAATACAGAAGCGGTGGAAGAGACAGTGGTCACCATGGCCAAGCTGCAGTTCCATTGCTTCTCAATACAGAGTTTCTACTTGTTTGACTTACGACTGTATTGAGACTGTGATACCACCCACAGGCATGCTCCTGCAGCCGTTTTCTGTCCTTTCTCCCCTCAGAAGGCTATGCAGGCCATCCACACAGAATGCTAACTTCTCCACTACTCGTTCCTTGAATGGTAGCCCTGCTCTGGCTGTGGGAGTTGGAGGCATGTCCTCTGACATCAGGTATTCATGATGTAGACCAAATTGGCCTCAAAGTTACAGTGGTTCTCCTGCCTTAGCTTCTGTAGTCCTGGAATTATAGCTATATTCTACTACACCCAGCAACTCCTGCCTTTGAAGAGACTATTTCTAGGCCAAGAGTGGAGGTCCTGGTCTCCCTTAAGTCCTCGGGTCTCAGAGTTCATTATCTTACAGTCTCAGAACCATTTTCTTGTCAGGACTGACCTGTAAAAATGTTAATAGTTGAATGTATTTTCTTGGTCAAATTTTAACAAATGGTTAGAAGTAAAAGGAGAAATAGCTGGGCAGTGATACATGCCTGTATAGTCCCAGTACTTGGGAGGTAGAGGGCACGAGGGTCAGAAGTTCAGGTCGTCTTTGGCTGCATGGTGAGTTGAGGCCAGTCATGAGCTACATGAGATCCTGTCCTAAAAAAAATCAAAAGAAAATGATAACAAATTTTTTAAATTATTTTTTTTAAATTTTATGTACATTGGTGTTTTGACCGGACATAAGTCTGTGTGAAGGTGTGAGGTCCTCTGGAACTGGAGTTAGACAGTTGTGAGCTGCCATGTGGATGGTGGGAATTGAACCCGGATCCTCTGGAAGAACAGTACTCTTAACAACTGAGCCATCTTTCCAGCCCCACAAATTTTTAAAAAGCCTTCAAAGCAGAACATTTGTGGGCCAGAGCTGTGTCTCTGACGCTACAAGGTTGTTCAGATACAATACCTTTGGCTGTGCCTCCAGAAAGCACTCTTGCTGGTCAGTAGAGGCACCTTGGGACAGTGGGGTGGCAGAGTGGTTGTTAAACCCCAGTAGGTGGGTATGGGCTCAGGGATTCCTTCTGAGAGGTTTTGTGTTTTCGATGGCTGAGAGGTGAGTGGGTAATGCCAGGTTTATTTCACAGGTTCTGCCTTAGATCTTCGTCTTAGTGACGTAAACATCGCATCCTTAGATAAAGACTTGGAAGAGCAGGACCTTGGATTGACAGGTGAGGGTGCTGAGCTCAGCGGCTCCTCTGACTTCGTGCATGCTGCCTGGCTTACTGTATTGGTTGGGGAGTCACCTGCTGGGGTCCTCTGCTTGGAGTCTCCTTCTTGCCTCTCCACCTGCCTGTGTTGCTCAGCTTCCTGCTGCTTACTCAGTTTACCTCTTTTGTGACAAAGCAACCCCTTTAGGTTTGACCAGAGCCTCTCATGAGGAATCACAAATTATTTTTACCACTGTGGCATAGAAAGAGGTTCCTGTTGTTACATTATTTTCTTCCTCTGTTTCAAAAGAAATCTACCCATCTTAGAGCCTTGGTGGCTCTGTGAGGACCATGCTAGTGAGTTGCTGGCTCTACCAGGACCACTACCAGGACTCTTCTGAGTCTCTGATGACTGCACCCCTCTGGGTGGTACTTGCTGGCCTAGCTCCTCTGGTGTCCCCTGATGTGACCTGCCCCTAGGTGTCCCTGGGTGTCTAGCTGCCTAGTTACTGACCAGAGGTTTATGGGCAAGTGGCTTTGTGGCAGAAACCCTGCCTGCCTGCCCTTGTTCACTCAGCCTCCCTCCTCCCACCAGGTCCCAGGTCGCTGGCAGGCTCAGCACCCGTCACCATTCCGGGCTCCCTGCCCCGTTCGCCATCCTTGCACTCGTCCTCATCCCTGTCCACCTCCCCACTCAGCTCGCTCTCCCAGTCCCTGTCGGGGCCACTCGTCTCCTCCGCCATGACGCCCCCCCAGCAGCCACCACCCCTCCGGTCGGAGCCGGCTACACTGGGCTCTGCAGCCTCATCTTACAGCTCTTTAGGTGCGTGCCTGGGCGAGGGTCCCTCCCCGCCGGCTCTGGGTCCTGGAATAGGTCCTGTCCAGTCCAGTCCTGGATATTCCTGACTGCAGGGATTCTTAAGCTCTGTAGTTCTGTGTCTTGAGAGGCATCACCCTGTCTAACCTATGTGATATAGATGAGTGAACAGACATGTCTACCATGAGACAGCTGGCTGGCCCACAGCTGGGCATTCTCACAGTGCCCCAAATCAAAACCTCTTGCTTGCCAGCTCCCTCAGGGCTCTGGGTGGGACATATATGGACCCACCTAGTCCCTAAGGTTTATTGTATGGTACAGGCTGTGAGAGGAAGCTGGTATGACAGATCAGCATGACTCTGTCTTCTGCTTATATTTTTTACTAAGAGGTTGTTCACATCGTCCGTAAACCGTTATATTTCAGAATGTGCCCATCTCCAGATGTGTTATCATACATGGAGTTCCCTTAGAACTAGAGCTCTTCTGAACCTCCAGGATCTGCTATATAGTGAGAACTGCTAGGAACTCTAAACTTATTTTTCTGTTCATACCCTGCTCTTCTGAGCCAAGAGGGCCTCATTTAAGGGAGGCGCTCTGGGAGCTGAGGCTTCTGCAGTCATGAGCAAGGGACTACAGGGTGTCAAGGTGGGTGGCAGGCCATGCGGGACAGAAACACCTGCAGACTCCTTAGGCCTTGGGTGTTGCATAGGCTTTATCATCACTGTCTCTCCTAAACTCAGGTTTGAACGGCGTCCCTGGGAACATCTGGGACTTTGTTTCTGGCAGCTTCTCCCCTAGCCCATCCCCCATTCTGAACTCTGGCCCTCCAGCTTCCTCAAGTGCAAGTCCAAACAGTGCTGAGCTGGCACGAGTCAGGCGACAACTAGATGAGGCCAAGAGAAAGATCAGGCAGTGGGAAGAATCTTGGCAGCAAGTGAAGCAGGTAAGCACTTGGGGAAGGAGGGGCTGGGCACGTGGGAAAGGGATACACAGTTTAGATACATAGGTAAGGCAGATGAGCATGTGGAAGACCAGGCATGGCTGCCTCCTGCATGATATTTTGGGTTTCAGGCCTGTGATGCCTGGCAGAGAGAGGCTCAAGAGGCCAAGGAGAGAGCCCGTGTGGCGGACAGTGACCGGCAGCTGGCCCTGCAGAGGAAAGAGGAGGTGGAGACCCAGGTGAAGCAGCTGCAGGAAGAACTGGAGGGCCTGGGCTTGTCCTCACTGCCAGGGCTACGGAGCTTGGGTGACATCAGCGACATCCCTCTCTCCAAGCTGCATTCCCTGCAGAGCCAGCTGCGCCTGGACCTGGAGGCCGTGGATGGGGTAAGTCCTGCTGGATAGTTGATGGATAGGGGAGGGCAAAGGGGACTGGCTAGTGAGGATCCTGAGACCTGGCCAGACACTGCTCCTTCCTTCCTGGCTCCTTGCCTGGATTGTGGTTGGTGCCGCTCGCATGTGTAGCATTGACCTCAGCCAAGGTCCAGCTGCACATGTCCTTCCTCTCCACAGTGCAGCCTCTTGGGCTGTGGCCACTCTCAGCCACAGAATCCCACTTAGTGCCCATTGTGTATACCCCGCTGCCAGCCTTGCCTGTGACCAGAGTTGCTCTGCCCCAGGACCTGGTTCCCTGAACTCCTCCTCTTTCCCCCAGGGGCCAGGGCACATCTCAAAAGAAAGTGTCTTCCTGCTGACTGCTTTCCCCTGTGGGTCCCTGGCCAAGTGTCCACCCCAGGCCTGACACTCAAAGGATTTGTGACACAGCTGCTGTAGTGTGTAGTCCACTGTCCGGGTCATTTGCTTGGTCTTACCCGATCTTGACCTGCATAGCCTGGTACCTTGCCCTCACTAGGGGCAGCAAGGGAATGAAGAAAGGACATGGACTAGAAAAGCTGGGGCAGGTGGGCTGTGCATGCTCTGATGGAGACGGTCTACTACCACAGCAGCCTAGAACCTGCTGTGTTTATTATGTACAACTCAGCAGAGGCAGCATGGAGAAGTTAGCTTGTCTAGATGGAGCCGTCTGTAGGTGAGCAGTCTCAGGAGGAAACATCTGAGAGAAGGAAGCTGTGTGCGCTTGCTAGTTTCTGCACACACTTGTCACTTGTTTTTAATCGTTCATTTTTGGACTGGAGGAAGTCTTTGCTGATTTCCCATGGGTCTGAAGCATTGGTCCTTCCTCGATGTGGTCAGCTGTACACGGTTACTCAGGCTCCCCACACTCACCAACCACCTCTTCCCACAGGTGATCTTCCAACTCCGTGCCAAACAATGTGTGGCCTGCCAGGAGCGGGCCCATGGCACGGCCCTGCGGCCCTGCCAGCACCGTGTCTTATGCGAGCCGTGTGCAGCCAGTGCCCCTGAGTGCCCCTACTGCAAGGGCCGGCCCCTCCCATGGTGACCAGAGCCAGACCCATTCCTTCCCTGGTGAGCAGTACAAAGGCCTCGGCATGCCATGTGCCACTACAGTGTTGAAACTTGCCTCCAGTACCATCCACGCCAGGATGTGAGTTCATGCCCACTGTCCAACAGCCTTTCATACTACTTTTTCTTCTCTATCATGTCCCACCACCATTGTCAAGGTATTATCAAAAACCTTTGAAGCACCACCAAACCCACTGCCTGTCCTCTAGGCAGGCGGCATGGTTTTGGTGCCCCGAGTCCTGAGGCTGCTGTGGCCAGGCCAGTAGGTCAGGCCTTGTCAAAGCACTTTGTAAACCGAGGAATTAATTAGACATTATAAGTTGTATAAGCTGCTTTCTAGGTCCATGTTTTTTAATATGCGATAACATGAAGCTTTATAAGTGTACTGTGAACTTGAAGTTTCCTATCAGTTTGTTGTTAGCTCACAGTAATGGTAACTATGTTAGCTTTCATATTCTGAAACTATTTAGGAAATGAACATTTATCTAGTAGTGAAGACGACCTAGGATTTTTACATTTTAAAATTAAGTGCAAATGAATAGTATTTATAAGCAGAGAGTGGTTATTGAAAGACACATATACATTTAGATGTTCTTAATTTTATGAAAGGAACTAATTTTCCTAAACATGTGCAGGTGCGCATGTAGGTGGAGTTTTATATTCTGGTATCCTAGAGTGACATCCAGAGCTCTATCATGCACTTATGTGATCCGTGGCCACTTCCAAGTGCCTGTGCCTTGCAAAAGAAGTGAAGGAATTGGTTCATTTGGTTTTTTTCTTCTCCCTTGAAAGACAATTTCATGCTAATGAAAAATGCAGCAAAGGAATCATTCAGAGGATCCAGGATCTACTCGGGAAGGAGCTGTGCTCTGGTGTCTTGTCTGTAATGGCAACGGTGCTTTGTAACCTCTTGAGTCGCCTGGGGCGCCCCAGCTTCTGCTGAACAAGGGGCTGTGAACCTGAGACTTCAGTCTGCTGCACCTGTGACCACCCTCACCTCTAGCTGATCCAGAGATGCCCATGACGGTCTTTAGCAGACATCTGGTACCTGAGCTGTACATCCAGATATCATCAGAGCGCATCACATGACCAGCAACCGCAGCCCTGCTGCTGCACTTCCCCCATCGGCTTCCAAGGCGAAGGCAGGGTGCTGCCTCAAGCCCGCGTCTCAGATTCTGCTGGGAATGTGTCTGGGGTGACAACCTAAGCCCTCTACAGTAAGGACTGGGACTGTTCTGGAAATCGAGGGAGGAGACATCTGTCCAGGCAACCCTTGCCCATGGTGGCCGGTGTCCTACCTGCAGTCTCTGCCCAGGCCTCCAAGTGGTTCTTCTCCCCTATGGCTTTGCCAAAGACTTTTAATAGCATTTTTTTTAAGTGCAAAGTGACTAGGTAAAATGTTTTTATCAGTGACCAAATTAGAATGTATTTAATATAGTAGGAGATTTAAAACCATTTTTTAATATAAGACAAACTGATAGAAAAGCTATATCAATCATTTTAAAGAAAGTGGATCCTCAACATTCCGCAGCTAGCCCACTACTTAATAAGGTAACTATTGACCTGGTTTTAGTGACTATTTTGTTTTTAATTATAGTGATAATGATTTATTAGCTCCAGTACCTACATCATGTGTATTTTGTGCTACTGTTACCATAGTTTAAGATTGTTTATTTTTATTCATATTTATGCACTTGTTTCCCATGTCAGGCCTTTGGTCTCTGTGGTAACAGGACAATGTTTGTGATTGGTATCTCATCTGGACATTTTCAAGTTGTAACAGTTACAAGCGTTAAACTTTAGATAGCATGTAAGCTGCTCTGGCTGGCTCCTCCTGGACTGACGTTCCAGGCTGGAGCTGTGGCGGTTTCAGAACTGCTGTGTGATGGTCAGGGAGGCAGGAAGTAGCGCACACTGGGTCCCAGTCAACAAGGAGAGCCTTCCTGAGCTCTGAGGACAGGTGTGCAGGGGGAAGACCAAAGAACTTCCCAGAAGGGGCCACTTCTTCACCTATCCCAGACCTCCTGTGAGCTGAGGCTTCTAGGATCTACCCTGGGTGGGAAGGGCCAAGGGGAGAGATGGGCTTAAGGCCTTTATGTGGGTAAGGGGGGTGGGGCCGTGGGGCCCGGAACCGAGACCCACCATTGTCCTGTTGCCTGTTGTCTTCTAATTCTAGGTTTAAATATTAACAGTAAATAATAGTGTCAAAGTCTTGTGTGCCTGTTGGCAGGCATTTCCCCAGTATGGGTGTGCATGTGGATTAACTATGGAAGCCTTTGTGTGCATTTGTCCTCAGAAATTAGTTGAGAATGTTCTGTGAATGGAATCTTCTTAACCCAGAAGGTCATATTTATAATACATGCCCTTTACTTTAGTGACTTGTTAAAGTTGTTAACATTTGTTTAAATTTTTTTACTATAGCATTTATGCAATGGTTTACAGAAGTCATGGAGTTATTTTTTATCAGTATGGGATTAATTAAAACTTTGAATCTTTATTTTGTCTGGGTCTCTGGACACAACAAAGGCTGGCTAGCGGGCCCCTGTGTCTGTCAGTGACCTTGCCTGGCCTAGAAGATGCAGAGAGAAGCCATGTTTCCACCACACAGTTCTGTGCACTCCGCTGAGACCACACCTGGCCTCTCTGGGGAAGGACACTTGAGGCTCAGGATATTTCTTTATCTCTCATGGCCACTTGGATCACAGGATGTTCCCACGTAGTCCTGGGTCACCCCGCAGCTGCTCTGAGATTGTGGCTATGGGGAGCTGCTGACCCAGATGCTTAGGATGGGCGGTTTCTGCCAGAATAGACAGCAGTGAGGCTGTGCCGCCCCTCCCCCGCAGCTGCAGGTCCCAGTGTGGCTGGCAGCTGACCAGGGCAGGCAGACTCACCTGTGGGCTGGGTGTGGGGGATTCCATGCTGGTCCAGCAGACTGGTCAGTCTTTGTACCTCCTGCGACAGCTCTGAATGTGCCTGGGACAAGAATGCCAGCCTGGTCAAACCCTGGTGGGGGCTATCAGCACTAGAGACCCCTATAACCTCCCCCATCCCCAGACTCGACCTTTCTGCAGCTGTCCAGGGTCTCCAGCCCCGTGCCCTTGGAACCTCCTGCCAGCTGGGTGGGATGGGTTTCTCCTGGGACCTTTAAGTAGCCAGCATCCTCAAAAAGCACCCTCAGTGACTTCTCATAGCCCTGAAGGTGGAAGAGGTAGGAGGAGTACTTGGCGCAGAGCAGGCAAGGGGACAGCCTCTGAGTCTGCACCCACCTGCTGTGTGATCAGTTCATCTGCCAGGTCCTGTTCCGCCTGGTCCCAGCGCTGCTGCAGGGCGTCTGGCAGCGTTGGATACACTGCAGAGCAGCAGGAGGCAGATATTACAGAGCTCCTACCTACCTCCTCCTTCCCTGTATCCATCCCTACCTGGAGGCCTACCTAACAAAGAGTGGGGGTGGCAGACGAGGGGGGTCTCGAATGTCAATGCATAGACACAGGTGCTTGGCTCAGACACATGGGCCAGTCGGTTGATCTTTCCACAGGTAAGCTCCACCTGAGAAAAGAGCCTCAGTAGCTGTTGGGGGTGGGTTGCTCTCTACCACCCACAATCCCTGTGGGCCTCACCTTGCTCTGCCGGCTCCTGGAGTGGCAGGAGTCCCCATCAGTCATCCACATGCCCTTGAAGGTATTATTGATGATTTCCCATTCATGCCAGATGCTGGGGGAGGGGGCAGCAAAGCAATGATGTGGGGGCCTGGAGAGCAGACTTACCACTGCTGCCCTAGCCCAGCTTACCCAAGGATCCCACTATAGGCGTTCCACCGGAAGGTCTGCTCGTGCTGAGTCACATTGTGGAAAGGGCAGAACTCATACTTGTACCTGGGGGCACAGGGGCATCAGAAGCGCTGTATGCCAGCCCCGCTCTACCCGCCAGCCCGGCACTCACGTTGACTCCACTAGGCTGAAGCATTTGCCAGCAAGTCTGGAGAGGTGCAGGGGCCCTGGAGGAAAACACCACAGCAGTTGAGCACAGGTGTAAACCTCTGCAACCCCTAAAGCTAGATGCTAAGATGGGCAGGAGGGCACTAACCATCAAAGCCAGAAAGCCTCAAGCTCCATACGGATTGGAAATGGTCAGATGTCGGCTGACCTAACCCCTGGGGACTGACAGACTGCTCTCAGACCACAGAACTGTTATCTGTGGCAGGACTTCATGCCCTTTCCTGTGGAGGGAGTCCTCAGTGTCTGTCCATGTTGCCCATAACCTTCTGGAATCTAGTTGCAGATTGGGACCACAGACCCATTGGCAAGAACACCTACCCACTAGCGAAGAATGTGTCTGTGTGCATGCACATGCATGTGCAGGCATACATGCAAATAGAGGACTCATGTACATAAAGAAATATATCTTAAGGGAAAAAAAATCCATAAGTAAGGCAGTACATGGTAGCATGCATCTTGATCCCAGAGGCAGATTTCTTGGTCTATATTAGTGAGTTCCAGGACTCTGTAGAGAGACCCTCAAAATAACCAAAAGATAAAATAGTTTTAAAAATCTGTAAGCTAGGGGCTGGAGAGATGGCTCAGTGGTTAAGAGCACTGTCTGCTCTTCCAAAGGTCATGAGTTCAATTCCCAGCACCCACATGGTGGCTCACAACCATCTATAATGTGAACTGATTCCCTCTTCTGGCAGGTGTAAATGCAGATAGAACACTCATATACATAAAATAAATCTTAAAAAAAAATCTGTAAGCTAGGATGGAGATATTCAGTGGTTAAGAACACTAGCTGTTCTTCCAGAGGACACAGGTTCAATTCCCAGCACCAACATGGCAGATCACCACTGTAACTCCAGTTCCAGGAGCCTGATGTCTTCACACAGACATATGTGAAAAAATATAAGCCACTGGGCAGTGGTGGTGCAGGCATGTAATCCCAGCACTTGGGGAAGCAGAGGCAGTCAGATCTGTGAGTTTGAGACCAGCCTGGTCTATAGAATATGTTCTAGAACAGCCAAGGCTACATGAGAAACCCTATCTCGAGAAAAAAAAAAAAAAACAACCCTATAAGCCAGTGGGTAATTGGTATCCAAGAAAAGTGTCCATCAAATGTAAGTGGGGAGGTAGGTGAGACTCAGTCGCAGTGTCTGCTTACAGGTTTTGGGGCTCTGCCATTGGCAGACATGCTTGTTACATCTTGATAAATTTATCAACACATAGTGAATGTCCTTACTAAAAAACTGCTAGTCTAATTGGGGTTGGGGTGGTGCACATCTTTAATCCCAGCACTCGGTGTTGGCATTTACTCTCAAGTGAGGGAGTGGACTCCCTTTGTAAACTCTGTATACTTTGTAAACCCTCAAGTGGCCAGGCCCCTCCCTGAGACCTCTCTGTCATAAGGTGGGTCCAGCCTCTGTAACTCATAAAGGTCATCTCAAAAGGACCCTTCCAGATAATGCTATTTTTAGGTCTGAACAAAACCCCACCAATTCTTGAGCTCCCCTGAGATCAGGACTTGAAATCCCACCGATCTTTACCCTGGAAACCTCTGCCCTAGAGAGCAGCACTCCCTAAGATATTTTATATAAAGGCTGTTTTCTGCACAGTTTCCTGCTGTCCTCTCCCTTAATAAATCTCTTACAAGAGATTTGCTGCCTAGTGTGACTCTCATTGGAAGAAGCCAAGAAGCAATGAATCGAAGAAGTGGAGCCGGATTGAGGCTCCTGAGCTCCTCAGCTCGGCTGGGAATACCCTCCCCAGAAGCTGCAATGCCTCTGCTGACAAGGCTTCCTGTCAGCTATGTGGTTCTTGGGCCCCATGTCTCAGGATGCCCTTCCACAGGACACCGTCCCATCTCAGAGCTGTGTGGTTCCTGGGGTCTGAGTCCTAGGACACCTTACCATCACAGCAGGAAAGCAAACATTCAGGAGGCAGAGGCAGGTGGTTCTTTGAGTTCAAGGCCACCAGGGCTATACACTGCTGGTCTAATTCCGGCTGTGGTAGTACATGCCTTTAATCCTAGCACTCAGGAGGCGGAGTTGAGAGATCCAGACCAGCAAGGGTATCAAAACAAAAAAACAACCCTGGCACTTGCTGCTTAATCCACTTAAAGTAATTAACAAATGACTGTAGTGTGCCTTTGAGCTTTTAGTCCATTTCTTTAGTGTTTGCTTTTAAGCAGACAGGAGCTGTCCTGTAACCCACACTTGTCTCAAACTGGGTTACAGTGATCCTTTTACCTCAGCCTTGAGTACATGGATGCATGCCACTGTGCCTAATTCTTCCCTCCTACTGGCCATGTAACTCAGGCCCCACAAATACTGTTTAAGTGCTTTTTACGCTGAGCTACACCTAGCACTGGGCCTCGCTTTCAGTGACACGTTCTGATTTTTCTGTTGTTGTTGTTTTTTTTTAATTTACTTATGTGGCTGGACACAGTGGCACACACCTGTAATCCAGCACCTGGGGAGGCATAGGCAGGCAGATCTCTGAGTTCAAGGCCAGCATGGTCTACAAAGTGAGTTCAGGACAGCCAAGGCTACACAGAGAAACCTTGTCTCAAAAAACAAAAAGATTTATTTGCTGGACAATGGTGGTGACACACTCTTGATCCCAGCACCTAGGAGGCAGAGGCAGGCAGGTATCTGTGCGTTCGAGGCCAGCCTGGTCTACCGAGAGAGTACCAGGACAGCCAGAGATACACACTGAAACCGTCTCGAAAAGAAAATAATAATAAATTTTTAAAAGAATAAAAAATTAAAAAAAGAAACTAACTTAACTGCAATCTTGTATAGAAAGACTGCTGTATGGCTCCCTCAGGCCCAGCTTTGAAATTCATGATTTTCATCACATGCTCATGCTCGCTGCTCATTGACTGAGATGTACAGTCAGTTCTTACCCATGGATCTTTTTCACTGCAGCCTTGGCAACCAAAACTAGTAGCATGAGTCTTTGTCATTCACATCTTGTGTGATGTCCTCTGAATTAAGGCTGAGTGGTCTCACTTGGTTTCCTACTAGAGTGGGTTTATTGATTCTTTTGCAGGTTTTGTTATTTAAGAAAACACCTGCCTTTTTGAGGAAGCTTGCCAGGGACTCAACCTAGGACCTCAAGCATATATTCTGGAGTTCTAGAGACTTGTGGCTGCTCCTAAGCAATACACCTTAGCTCTGAGGTCTAACAGGCAGAAGCGAAGGAGTGGATCAGACACACTGTATGAGCTGTTGAGAAAAATAAGAACAAAATTTGGTTCTCTGAAAAGGTCAACAGTATTGACACTTGAGAAGCTGGGTGTGGTGGTTTTGTGCCCGTGACCCCAGCACTGAGGAGGCTGTAGCAGGATGAGTGTGGGGTTGGTGCCAGTGATGGCGAGATGTCTTATGTAGGAAAGTTGTTGCTGCTCAAGCATGAGGAACTGAATGTGGGTCCTCAGCACCCACAAAAGCTGGATGCCTCTAATTTCAGAGCTGGAAAGGCAGAGGTGGGTGGGTGTCCCTGGGGCTTTCTGGCCAACTAGTCTAGCCGAATCCTTGCACCTTAGATTCAGTAAGAGACCCTGACTCTCCATAAGGTGGACAACAACAAAGAAAGGCACCCAACTTTGACCTCTGGCTCCACACACAGGCACACAAAAATATATACAGTACACACAAAAAGTAAAAATGAGGGGCCTGGAGAGGTGGTTCAGTTCCTAGCACCCACACGGTGGCTCCCAACCATCTGTAACTTCAGTTCTAGGAGATCCAGTGGCTTCTGACCCCTACAGGCATTTCACCCAATATGACACACAGACATACATGCAAGCAAGCACTCCTATACAGTAAATTAAAAAGTTTAAGTAAAAATGAATTAAACTGCCAAACCTGTAGCCAAACTGACTAGGAAAAGCAAAAACTCAAGTAATTAAAACCAGAAATAAAAGTTGGGTTATTTGCTACCAATTTTACAGAAATAAAAAGGATTACTAGTCACTATGATCAATTATACAACCAATGAATTGTTGAGGATGAAACTGACAAGTTCCTCCAAAACAGGGCTCATGAAGAGTAGATGTGAGGAAACAAAACGTGAATGAGTACACCTGTGAAAACAGTAAAGCATTTATTGCAACCTGTCTCCTGGGCTGAGTAACCCTGCAACCAAGTAGGTTTCACTCAACCCTCTCCTCATCTCTTCATTCTCCTGCCAAAACTGTGCTGGAACTTAACATGTAGTCCAGGCCTGGTCTTGCACTAATCATCCTCCTCCCATGGCCTCCCAAAGTGCTGGGGATACTGTCTTGTCATAACCTATGTACTCTCTCTTTACTCCTTCTAATATCACTCTCTATTAGAAATGAAAATAAACATATCTGCAATATTGGGTTCCTGGCAATATCTGGCCAAGCAAGTGAGTTTCAAGCTAGTCTGGAAGGACTATGGAGAAATCCCCCGTGTTATGCCACCAACACACACAATGGGCTGCTAGCAGGTCTTTGGACACCTGTGTCTATCAGGGATGTCTCAACACTGTCCCCAAACAGTACCATCTCATGATAAGGACAGAAGATTGTGATGATAGCTGCGCCTGACTAGATCTCTGCTGGAAGAGCCTTGGAGATGCTTGCTGCAGCTTCAGAAGCTCCAGCCATGGACTATCCCTTCTCCAGGGGATCAGTGCTACAAACCAGCATGCCCAGGGCAGCTCTCAGCCAAGGTCCCTTTATGCTGGCCAGCCCTGAGCCTCCTTCAACAGCTACGTCCCACCCTCTGACTCCTAGGATCTCAATTCTTTCCTGTGCAAAGAATCTTGATCGTGCTGGTGCGTTCTCCACTCCCTAAGATCTAAACAGGGCCAGACACACCTCAAGTAAACTCTTCACACCCAACACCCCTGCAGCTCCTAACCGGTCTAAGCACCTGTGGGAAGTGGAGACCTTAGTATCAAGAGTTAGAGACCAGCTTGAGTCTACTATGGAAGACTCCATCTTAAAAACAAAAAAGCTAGGAATATGGCTGAAGGCTTGAGTGCTTGCCTAGCCCTAGGTAATCGCCAGCATTGGGAGCGCGAGGGGGTTGCAGTTCCAGTATATACTCCCGAGCATTTCAAACACGGGTTGACAAACGAATGCACAAACCTCCAGCGAATACATTATCAGAATCCTTCATCCAAGGAACCCTTGCCCCCACCCCACCCACCCCCGAGCCAGAGGGCTTTCCTCGACCCCCACGGTCAGCACCTCGGCCAGCTCCGGGCACCCTCCCGCGCTCACCCGATACTGGCGAAGGCTCTCTCTTGGGCTGTAGGCGGCTTGCCTGGGGCAGGAACGGGTTATTCAGCCTACGGGGGACAGAGAAGTTCAGGGGAGCCGGCCACGCCCAGCCCCCAAGCCGCAGGACCGCGAACCGCTCACCCGAACGTGTTGGGCTCCTCCACCACCTTCATCTTCCCGGCACGTGCCGGCGCCGGCCCTGCGGAGAGCGAGGCGGTGAGCAGGGAGCAGAGACGCGGGCGATGCCGACGAGCGGAGAAGCACGCGCGCGGGGACACTGACCGCGCGCCGCGAGCCCCAGCACCATCAGAAAGCCCGCCAGCCGCACCGCCATCGCTCCCGGAGTCGCCCAGTCACGTGAGCGACAGCAGGAACTTATTGCCCTTAAAACCGGAAGCTGTGCGGGCGCGCACGCGCAACGCGCTCTCGAGGTTGTCCACTAAAACTATGGGTCGCAAGAAGGCTGGTCGCGGGTGCAGGACGGAGAGCGGTCGTGTTCGGCGTCCCCCGGGCCGCTCTCTGGATGCTTTCGAGGAGGAGGTGGACGCTGCGCTGCGTGGTGAGTTTGGAGCAGTCGGAGCGGCGGTTTGGGCTTGGGAGCCAGCGCTGAGGACCCGACCTCTCTCTTTCTGCTTGCAGCGTCCGTGCAGTCTGAGGAGGCCGAGGGCCGGGATGACCCGGGCCCTGCGCCTCTGCCTTGTGCCTTGGCTATGTGGGAGCTTGGCCACTGCGACCCACGGCGCTGCACGGGCCGCAAACTGGCCCGCCTGGGTCTGGTGCGTTGCCTGCGCCTGAGCCAAAGATTCAGCGGTCTGGTGCTCAGCCCCGTAGGCACTCAGTACGTGTCTCCCGCAGACAGGTAGGCACCGGAGGCCTTGGGGTCGGGGGGGGGGTCGGAGTCCCCTCCCCATCCTGTTGTATTTGTTAAACCGCTCCTTATGGGGGGGGAGTGGTATCATTTTCTTCAAACCTTGCTGTTTGGTCTTGGATGTCCAGGCCTTTCACGTGGGCAGGGTTGTATCTAACTTGACCCTTTTCATAGAGCAAAGCTACAATGTAGAGGAGTCTAGGGGAAACATTTGTTAAATAAAGCTACCCATCCCCCAACTGCTGCCTCAAAACTTCCTAGTAAGGACTCTTTGTATCACTGCAATAAACCATAGTTTGGAAATACCAGAATGATATTTCATCTGTAGTCAAGCCGGTCTCCAAGGTCATGTCTTATTTGGGGCCCCGGAACCTACCCTACACTTTCTGGCAGACAGCTGGTGGCACAGTCAGGGGTGGCTGTCATAGATTGCTCCTGGGCCAAACTGGATGAGACGCCCTTTGGGAAGATGCGAGGGAGCCACTCGCGGCTCCTGCCCTACCTCGTGGCTGCCAACCCTGTAAACTATGGCCGGCCCTGCAGACTTTCCTGCGTGGAAGCTTTTGCAGCTGCTTTCTGCATTGTAGGTGAGTTCCAGGTCTGACAGAAGCCTTGCCCAGCAGTCTGGGACCTGACTGGCCCCCCAAGATTATGGTTTCTTCTGGAAGATTCAAGTTCGGGGACATGAGGAGAATATATTGGGAAGCCATCAGAACAGCCTTTGGTTTCAGTCTCAGTGCCTACACAGAGCCTAGACCTTATGAAGCATAGGTAGAGACAAAATGGACAGCTGCTTTCCCTGGTGGGTGTGTGGGTTCTCACTGTCATGGCAGCCCTGCCCTGGAAGTCTTTGTTCTTGGTGTCTGAAGGAAATGTGGGATTCGGGGAGAGCCCGTAAGACACAGGGACATTTCTCACCAAATGAGAGGAACCTTGGGAACCTTAGAGAAGGTGACAGCTTTCTGGGATAGCGGGTGCGTTTATCGGGCAGGGTGATAGTTGTGCTCTCGAAACAGGTCCCGGGCATATTTTGGCTTTTTTTTCCACTAGGTTTTTCAGATCTTGCTGTCATTTTGCTTCGGAAGTTTAAGTGGGGCCAGGGCTTCCTGGACCTGAACCAGCAGCTCCTAGATAAGTACGCGGCCTGCTGTGGTCCAGAGGAGGTGCTGCGGGCTGAACAGGAGTACTTGGCCAGCACCAAAGACACCCCTGAGGAGGAGGAGATTGGTGAGGCCTGGTATGGTTGGGAGCCCCCAGGGAGGCAGTTAGCCCCTCCAGGTCTTTTGAAGCCTAGAGCCACCGGTTTGGGTCTGCCCTGAAATCACTTAGAGTTTCCCTCCCTCTCTTTCTCTGTTCAGATCCCTTTGATGTGGACTCGGGGCGAGAGTTTGCAAACCTCAACAGGCCTGTGGCCAGAACCTGGTAAGTCAACTGAGTCCACACTAATGGCTCAAGCTGGATGTGCTCCTGGAGCCTTGACCCAGTCCCTCCTGCTTTATGGTGTGGCTTTTGGAACAAGGCCTGTTGGTGATTACAGAGTGTAGAGCACCTGCCTGCCAGAAGGGGTTGGGCGCAGAGTGTCCTCTGCCTGAGGGCTTCTATGTGAGCATAACAGGGAAGGCAACCTTGAACTGGCATATGTCTATACCATGGTCCATCCCTCTTTTCCAGGCTGCCTGTGGACACGGATGACACTGATGAGTCTGAGGACCACCGAGAAGACTCGGGGGAGGACAGTGATAAATGTGAGGAACAAGAACCTGGTGCTAATGGAGGAGACAGCAGCCACTCTCAAGAGGTAGAGATTCCAGAACAAGAGGCTCAGGCCAGAGACTCCATTGAAATTTGGGAAGGAGTCAAGAAACGGCAGAGAGACTGAAGGTTGCAAACACGTATATTATTGAAGCTGGTGTGCATTAGTCCAGAGGTGGCAGTAGGACCTGGGGAATGGACACGCCTGTTGGGACAATTCTGTGGCAGCCTTGTTTGGAGTCCTGCCTTACAGCTCTCAATAAAACCAAGAAAGAACCCCCACTATGAGTCTGTTGTTCTGTACTTGGCTAAGAGTTGGGGAAGTCTACCTGGGTGGATCAAGGCTGTGGGTAAGTCTGGTATGGTCACGTACAGAGGTGTTAAAGGTTATCCGACCAGTTAGCCATAGAGCCCTCGACCCTTATCTCCACCTGTGGCCAATGTCCTTTTCCTAATGGTGAATGGGAGAAAAATCTCCCGGGCTCAGGAGCCAGGTGGGGACCAGAACTCAAGTAGTCCTCAGCTGGCTTCTTGCTTACCTGCTCTGGGTAGTGCGTCTAGATCCAGGAGAGAGAAGCTGTGGGCAGTAGAAACTGACACCCTCCACCTGGGGCCCTGGCAGCTGCTAACTTCCCAACTTGTCCCCTGGCCTTCTTGCCCCTGCCTATGGAGGCCTTTCCCTCAGGGAGCAGGGCAGAGCCTTCCCGAGGAGAGGCTTCCCCAGTGACCCTACTGTCAGGGGCCCCAAATCATTACTCATCCAGCCAAATGATGGTTACAAGGGTGTGAACAGCAATACTGGCCTCCACCCCCGGCACCAATACCTTCCCCTCCCTAGTTGTGACCACAGATGTCTCTGGATACTACCTAATGGCCTCTAGGGGACAGAGGCCACTGCCTCAGGGAGGTGAGCCCACTACAGTCAGGTCCCATATATCCTGCCCTGTGTCCAGGGCAGACACTGGCCAGTCCCACTGAGTTGGCTGCCCATATTCAAGGTGGGGCATGCTGGGGCACAGAGGGTTCACAGCACACACCAAAAGACACAGCCAGGGCAGACAGAAGCCACAGGGTCCAACCAGAGCAGACAGGTCACATGGCGAGAGAGGGTCCCTCAGAACCCTTGGCTGCACAAAGTGGGCCCCTTCTGGGAGGTGGGGAGGGCCAGGCTGTGATCATCAGTGCTCAGAGATCAGCCTCCATGCACTTCTCCAACTCCTTGAGTTTCTTGACAAATTCCTGTGCCTCTTTGTTAGTGCGGCCTTCTAGCATGCGCAGTGCAGACCTCACTGTGGGTGGACATACAGGTGGGCATAAGGAAGCCAGTCTATGCCAGGCCCACCACCCTCAACCCCACAGACTGTCACTCACCCTGAGCTCTGGGCCTCCGCAGGTGTAGAGTGATGGGCTGCCCGGGTCTCATGCCCCCTCCCACATGTGTCCTTGCGATGCCACTGACACCACCCAGGCCAAGGGCTGCTTCCCCAGCAAAGTCATTGGTGGACAGCCAGTCGTGGTCCATAACCGTGAACAGCACACAGGCCCCTCGGCGGCGGCATGCCTCTGCAGGCACAGAGCTGTGGACAGGGCAGTCAGGAGCCTGCGGCAGCCATATGGCACAGACAGGGGACACAGCAGGCCAGGGAGGCACTCACAAGTGGAAGAGCTCATCATACACGGGGTGCAGTGTCCGGGCTTTCACTTGGGTCCTCTGGCTACGGACCAGCGGGAAGAGGTGTGGTGGGCCGAGCTCCACAATCACAAAGGGGTCGCTCAGGCCTGCAAGATGCATGGTGAGCCTAATGTCTCCCTGGGCCCCGCCCCCCTGCTGCTCCGCTGCACCTCACCGTTGGCATCCAGGGGCAGTAAGTCTGCCGCGTGCAGCACCTCCACGGCTAGCCGCTGCTCGGCTGCTTCGTAATGGCATCGGACAGTTAGGCGCCCAAACCGGTTCTGCTCCAGAGACCTCTGTGGGAAAAGGCCAGTGGAACAAGCCAGTGAGTGAAACTGGGTCTCAGAGCAGGCCGGTGGCCAGACAATGGCGGTCTCACCTGCTTGAGCTTGTCCAGGTAGAACTGCTCGATGCACTCTCGGGTGGAACACTTATGGAGCCGCAGCTCCTCCTCCAGCCTCTGCAAGGGAAGCTGGCGCTAGTGACTCTGGTCCCTGGCAGGGCAGCCAGGTGTCCTCAGAGAGTCCTCTGAGCCGCCCCGTGGCCGTCTGGTTAGGGCAGCAGGGTGAGCCTGCTCCGGCAGAAGGCTCGGCTCACCCAAAAGCTCACCTTGTAGCTTCCATCCCTCAGGTTCTCCAGGGGCAGCCCCTGGCCCTCGGCATGGAAGAAACTGACCAGAGCCTAAACAGGGAAAGAAGACGGGTGTCAGAGGGCTAGCCTGTGCTGAGGACTCGTGGGTTCAGGGAGCACTGGTTCTTAGGAGCCAAGACAAATCCCACATCTCGATTTGAGGTGCCTTAGACATCCCCAGGAGGCCTGGGAAAAGCCAGCACCTGAGGCCAGACAGCTGTGGGAACAGATATTTGGGCTGTAGAGAAGAGCTGCTAGTAGAGCTGTGGAATACCCAGGCAGAGGTTTCGTGTCCTACAGGGGCAGCAGGGAGAGGACTTTGGGGAGACAGACCTGGGAGCTCCTCGTGACCCTACCTCCAGTGTGAAATGGAAGCGCCCATAGAAATCAGCGGAGACATCTCTGTTCGCACCCAGTGCCTGCAGAATGGCCTGTAGAAGCAGCTCCCAGACGGCTTCTAGCACCCTGGAGAAACACCCCCCGGGTGACTCCCCGGGGCCGGCGCCACCCCACCTACCCCACTGCCTAGCTGGTACCTGCTCAGGTTCTCCTTCACCAGCGAGTCATTCAGCAAGGCCAACTTCTCGTCCAGGTACTTCAGGAGTGGGGCTACAGCCTGCAGGCAGGAGTCCTTAGGGCTGTCCAAGCCAGACCTCAGCCTGGGACGCCCTCTCCCGCCTCCCCCCATCTCACCCCCTCCCTTCCCCCAGAGTGGGACTCCCTGCTTGCTCCACTGACCTCATCATTCTGAATAGAGTCAGGAGACAGACTGATGTGCTGTACGTACTTCCTGATGTCTGCCACCATCTGAGAGAGGGGTGGTGCTCAGAACAAGAGTAGAGACTCAAGAATAGTCTCCACATGTGTACATTCCCGGGCCCCACCCCCCTGCCCACCTTGGAAGTCAGGTGAGCTGTCACAGTATGGGCCTCCCGCTGCAGGTCGTCGTCCAGGGCCTGTATGCAGCTCAGCAGTGGGCGGGGCAGCACTCCCTCCAGCCAAGTGGCCCCTTCGGACCATGCCAGTCCTCTCAGCATCTGCCCTGAAGCTCTTCGTATCAACTCCACATTGTTCAGCACCACGCAGAGCTGGGAAGGTGTGACCAGGGGCAGCTGAGTGGTTATCATGGGATTGGGGGTGGGGCAGGGGGGAAGGTACGGCACCCAGCCATCTGCGGGCCTCACCTGATGGCCAGCCACTCACCTGTTCACTCACTGCCTCACCAGCAGCCCCCGGCTGGGTGTCCACCTTCTTCCTTAGCAGTTCCGTGTAGAAGAGGGAGGCCTCACACATGTCCTGGGGCAGGAGATGAGCTGGAGCCTGGGACTCTCCCTGCCCATCTCATGGCCTATTCCCCCACATAGCCCCAGCGCAAGTACCTGGCTGAGCTGAGTGCCTAGCCCCTGGGCCTGGGCAGGGTCAGGCCAAGCCAGGCGGACCCAGAGCTCCTGGATGTGACTAAGGCAGAGGCTGGCGGTGGCTGCAGAGCTGCTGTGTTTGGAAGCCGTGTCCACGGGCTCCAGCTGACAAAGGCAGAGGGGGGAGGGGGCTGATGTTGCAGGGTACGGGACGAGTCAGCACCATGAGACCGAGCGCACACTCACCGTGTCTACCTCCACAGCTCCCTGAAGGCGCCACTTGGCCTGGTCCCGCAGCACCTGCAGCCAGAGCTTCACAGCTGGCAGGAAAGGGGTGTGGATGCCGGCCAGGGCTAGGGAGCGGCTTTCCCTGCGGTGAACACTTGCTCAGAGCCCATCAGGACTCAAATCCCTTCACCCAGAGGTCTCCAGGTTCAGAGCTAAAGGGAGAGTGGTCCCAGGAGGGGGTGACCCACCGTCCAGGGATGCTGTTCCAGAAGCGCTGGGTGTCTGCCAGGGTCAGGTAGAGCTCAAAGAGTCCCGAGGCCACCTCCAGGTTCATCTTGGGGCTCAGCTCTTCTGTCAGTACCCAGGCCTCCTCAGCCACCTGCCTCAGATGATGGGATTAGACCACTGCCAAAATCTAGGCACTCTCTTTACCGGGAACTTCTCCCCAGTTTCCAGTACCCACAGGCACCCAGGGTAGAGGACTCCCCTCCTCACCAGACGTTCCAGCTGCCGGAAGGTAAGGGTGAAGAAGTCCACCTTAAGGATTCTGCAAAAGACATGCCTCAGCCACTTGTTCCTCACCAGCCAGCCCTACCATCCTAACCCAGCCCGTTCTAGCCAAGTTACAGAACATACCCATGGAAGAGGCTGGCGTAGACCCCGTAGCAGGACTGCAAGTCCTCATAGATGATGTCTGCAAGCTCAACAAGCCCTGTTAGGCGCTGTGGCCCTGGCTGCAAGAAAGCCAGGATTGGGGTGACCTGTGTACCCCCCAAATACCCTGTGCCTTGGGTCCACGCCACCCAGATCCACACCTGCTCTCGAGGACACTTGGTGTTCAGGAGCTGGTCGTACCACTCACGGTTGCCCCGCTGTAGCAACAGCCAGCAAAAGACAACAAAGTGGATGGAAGGGAAGAGTCAGGTTAAGGGGCGGTGGACAGCAAGGCCTGGCAGGGGCCGAGGGAAGGAGGGCCAAGATGGATCCAGACACACCTTCAGGGCGGCAGCAATGTCCATGCTGAGCTCTGTCTCAAAAGGACAGATCTCAAAGGCTGGCTGGAAGAGCTGCAGCTTCTCCAGGCACCTGGTGAGGGGAGCGGACTGAGGAGGCCTGCCCGGAGGACCCGCCCTCCAGCCCCCCTGGCCCTGCTCTGCTACACCCACTTGAGCAGCAGCTCCAAGCGATACACAGCCGTGCTGTTGGTGGCTGGGAAGTAATCTCGGAGCTGGCGCAGCAGCCTCAGCCCGAACTCGGAGAAGGCAGAAAAGCTGTCGGCCAGGCTCTCCTCCTGCAGGGAGTGAGTTCTTCAGAGTCAAGACAGGAGCAAGGGCCAAGGCAGCTTTGCTCACAGATACTGAAAAGCCGCTGCTTCACGTGGCTACCCCAGTCCTTTCTCGACTGCCCTCTCCACTCTCAGCTGCCACAACGGCCACCTCATCTCACCTCTAAGCCCCAGGGCCTTCGCCTCTCCTGTCCTCTCTGCTCCTCACTGCCAGTGCCCACTGGGCCCTGCTGCCCAGACACTTGCCTCCTCAGCTTTGCAGCCAGCCCAGTCTGACCTTCGTGGCATCCTTCCAAGGTTTCTCCATTACAACCATCACCTCCTTACTGCACTGCACTCCCTCATCACGTGTTTCGTGTTTCCAAACCCTGCCTCTGTCCCTTGGCTCCCGGGGAACCCTTTACCAGCAGCACACAGACAGACCTGTAGCTGTGTCCATGCCCACCTGCTCTTGGGGCAGTGACGCTGCCTCCTCCCAGTGTGCCTGCACATCTTCCAGCAGCCCCAGCAGGTAGCCATAGTCCAGGGTGCGGCTCTGATGGTGACGGCTACTGACTTGCCAGTGCCTGTAGGAGCCTAAGCTTGTAGTCTGCTCTCCAATACCAGGCTCACCCCACAGCACTGCTGCTTCCCATGTTGCACCCTCTGACAGCCCTCTCAGGAGGCTCTACCCACAAGGAACCACCCTGCCTACTCACAGCACCGCCAGCTGCAAGGGTGACAGATTGCTTTGGGCTCCATGCAGACAAAGGACCGTGGTCCCAGGCCCACTAATCTCACCACGCCAACTGCTGGAATTGGGCTGGAGAAAGAAGCCAAGGGTGGGCAGAGGCCAGAGAGCCCCTCCATCCCTGCTCTGGGCTCCTTACTTCACAGAAACCCCAGGGCGCCCACTACCTCCTCCACTCGGTGCTCAAACCGCAGCACACGGCTGAGGAGCAACAGGTAGGACAGGAAGCCAGAGCGTCCACGCTGACTCATAGCCGTGTCCCTCTGGAAGGCAGAACCTGAGGTCTGTCATCAGCTCTGCCTGAGCCCTGCGGGCAGGGGTCCAGCTGTGGCCCCCCATGGCTTCCCACCTGGGTGGTGATCAGCTTGAGGATCAGGTGGCAGTCTCCCTGCACGCGGGAGGCGCTGGAGCGCGGTTCCAGCTTGAACCAGCGGTCGGCCCCTGCCACAGGCACCTCCTGAGAGGAGCAAGGGTGGGAAGCTGGAACACCTGAGGCTCCGCCCCTTCTCCCTCCCACGCAGTCACGGGCACTGGGGTATATAGCTCGGTGGTGGGGTGATTTCAAACCCCAGCAAAGACAAAGCTAAACAAACTAAGCCCCCGGCCCCTGAGAAGAGGGCGCTGAGCGGGTGCCCAGTGAGGCCCCCTCCTCCAGTCCCGAGAGAGTGGATTCTCTACGGGAATCATAGGATGCTGCCACTGGAGAGGCTCAAGAGCCCTGGGGCACCCCCGACCCACCCATCCAGCACCCTGGAGCACCCCCATACACCCGGTGGTGCTGTCCCAAACCTCCCCACACACCCGGAGAGGGATGTTGAGGCATCCCAGGAAGTCATCGGTGTGGTCCTCGGTGGGTCCTGCTGTCCCATTTGCACGGGCCGACTTGACAATCTGTTTGAAGTATCTGGGCACGAAGGGGTAGACAGCAGGAGGGTGCCGCTCTGGAGGCCCTGGAGAGCTGCTGATGCCCCTGGCTAAGCTGCGGGCACAGGTCTCCCCACCTCCCCAGCCCCATACCTGCTCATGCCCTTCAGGCCAATAACTTCATTCAGCTTCCTGCATGCTTCTGCTAGGGATACGTCATCATCGTGGTCCCTGAAGGTGGAGGATGACTTGAATGGAGTTCCCAGCCTACCTCTGAGTCCCCATTGTCTTTGTCTCTGCTCCCCACCACCCCACACTTCTGCCGCCAATTCCTTTCGGAACTAGAGATGTCATCCTCCACGCCCTGCAAAACTCCGGGTCCTGTACCAGATATCCAGGTGCAGCTGGTCTGTGTTGACATCCTCGGTTTCACTGTGGAGAAGATAAAGGACTATGAAACCCCCAGGCTCTATCTGCCCAGCGTTGAGGTAGGGCGATGTCCAGGAGCAACAGGAAGTAGCCCTAAGTTCAGGTTCTCCACACAGACTGCTGGGCTCACTCGCTCATACGGACACAGCGTCTGTCTGTGGGCCTCAGTTTATTCCCTTGGAAAGTGGGTATGTGACCAGTCCCTCTTAAGAGCTGTCTGGGGCAGCAACGAGTGTCCATCATTTGGGGTGTGTGGCTATCAGCAGGGAGAAAGGAGCCTTACAACAGGAAGTGCTCCTTCCAGACAGGATTCAGGGTGCTGTTCTTGACCTCGGTGACCTGAATACACTTGGCAGGCAGCGGGCTGCTACGCTTGCTGCCCTTTCGGAAGCCAAAACGCTGCTCCTTCTGCCCACTTGACTCCGGCGGGGCACTTGAGGCTGGCAGGATACCCAGCATGCAGTATGGGTCACTGAAGCCTGAAACAGAGCAGGTGCCTCAGCCCTCGGCCTTTACATTCTGTACTCTCTGAGAACACAGACCAGGGACTCCAAGGGTCCGCCAGATACCCACTCACCATTGGGGTCTTTAGCCAGAAGGTTCTTGGCACGCATGACAGAGACTTTCAGGGCATATGTTGGGGGCTGCAGATAGAAGGGTACCAGAGATTTCACAGTCCCCCACTTTCCCTGCCACCCTGGCATTCCTCCCTGCTGCTGGTCAGCCAGTACCTGCCTGGGTGGGTATGACCTCACCTTGGCCTTCTTCACACGCATGATGGCCTCTGCGTGTTCCTCAGAACTGGTGGCGAACACCTGTGTGTGGTAGGTAGGTAAGCAGGAGCCTGGGGAGAGGCTGGTGCTGTCCTGGAAGTCCCGAGGAATGCACACAGGAGTGAATGAGCCCTCTGCTCCGGCACCAGGAAGGCCACTGTGCAGCCGGCACTCAGAGGAGTGAGCACGTGAGGGCATGACACAAATGAGCAGGACAGGGACAGGATAATGCAGAGAACAAAGCAGTGGGGAGGAAACATGTCCTCTGTCTACTCCCTGCTTCTCTGAGCACAGGACCGTCCTCTCTAATCATTTCTGTGTTATCTCTCTTGCACCCTGGGCACGTGTGTCTACACGTCTAACCAGGCCTCCGGGTGTCCATTCACCATTGTACAGTGGTGTGCGCATTTGTGTGTCACCCAGGTGATGTTGCCCTGGCATGCGTCTGTATGTGTGTGCACGCATACACGGGGGTGCACACACCTCAGTCCTCCCCAGAGTTGAGGCAGGGTGGGTGGGGCTCAGCTGGGTGGGACCCTGCTCACCTGCTGGAGGTAGCTTAGCAGGATCTCCTCATCGTCTACCTGGTCAGGGCCCATGGTGCCTGCGCGGTGGAGGACTGTGTATAAGGCCTCCTCATAGAGCATCTCCACCTTCGGGAAACAGGCCCTGAGTTCCCAGCCACAGCAGAGCATCTCAGCCCCTGCTCTGCCCTGTGTGTCTCCATCCCTCAACCACAGGTCCGCCACCGAGTGCTCACTCAGCCTTCGCTTCTCTGTTCTTCCTCACCCAACCTCACTATCCACCTGTCACCAGACCATAGGCCCTACAGTCCTGGAGAAAGGAGTGACGCTTGCCCCCTGGGCTTAGATACCCCTCCAATTACCTCCTCCTGGGTTAGGGCTCTCAGGCCACGGTTGGGGTCCACAGGCTCAGCCGGGGCTGGGGAGCCGCTGCGTAAAAGAACCTGCAAGCGTTAGAGCACCAGGTGAAGGTCTGTGAAGGTGCGGGCCCCTTAGTTTGCAGCTGCCTCTAGGACCTCTAGCTGGCTGGAGATGAAAGGAGTGAGAGGCTAGAGGTTTGAGGTGGCGGGGTCAGATAGGACCTAGGACAGCAGCCTGTGCAGGGTAGCAGTCCCTAGGTCCTACAGAAATGGAGTCCTTACCTCAGGGCATGGCAGGCCCTGTCTGCCATCCCCCTTTTTCAGGATGAGGCGCATGTGGGCGAAGAACTCCACACCATCCCCAGGTTTCCTGGAAGAAAGCCTGGGTCAGAATGTGATTCCATAGAGAGAGTGGTTCAAGTGGACAGGCAGAGTGATCTTGGCTTTGAGATCAGACCCTTTTGGTTCCCCTTCCCACCCAAGGGGATTGGCACTGGACAATGAGTGTACAGGCCATCTAGTGGACAGGGGCTACTAGCCACACATGGCCTGCAAGTCAGCCCTGGGGTACCCACCAGGCTCCCGTGGGGGGCTCCTGTGGGTCTGTGCGTGTGCTCTCAGCTTCTTGTTCCGTCTTGCGGCGGAAGGTTGGACACACCTGCACCTGCCTGAGCACGCTGCTCTTGATGTCCAGCAAGGTTGACATGGCAGCCACCTGGAGAGAGCCCATCAATTTGTCCACTGCTCTGTCTCCACACAGGCTACAGGCCCAGAGGCCTGCCACCACCCTGAATTGTGCTGGGTCCCTGGAGAGGCTTTATGGACTCTGCTGCCTCACTGGACGAATGTCCTAATAGCCTTTGTGTCCCTTGTACAGTGGCCCTGGGGTGTGGTGGCAGAGACTCTCAAGGGTGGTGGGAGTGCCAGGTGCAGAGTTGGTGGGCTGTGTGGAAGCACTGCTGGGATCTCAGTGCAGACAGGTGTGTTCTGCTTCCGCATCCAAGGCTGGTACTCCAGCTAAGCCCTGGTCACCTGGGACAGTATGACAGAATGTGTCTGTTTTCTGTCTTCTCACCAATACCCTTGCCCAATTGGAGCCAGAAAAGATACTCCCCAGACCTTCTCCACAGGAGGCCGAACCATCAAGGCAGGGCACTAGTCTATGGTTTGTCTCTTATACCTACACCACGGTAGGGTTGGCAGCTGTCTCTGAGGCCAGGATGCTCAGGAGGAAGCTGCTTTGGGGTCCTTACACAATCCAATATAACATTAGGGTCCAATACCCCCAAAGCAGAGTTTGCACCCCCACAATCAGTAGAGAGAGAGAGGAAGGAAGGAAGGAGGAAAAAAAAGAAACCACAAAGCCCATGTGCCTCATTTGGCGAAGGCTGGAAGTGCCCAGCTGCATTCCAAGCTCCCTGTCAACCAGTCCACCGAATCAATTCCCCATTGTTGCTGTGGCAACCAAGCCATCCTGCTGCATCCTGCAGGGCATCCTGGTTGTCCTCTCCAGGAGCGTGGGCTTCCAACTGCAAATGGAGTCTAGGCCCAGGCTGACCCTGACTATATGGCCTCCCTTCAGCCATTCTACCCTGAGCTTGAGGTTTGGGGGTGGAAGGGTATGGACTGAAACATCAATAGCCCTGGTAGGTGGCTGGAACCCTAAGAGATTCCAGGGGCAGTTCTGGACTGGATACCAGAATACCCTTTCACTTGGAGTGGCAGTCCTGGGGTCATCTGAGAATTCTTGTTTTTTTATGCTTTGAGCATCCCTGACCCACCTACCCACAGCGGGTGTCCACATCCGCATAACTTCCACTTAGTTTACCCTGGAGGCCCTAAGTTGAAGGGTAGTGTGGCAGCTAGGATACCACGGCCTTCTGAGTTCCCTGTGTCCACCACTCTGCCACCTTCCCCTCCCCCCCCCCCCAGCCTGGATCACCTCTGGGCCTGGCCTTCCCCACGCTATCCCAAGGAGATCCCTTTCTTTTCCTGAGAAAAACAAGCCCACGCACCGGTCACCTCTGACACGTAGCACCCACCCCTTGGGGCCCCTCTCTTGCTGGCTGCACTAACAAGATGGACATAGTCTGTGCCTGCCGTCCACCAGGCACCGGCACCCATATAGCCAAGTTTCATTAGTCCTCGCAAGGGGAGATTGTCTCTTCCATTTCGTAAGACAGGAAATGGACTCCGAAACAGGGCCCTGCTCCTGGCCCAGGGTCTCAAGGGCAGTCAGGGGATGCAGAGCTTCTTTCTTCCGGGGAGCCTGTCTGTGGTGAGAAGCTCCCTAGCTCACCGGCTCAGGTCAGCACTCTCTTTGGGTGTGCTGACTCCTCTGCTCTGCTCAAACCAGACCCCAGAGCTGCAGATGTGAAGGAGGACATGTGACTCTGCACCCTGAGGGGAAGCCCCTAAACCTCCTCCCAAATTTTGGGGGCCCGGGAAGCTTTCACCACACATAGCCAGACCTGAGGTCCCAGGTGGCTGAGTGTCATAGGCCTAGCTTCTCTCTCACTAAAAGGAGAGATGCTCCCCCTGCACCCCAGCCAGGGAAGCAGCCACTTCTTGAGCTGTTGCCAAGGCAACCACCAGCTGCATCTATTTGTGACAGGGCCACGGGGGCTCGCCGTCCTAGAGACAAATGTGACGCAGAAGCAAAGTAACCTGGCAGTACAGGAGCTAAGGGGTACAGCCCTGCCCTGTTCCGAACAAGGAAACAGGTGTGGGCTTGGGAACTTGCCCAGGGTCACCACCAGCAGGTGGTATCCTGGGATTTAAGGCTCTGCTGTGCAAACATTATATTTTCTTGGGGTGTCCTGAGCTTTCGTCCAGCTGTGCCTTCCGCCCTGAGCCTGTTGCTAGGATGAGGCCAACAGCAGTGTGTCAGTGCATAAGAAGTGGCTCATCCTGGTGCCCAGAAACAGCTCTGGTCCCCTTGGAAACCTCAGGCTGCTTCAGCAGCTGTTAACTTCTCTGACCCAACAGCCCAGGCCCTGAGAGATACCTGTCAAAAGAGGCCTCTGACTGTGCCCAGTCAGGGCACATTCACCTCTACCACCATAAACCTGTATGCATTTGACTACTTGCCCACGGATTTCTGGAAACCTCAACCTGTAGACGACAATAGCGAGCTAAGTGCAGAGATAGCCTGAAAGCCTGCTTTCCACGACAGTCTCCCTCGTAGGCACAGCTCAGACACTGTCCTGTATTTCATTGTCTCTCCTGGGCTTGAAGAGTACTTCAGTGGGACATGTGTGCCCAACAGCCCTGCTCAAACCCAGCCAGTAGGGCCAGCATCAGAGTTCTCAACTGCCCAGTAAGCAGAGGAACGATCAGCCAGGAGTCTCTTGACATATGAACTGGGGGCTGAGCCAGAGCTATGGTCACCTCATTCACAGGCTGGGACTGACTGGGCAAGCTGTGCAGAGACAACCCGGGTCCTTCACACCTGGCTGTCATCTACTAGTCAGCCATTTGAAGATCTGGTGGCTGTGAGGTGGCAAATTTAAGGGCAGCTAGGAGAGGGCTGAACGGGTCTTCCCAGGCTCCCAGCCCATAGCAAACTCTAGAGTGCTGAAGGGACACTCTTAGTGTGTATGGAGCTCTGGAAAATGGGACAGATTCATGTGGTAGGATGGCTTCCATGGCCTCTTCTTTGGTCTCCTTTGCCTTTTATCTCTCTTCCTGGCCAGCCCCTCCCCCCAAGTCTTCCCATATCCTCTGATCTCCCCCGTGTGGCCTCAGTAATTCAGCTCCCCCTCCTTAGGTGGGACATCTGGTCCACCTGTTCCACATGCTGCTTGAGAGCGCATCCCTCCCTGATTCTCAGAGGGGCGGAGGTCTGCACATCGCTCTCTGTAGGCGAGCTAGCACATCTCAGGTCGGCAGCAGGCGGATGCTCTTGCTGACTGACAGGATTGGTGTGCTCTTCCAGGACCCTTACCTGCTACTTACCTGTCTCTGTTGAGTTGCTCTTGACCATCTGCTGGTTTTGGTGATGGGGACTGGGGGGAGCTGTGGTTACCCTCCCCGAATCTATTAAAGTCCCCTCACCCTGGAAGGCAGGAGGTGTGGGGGGGGGTTGCTCTGATGTAATATTTCTCTTCCGCTCCCTCCCTTCCTCTCCCTCCCTGTCTCTCTCTCATCTGTATCTCTGTCTTTTTCTGACACACACACACACACACACACACACACACACACACACACACACACACACACACACACATTCACACCGTCAGAACCCAGGCCAAATGGTGGTTCCTGAATTCCTGGACAACCAGGGAGGAACAAGGTTTACCAACTGGCAGGGTTTTAGGTTAGTGAGGACAAAGGTCTCACAAGGGTCATTGAAAAGTGGGAGGGACACGGACGCTGGGGGTCGTTTTCCCTCCTGCCAGCTTGATGGGGGTTTCACCCTGCTAGGAAGGTTTCAGACCCCCGCGGGGTCCCCAGGTGCCCAGTTCCGCTTCAGTCAGCGGCCTCTACTGGGAAGAGGGGTTATAGTCAACCCCCCACCCCCCACCCCCGCAGCGGCGACCCTGGGAACCGAGGTTGCTGCTGCGCACTCTCTCTGGGTCGTGAGGTCCCGCCTTTCAATCCTCCCCGGGGTTCTACAGTGAGGACCCTCTGCGCTCAGAGCCTAGGACTCCGGCCGTGCGACCCCGCCCCTCTGATCACGCGCGGCCTCAGTTTCCCCAGGGCTTCAGTTTCTCCTTGCCTCTGAAGCCAGCAATTCCTGTGCTCCTTCGGGGAGCGGAGTGCAGAAGCCGAGGGGACCTGAGCTCGAGGGGGCGGTCGCATCTGTCTGTCTGTCTGTCTGTTTGGGGTGGAAGGCAGGTTAAGCCCCGACGGCAGTCTGACGGCACCAGGCAGGAGTTACAGCACTCACCGTGGACAGGGGTTCGGGGACCACAGGGTCTGGGGTCCCTGCTGGCGTCGCTGTCGCACTGGCTGGGGACACCGAGGCACTGCGACCAGCTAGCAGCCGCGCGCGCTGGAGACTGAGCACTGCAGAGCGGGCGCGGCGGGCGGGGGGCGCGGGCGGGCGGAGGCGGGGCCTGGCCTCGTTTGCTGGTCAGAGGTTCCAGCCCTGCCCGCCCCTACTCTGCGTTTCTGGGGTCGGCGGGGGGCGGGGGTCCTTGCCTGCCCAGTGCCGGCCAGAGAGAGACCCTGGGTGCGGGGCTCAGTAACCCACAGGTGGGTGCGAGCAGCGGAGCAGAGCTGGATCTCGCTTGGCTGTGCTAAGCCGCCCCCCCTACACCCGGCCACAAGGGAGGAGGCTGTCGCGGGGTCTCCTTCCCAGGGCTGCAGGGAAGCTACAGTCGCCCAAGCGAAACACGAAGTGCGTGGGTTTCTTGAGGTGCTGTCCGTTACTGTCTGGAGCTGCTCTTTTCCAGGGAAGTCAGTTCTGGCATTAACCTGGGACATCTCATGATGTCACTGTCTTCTGTAGATGGGTGCAGATTAAGGCCCAGTAGCTGGATCCTGCTGTTCCCAGCCCACTTCTCCTCCACCATTTGAGCGGAGTGAGGGTCCCCTGCAGGCTTGTTAAACCACTTGCCTTTCCAGTCCCAAATGTGCTAGCTCTGAAGCAGGGGCCCAGGGCGTACCTGACAGGGTTCCTCCTGCGGTGGGTTCTGCAGGGAGAACTGCCGAGCCGTTCTTGGCAGTTCCAGCGCTCAGTAGGCCCCGACCCTGTGAGAATGCCACTGACTTTACTGGGAGTGCACTGGCCTCACTGCTTCTGGGTAGTCCCGCTTTGGAGTTTATCCCAAAGCAGTCTGTCTGTCTGTCTCTCTCTGTTTTTGAGACAGGTTTTTGTTTTTTGTTTGTTTGTTTTTTTTTTTTCTGTGTAGCCCTGACTGTCCTGAAACTCACACTGTAGACCAGGCTGGCCTCGAACTCAGAGTCACCTGGGATGAAAGGCATGTGCCACCATCTCCTCACTCAAAGGTCTCACTCTTAGGGGAAGGACTCTAAGCAGTGTGAGAACCAGGAATGCAGGCTTGAAAACCCTCCACCTCAGACTGCAGCAAAGACCATCTCCTCTGTGGTGACAAAGCTGGAACAGGCTTTCAAAAGAGTGCTGGGAAGGGGCCCATGTTCCTCATTACTGGGAACCCGGGAGGAAACATCTGGGAGACAGCAGCGAGATCCTAGTCCTTCATCCCAGGAAGCATGCAGGTGAGGCAGATGCTGCCACCAGTCTGTGTCTCAGTTCACATCTATGTCAAGCCCGACACACATCACTGTGAAGACGGAACAGAATATTGTCCTGAGAGTGCTCAGTTCCTCCTTGGCATAGTCAGGCCAAGCAAAAGAAATAAAAGATGAGCATGCTATCAGAACGAGGATGTCAGATGAGCAAGGCGGGGGGGCCTGAACGCTATGCCCCACACTGTCCCTCTCCAGGGGACAGAAGTTGGAGTGGAACAGCTGACCCGCCCTCCCTCCCCCCCCCATCCCCAGGGTCTGGAGTTGATATGCCCACTAGCACAGTCTTGCGTCAGGTTTTGCCAACCTGTTGGAACAAACGCAGTCTGGTTGCCATGGTGATGGTAATGGCTTTGGGGTAAAAGGATGAGCTAGAAGCTGCTGTAAACAGGAAGTGGGGGGGGCAGCCCCACTGCAGGGGCTCTGGCCTCTGAGACTGGATTGGATGAGATTTGCTCCTGTCTTTTATAGGTAACTGAGATCCAAACATGGAAGAGAGGCTTTGAGTCACATAGCAACAGACTGGGTCCCAAATCCAGCCTTAAGAGTCTAGCTTTCCCTGCATTCTTCTCTCCGCAGACCTTCAGTGTTCGAGCGTGTGCGTGTGTGTCTGAATGAATGACAATCCATTGGTGACTCATCTGTCATCTTTCTTGACTCATTCCAAGGCTGCCAAGGGTCAAAGCCGCATGCTGCTCACCTGTGTACATTCCTCCTTTGCTTAGAGCTGTGGTTGCCCTCATCTGTAATACGGGATGACAACTGACCCTAGAGACTTCTGGCCAGCCCAGTCTGAACCTGGAGCCATGATCCTCCTACCACAGGGAAAGGCAGGCTGGCTAGTGAGGGTGCAGAGGGTCAGACACCAAGGGCTTTGGTTACAGTTTCACCTTCCCTGAGACCAAGCACCGCAAGGCCTGCCAGAATCCATCCACCAGCTGAAGAGAAATGGTCTTAGGGGTATGTGTGGCTTAGGATAGCCTTCTGCCTGAGAAGCTCGTCCTTGAACTGCAGTTCGCACTACGTACTTTGTGACCTTCCTGCAGCTACTGTCCAGGAGCCAGTTTAGGTCTGGGTGCTACTGCAAATGAGTTTTTAAACCAACCCTCTCCCCACCCCCCAAACCAGCCAGGTTTTTCAGGTAGCTCAGGTTGGCCTCAAACTTCAACTTGCTAGGTGGCCATGATTACCTTGGATTTTCTGATTTTTCTGCCTCCACTTCTTAAGTGCTGGAATTACAGGCACGAGTACTGACCCCATGGCTTTGTGCATGCTAGGCAAGCATTCTACCAGGAGCTACACCATTACCCAAAGGTTGACTAACATGCCAGTCTTGGTTGTTTATGTGTTGGGCACTATTAGGGGATGAACCTAGGGTGTAGGGCATGCTAGACCAGCATTCTACCACCAAGAAATGTCTCCAGTTTCACATGTTTTTTTGGGGAACACAAGCTTTTGGCACCCATCCTTATCATCAGTGGGGGATGGTGTGCCAGGGTCCATTTTCCACAATGGCCATTGCTATGGTCAACAGCTGAGTGGAGACAAAGGGCGCATCCTCAAGAGAGAGCTGGACATGCCCTGTACAACCATCACTCTCTGCAGAACTGGGCTTGGAGGTACCCTCTTCCTCTTCTCAGCTCTGGGTCCAGCCCCTTCCAGAGACAGGAGCCCCTGGAGGGGTGAGAATGTTCTTTTAGGAGGGTGTCCTGGGATGAGGACCCAGATGCTCTGGCCTGGGTAGGGATCTGGATGGACAAGCCAAGACCTATTTCTCCTACATTTTTGTGTCATTTGCCTCCTTTCTCCACCAAGAGTTCAGGTATGGCCTCCAGGCCAGATCAGGGATACATGATGGCCCCAAGTGAAGATTCCTCAGAGGGCCCAAGGTCTCCTCAGAGGCACTGACAGTATCTGGAGGCTTGTAACAGTCTCAAGAGCTATTTAATGGCCCCCTCCCCAACTCAGTGTCAGGGTCAGTTGGGACAGGTACCCAAGCCCAGCATTTCTTGAGCCCTCCCTGCTAAAATTGGTTCAGATCAGTACTGGGCCCTGACAACCTCAAAATGGTACAGTGGATCAGGTGCCATTGGGTTGTTTGCTGGCTTGCCAGTTTATTCTCAGGCTTCCTCCGTGGTCTGCGGATAGATGGTCCTAGAAGGCCAGAGGTTCCAATAACCTCCAAACCATCATTGTTGCAGCAAGGCTGTGCTGGATACTTTCATGTCAACCTAAAATAAGCTAAAGTCAATTGAGGAGAGAGAACCTCAATTAAGAAAATGCCTCAGTAAGATTGGGCTGCAGGCAACCATTTAGGACATTTTCATATTCAGTGATTGATAGGTAAGGGCCCAGCCCATTGTGACTAGGGCTACCCCAGTCCAGGGTTCTATAAGAAAGCAGGCTGAGGAGGCCATGGGGAACTAGTCAGTAAATAACCCTCCTCCACAGCCTCTGCATCAACTCCAGCCTCCAGGCCTGCCCTGCTTGAATTCCTTTGATGAACAGTGATACGAAGTGTAAACCAAATAAACCCTTTCCTCCCCAACTTTCTTTTTGGTCATGCTGTTTCATCACAGCAATAGAAACCCTAAGACGAAGACCATCATGTGTTCATGGACAGAGCACAGGCCCAGGCTCCAGGAAGCTGCCTGGGAGCCAGCTTTTTGCACCCATGAAATGATCTGATGGCACAGTCAGTTCTGAACACTAGCATTCCTGCAGCCTTATCAAAGACTTATTAAAAAACAAAAACAAAAAACAACTTTGTGTGTGTTTGTCGGCGTGTGCGCCTGTGAAAACCAAGAGAGGCCCACTAGGTCCTTTGGCGCTCCAGTCACAGGCACTTATGGAATCGCCTGACATGGGTCCTGGGAACCAGACTCCCATCTCTGCTCAGATCCCTGAGCCATCTCTCCAGGCACAGGTCCCACCTTTATCAGACCCTCCCCCAACAAGGAGCACTCACTTTGATGCCTGTTAGTAAAACTCCCCCTACCCAGGGACCAAGTTCCCAAGGTGAAGACCGTATTTTATCAGGCTTGGGGGATACTGGCAAGATATGGACACCAAGGGTGTGATAATGGCTGCAGATTGCAGATGGACAATGGGTATCGGACCCCCACGAGGACTAGAAGAGAGGAGGCAAGAAAGGAGGCAAGGGACACAACCTGAGGGCTGCAGTTTGTGGAAATGCTTTAATTAGAGGATTTGTAGATACAGTGGTTAATCTGTTGCCCACAATTCCTTACCAATGAGGCCTCATGCTGGGGTACCCTCTTCCCCACCACCTCAACACAGGATGGTCACAGACCACGTTCTCATGTTACAAGATTCACATCTCTGGTAATCCAAGGACTGTGGTACAAAAGGAACATTTCATAGCTGGGGTCACTACAGTTTGCTAGAAACATCAGTTACTTTAGAATACTTTAACTATAAAATATATTGAATTTCCATATATTAACCATATACATGTGTACCTATTACTAAATGTAGTCAGTTGTTACAAAATAAGACATTCTGAGAGCAGGCTTAATGCACACACCAGCCTGAACTCCCCAGGTCAGGTCCCATGCCACCAACTGCAAGTACCCATCCAAACTCAGCTCCAGACTGTACTCGTGGCTAAACATACCCACAAGGCACTGGCAACCCAGTCCGTCCTGGTGCCACCGGCTGTGGGCGCACAAGTCCCTCCAATTTCAGAGTGAAGACTCCTGGCTGTAGACCTGGGCGTGGGCCCAGCCCTCCCTTGCTTGGTCCCTGAACTTGAGCCACTGGTGACTGGCTCCCATGTCAAGGGTCTTCCAGGGGATCTCAGGAACAAGTCTGATGGAGACTGTGATCACTGGCTATGTCCACGGCACCTCCCTGTGCTCTGTAAGCCCCAAGATCACAGATCCAGCCTGGCCCAGGCGTGGGCTAGAGGCCACTGCAGCTAGCAGCTTCCTCCCAGACCAGCTCCAGGAAGCAGAGCATGTGGACAGTGGTACCCGAGGTCATCCTGTGCTGAGGCCACACCCAGGCAGGTCCCCTGGGCCGGAGGGTAGGGTTGAATTCAGGCCAGGAGGTGCAGGAGCTGTGTGCTCAGGTGCTCTAGAGGAAGGACCTGCTGTGTGCCAGGGCCGGTGGCAGGGTTGCTCCTCCCGGGTGCAAGGGTAGGACATCAAAAGGCCTGAAGCCAGCTACCAGGGCCCAGTGAGGCCCACAGTACAGCTAGCAGACAGGGAGATCAATGCGGGCCACTGTGTCCTTGGCCCTCCCTCGGCCTCAGCCTTGGTCTGGATCAGCCAGTTTTTCACCCTGCTGGGTTTAAGAAGGCTGGATTCAGATTCCGACTTCAAGAGTCTCACGGTGCCTGGTACCTTATGGCCCAAAGACCCAGGTGGGGAGAACAGAACACACCTCTGTACACAGTCCTATTTACAAAGAACCAGATGAAGATGGAGTTGCATGGGATCTGGGCACTTCCCTAGCAGAGGTGCTGCTCCTTGGGCTCAGCCTTGGTACCTGGTAAGGTCTGCAGCCATGTGAGGAGGCCCAGACATACTGAGGTACCTCCTCACATTTTAATGATGATAATGCAACAAAAACCTTTATATAAACAGTTTATTTACTCTAAACAGCAACACAGACAAAACGCCATATAAACACAAAGGAAGTGGTGCAGAATGGAGATGCTGGCCAACTTTGGATCTGAGGCTCATAAGCAACAGCCCAGGTTTCTGAGAAGACGAGGGAGGGAGGGACATGTGGTTCTGTCACACAGTCAGCTGGAGGCCAGAGCTCTGAAC